>VXBW01005527.1:222037-406618 GCA_013400375.1 Thinocorus orbignyianus
TCCCGCCCCCCGCGTCCAGCCCGCCCCCCACCTGCCGTCCCGTATGCGCGGTCCCCGCTGCAGCGCTGCCGCCGAGGAGCCCTAGGCAAAACCAAGCCCCCTCCGCCGCCTGCCCGGGGGGCTGCTGGGGGGCAGGGAGGGGGCCATGGGGGTGGCAGGCACCGAGCTGCCCAGCAGCAATGTCAGCACTAACCAGAGTGCTGCCGACCCCATGATGTCGCGGGACATGTGGATGGTGGGCATGGGGATCCTCATGTCGATGATCGTGCTGGCCATTGTCTTCGGCAACGTGCTGGTGATCACTGCCATCGCCCGATTCCAGCGCCTGCAGACTGTCACCAACTACTTCATCACCTCGCTGGCCTGCGCCGACCTGGTGATGGGGCTGGCCGTGGTGCCCTTTGGTGCCTGCCACATCATCATGGAGATGTGGAAGTTTGGGAACTTCTGGTGTGAGTTCTGGACCTCCTTGGATGTGCTCTGTGTCACAGCCAGCATCGAGACCCTGTGTGTCATTGCTGTGGACCGGTACTTTGCCATTACCTCCCCTTTCAAGTACCAGAGCCTGCTGACGAAGAGCAAGGCACGTGTGGTTATCCTTGTAGTTTGGGTTGTCTCAGCTCTCACCTCATTCTTGCCCATCCAAATGCACTGGTACCGGGCAGACAGTGAGGAGGCCATCCTGTGCTATGAGAAGGACACGTGTTGTGATTTCTTCACCAATCAAGCCTACGCCATTGCCTCCTCCATCATATCTTTCTACCTGCCTCTTGTGGTCATGGTGTTTGTGTACGCCAGGGTCTTCCAGGTGGCCAAGAAACAGTTGCAGAAGATAGACAGGAGCGAGGGGAGATTTCACATCCAGAACAAGGAGCAGGAGCAGAAAGGGGGAGCTGGGCACCGCCGTACCTCCAAGTTCTTCTTGAAGGAGCACAAGGCCCTCAAGACCCTGGGCATCATCATGGGCACTTTCACGCTGTGCTGGCTGCCCTTCTTCATCGTCAACATTGTGCATGTCATCCAGGACGACATCATACCCAAGTACGTGTACATTCTCTTGAACTGGCTGGGCTATGTCAACTCTGCCTTCAACCCTTTGATCTACTGCCGGAGCCCAGACTTCAGGTATGCCTTCCAGGAGCTCCTGTGCCTCCGCAGGTCCGCCCTGAAGATGTATGCCAACGGCTACTCAAACAGCAATGGCAAGAGCGACTACAATGAGGAGCACAACGGCTACCCCCTGGCATCGGATAAAACCTGCGAGTTGCTCTGCGAAGAGGGCTCCTTTCCTCACCCCGAGGACTTTTTGCACTGCAAAGGTACTGTGCCTAGCGGGTAGCTTCGAGACGCGATGGGCTCTGGCGTTTTTTGGTTATAAAGAGGAGCCTTTATCTAAGGAAAAACAACCCCTCTCCAATAATATTAATAGTAATGATGATCCTCCTCTAGAGCACACCCAAAATCTAATGGCTGCAAGAAACCCCCCGACTCGACAAACCTCCTGCAAACGGGCAGGGGGCTGCCCGGGCAGGGTTGGGCGGGCTGCTTGGTGATCTGCCCGGTTAGGGGCACGGCCGTGGGTCCCTTGAACAGGGGGGGTGGAGGGAGGCGGAATTTAAGGCTATATAGAAATCTCGTCCCCGGAAGAGCTGCCTGACGGCGGCCGGTGTTCAACTACCTCATGAGCGTACCGCTGCGTCGGGGGAGCCGTGCGGGACGGTGGGAGCGACCTGCGGAGGCTGCAGCCCCCCGTTCCGCCCGCAGCACCGCCCGCCGAGCCGAGACTCTTCCCGGGTCTTTTCGCATCACGGAGCCGCTGGCCTTGGGACCCCTCCCCGGCCAGGAGGGCAGCCTCGGGCGGCGGTGCCAGTGCTGTCCAGCCCAGGGGGCTTGTACGGAGATGGCACCCTGCGACAATATCCCTGGGGAGGGGGTGCTAGGAGAGCGGCTCGGCAGGGCTGTGAGAGATCCGCGGCTGGTGCCGGCGGTGGGACAGTTTAAACAACGCCCGTAAACAACGAATGTTGTTTTGGGGTTTTTTTTGTTTGTTTGTTTGGTTGGTTGGTTGCTTTTGTTTGTTTGGGGTTTTTTATTTGTTTGTTTAGTTTAGTTTTGTTTTTTTTACCAAGTGCTATAGGACTTTCTGTTGAAATAATAATAGTAGAAATAAATGGACTGTTTGCCCAGAATGCGAGACTGCGACTGTGGGACTCAGGAATGTGGTGCTGGGAAGTTGGGTGAAACGCTGCTACAACCACAGATCATCTTTTTGTTGAGGCTCCAAGCAAAGCTTTTAAAACTGCCCCGGTTTGTTTAACTTCAGAGTCTCAAATGACAGTGAGCCCGGGGAGTTGGGAAGGAGGGGTGGGAGAAGTTTTAATTCCTGTGGCAGACTGGAAGCACAGCTCTGGCCGCTCTGGGATGGCTGGAGGTTGGTTGGTTGGTTGGTTTGTTGAGGGGCTTGGGGGGTTTTATTTTATTTACTTATTTATTTATTTCGGCTTGTGGCAGGTTTTGCATTTCGTTCCCGGGTTGGAAGAGTTGGCGGCGGGCGCGCAGGACTGTCAGGGGGCTGGCAGACACGGGCGGGCAGGTGTGGGCTAAGGGACGGCAAGGGACGGCGACAGCGACAGGGGTGGCACTGCTGCCCAGGGCTTGCTCTCGGAGAGTGCCTAGCTGGAGGAAAGAGGCTATCGGGGTGGGTTAACGAGCTCCTCCCCACCCCTGCTATTGCCTTCACCTGCAGCTGCTGCATGAAAGGCTGGGCACAAGGGGTGGGAGGATGTTCCAAACGCAGGGTCTTTTCAGAAATAGGTGGGAGAGGTGCGGGGAAAGGGTGCTGAGGGTGCTTACCGGTGCTCCGTGGGGCCGTGGTGTCCTGCAGGGGGATGCTCAGGCCCATCTCACCCCCCACGTAGTTCCATGCACCTGCCTTGCACTGTGGAGGTTTTGCTTGCACTGCTGCTGGGGGGGGTATGTCGTGGTCAGTTTGGGGATTGCTGGGTCCCCGACAAGCTTGGCTTTGAAGATTGATGGGGTGACCAGCTACCCGGGGTCACCCGGAGCTGCGTCTCCTAGGGCTGGTGCCCCCCACAGCAAGTGGTAGAGGGGGTTTGGGGTAGTGCTGCAAAGGAAGCTGGGGAGATTGGAGGCTGGGAGGGGGAATGGAACAGGGTTTCTGGCTGTCAACACCTTTTTGCAGTCTCCTATGTGGCCCTGGATCTCAGGGTGCTGTGAGAAGGACCTTCCCCAGGTGCTGATGCTGAACGGGCCAGCCCCAGGGAGCACTGGAGGGAAATCCTTCCTGGAATAGCAATTGGTGGTGGTGGGATTGCTGCTGATCTCTGCTGCAGCTGCTGCAAGGTGCAGCTCCTCCTCAAGCTGTTGCACCCCTCATGGTAAAGTCCAGCCTGGCTCTTGTGGGGCTGGGGTCTGGAAACTCCTAGTGCTCCCTTCTTTCTTTCCCAAAGTGGTCCTGATCCTGCTTGGAAAGAGTGCTGGGAGGGAGGAACAGCTGTAAAAGCCCTCTCCTCCTCTAGCCCTGTCAAGGCTGCTGGCTCAGCTCCTCTTGCAGCCTTTCCAGCTCAGTGCTACAGCAGAGGCAGGGAATGTGCCCGAGAGCCCTTCCCTCCTGCCTCTCACTGTCTGCTTCCATGCCTGGGCCTGTCAGTGCCCTCACCTGCTGCCTCGGTGGGGTTGTCAGCGATACCTGAAGTCCTTTGAGCGTGAACTGCTAGAGCAAAGGAGGGTTGTGATGGCATGAGGTGTGTGAGGCTCCAGGTCAGCAAAAATATTTGCTCCTCAGATAAACATTAACAGGTCGTCCGAGCAAGGGGAGACCCAGCGTGGGACTGGGACCAGCAGTCAGGTGCTGTTTGCTTCCTACTGTACAAGGATTAAATGCTAGAGGCTGGTGTGCTGTGCGGTCGGTTTAGGTGCACACTCTGGGGCTAGAGATGCCCTTTAGCTGCTGTGGGGTGTGATTATTATGTAGCATTCAGGGGGAAGTGAAAATACCCATCGCTACAATCAAGAGGTTTATCTCCTGTGTTGTGCTATCTCCGTGTTTGATGTTCCAGTGGCTGTATTTTGCAATGCCCGGCAGCAGCGGAGGTTAGTGGGTAGCAAGGGCACAGAGGGAGGAGGTGTCCCACAGTGAAAACCAGCTCCTGGTGTTGGTCAGGCCAGCCTCCAGCAGCCTCAGCAGACAGACTCCCACCAGCTTTGGGGCAGGAGCCTCCAGTGCCAAGAAATCCAGTGTCCCCATTTCAGTTGCTGTTTGTATTTTTACTATTATTAATTATTTGCATTTCAGTAGTGTGTGTTGTGGACAAGGAATTTGCTGTCCAAATAATTGCTCTATCCGTTTGGCTGGCTCTGTTCCTACCTCAGATGTTGTGGCTGTGTGTAGCCAAAGCTGAGAGATGAGCAAGTGGCCAATTGCAGAACCGCTGTAGCACCTGCTGTGTGTGTGGAAGGGACAGGGGACATTGGGCTGTTTGCATTGGGCAGTTGACCTCAGTGCTCCGATGCTCAGCTGCAGCGTTAGGAAATCTCAGGCTTGCAATGATGTCTGAGTGTTGAAGAACTGATTTCTTCCCTCTAAAGGCAATGTTAGTGAAAGTGGTGGAATAAGAGCTGTGCGGTTCTGGGGGCAGCTGGAATGGAAAGAGAGAAATATCAGTGGAGAAAATATGGCATCACTGAGGATGAACCTGAAAAAACTTCCCTGTTCTGTGGCTGAAAAAGAAAAGGTGTGTAAAGGAATCCTCTGGCCTGTTATAATATTTTATAATGAAAAGGTAGCTTTATAGATATATGCTGGGCATTAAAAAATGGTGCCTTGAAGTGAGGGCATTAGCTGCTTAAATTGTTTTTAGGGTACTTGGGATTTTATGCTAGCAGAGAGTTGGCTCAGGTTAAATACATCTGATCAAACACACAGCGCTCACTTCATTTAAGGAAACTGAGCAAGCTGCCTTCTGTGCTGCTGGTTTGTACCTTCTGCCACCGGTGGGATACTCTCCACCCCCTGGTGTCAGTGTGTACAGCTAACTGGAGCTTTGTGGTACATTTGCTGTTTTCAGCTACTTTGACCAAACAGATTGTTATCGTTTTTAAAGTCATAGTCAAGATGAGCGTCACCAACACAGCTTTTGTGTGGTTACAAAATATTGCCCTCGCCATAGATTCTGCTTGTCATTTGGGCAGCTGTAGTTTCCACATCAGGGGCTGTCTTTGCTTTGTCCTCCAAAACAGGCAGAGTATGGAGAGCTGCTGAGTAATGTCAGTCCTTTGCCTCTTGGAAGCATTTCTGGAGAGCTCTTGCTTTCTGAGAAGTCCAGGCCTTGAAATATAACCTGCTGCTTGCTTCAGCACTGGGGAAGTATGGAAGTGCTGGGGAAAATGGTGGAGGGGATGGGGTCTGGGTGCAGATCTCCACCGAGAGCTCAATCCGAGTACCTCCTGAGGACTGGCTGTTCCCAAAGCACCTCATATCCCAAATTGTTTGGCAATTCCTAATGTGCAGCATTGCCTGTCAGTGCATATCACATTGCTGGGGTGGGCATGAAGAGCCTGTGGAGCTGGGTCCACATCTAGCGGTCTTCCCTGTGGTTCAGGTGAAGGTGGGACCTCAGCCTAAGGACATTGCCAAGGCAGCAGGTATGTCTGAGAGGCAGAGAAGAGACTTAAGTTACCAAATGCACCCGAATGTTTGAAAATAGGCCAGGGATTAGTAGTGTAGAAAGAAGAACCCAGCCTCTCCCAGGAGTGAGCGGATGTATGAGCGGGCACACAACGTGCTCTTCAGCTCTCCCGCGTCACAGCCGCTGGGCTTTTCAAAGGGCTTATTTATGTATTTATTTACTATAAGGGACATGTTTTTGCCATAGAGGGGAGGTCTGGGAATAAACAGCAGGCTGTGATCTGTCTCCCAGCTTCTCTTGCCCTTCTGGTATTACAATGCTCCTGCTGCCAGGAGTCTCAAACACCCGCTCTGGCTAAAGGAAGGGTTTTTGTCCTCCTCCCTTTGCCAGTCCTCTGCCTCTGAGTGTTTGCTTTCACTGCTGTGATGAATGCATTTCCCAAGGAGATGGGTTTATGAGCATGTTTATTTCTCTGGCAGGAGGGAGGATGTCCTATCTTGCCTGTTCCCTTCTTTGTTCTCTGTCAGCAGATAGAAAGCACCATCCTTCCAAAAGCAGCAGGGAAGAAAAGGTTTCTTGACTGAGAGTGGCAGTGCCTGGCTGTATCCCTGGGCAGGGAGGATGGAAAGGGAAACTGGGAGAGGTACCGGCTGGTCTGCTCACCAGCATCACCCCAGACTTCCCCCTCCCTAGCTGCCTCTGCAGAAGCATCCAGCCCTGGTGAAGTACCTTGAACCTCAACTGACCCACACCTTTTGCTAGCTTGTAAGATAGCATCAGTGCCTTCACTTTAAGTTTACAGCGTGCAGTACCCAGGGTGCTCCTTCAGGTTCTGATGAGAAAAGGCTGTTTTGAAAAATCACCCTGGTCTTGGATATTATTCTCAGCAGAGAGGTGGCGTGACCCCAGGCTCCCCAAGACTAGTGTTTTGCAAGGATTAAGGTCCCTTACGTTGCAGTTTTTACACTTGTGCTTGGTTTCTCAGGTCCACGAGTAGGACCACATCTCCTGGTATCTCCTCCCAGTGCAACAAGTCTCTTCCAATGTGAAAGCTTGGCTCTTTCTGAGGCTCTAACCCAGTAACCTGAGCATTTCTTCCCCCTGTTATTCTGTTACTGGCGCTTCTTTGAAAGCGAGCATTACTTTTAACGTTTCTTCTTAGGGGCAAAGAGAACACTTTTGTTTAGAGGGAGGAGTCCCTGCCCACGGCAAGGGGATTGGAATTTGGTGATCTTTCAGGTCCCTTCCAACTCTAACCATTCTATGATTCTATGGTTCTGTTTTACAAGGAACACACATCCCAGGTTCTGTCTTATCAAAAAAATTCCTGTGGGGTGATCAGCTGCACAGGATACCCATGGGGAACTGTAGGTGCTTTTTGTCATATTACAGAGTTGGGCAGCAAATATTTCACCCAGGCAGAAGTATTTCATCTGCACTACAGCTGTTCCTCAAGGGCCCAAGCTGCAGCTGGTGGCATGGGCACACCTTGTGGCATAACCGCTGCTTCTTGCACCCTGGGCAAAAGGACAGAGGCTCGTGTTTGCCTGCCGCAGAACAAAGTAGAGGTGGCTCGGTCAGGAACACAGATGCTCCCCTGGGGTCTCAGTGACTCAGCCTGGGTCCAGACAGAGCAGTGCACACTGAAAACTGGAGTTTACACAGAACTTGGAAGGAAGTTTTCCCTCTTGGTATGTGTTGTAAGAGCAGCACACAACATTGATTCACCTGGATTTGGCAGTAGGTACTTGCTGGAATTGCTGAGTATAAGGGTGATGAATCAAGCAGACTATTTCAGGGGTCATCAAGCCTCTATAAATATACTTCATAATGAAAAAAGTTGCTGCTTCTCCATGCATGCAATTTCAGTTTTCTCATCCTCCAAATGGCAGGGGCATACAACTGAATTTCAGTGCAATATTGCCAGTGAGAGTGTATTGGTAAGTATTTACTTGTTTACTGTCCTGGTAAGGTCATTTTTGCACAACTGCATATATATTTTAAAATGTGTATGTTTATGTGTGTGTATGTATCTCTATTATCTATATACAGTGACAGATCTGTATATAAACAAGGAAATGTAAAGGTATTTTGTTGTACTAGGTAGATACATAGATGAAGATCTGTTTGTTAAAAACTTTGAGTATTTATTGCAGGTCCTATTGATTGACACTGTGTTTAAATAAAGACTATTTATAGTATGCTTGTAGTCAAGTGTCCTTGCTTAAAGCTGTTTTGCTGGCTCTACGTCCCCCATACTCTCCAAGACTCTTCCAGTGGATCCTTCAGGGCTCATTGAAACAAAGCAGCCCTGCAACAGGCTGGTGCTGGGGGGGATGCACACACAGCGTTCTCCAGAGGATGAGAATTTCTTTAGTTTATGCAGCGCTTTGATTCTCTGGGAACAGTGAGGAAGTTGCAGGTGCTCAGCACTTGGCTGTAAAAGGGCTTCTCCGGTTTTCACCTCTCATGACAGGCTTTGCAGGTAAAACGGTTTCTAAAAATCCACCTGCTCTTCTGCCTGTTTGGACTTGAAACAGTGGCAGTCTTGGGTGGCTCCTGTGGCAGAGCAAGGCTGCTGCAGAAGCACAGACCAGGACAGCTGGGGGCTTTAATCCTCTGTTGCTGGTCACCAGTGCCAGCCTTTCCTGGGACAGGAAGGAAACACAGATGCCAAGTGCAGAGACCATTGGGATGGGAATGGTGAAACACTGCAAAGTGTTCACAGGGCTTGTCTGTAACGGCTAGTGCTTCACTCTGGCCAGAAGCGAGCAGGTCTGAATAGAGACTGCTCCCTTTCACCTGCCTGAGCCAGGTCTGACCTTGCTGTGGATGAGGACCACACTCAGCTTGACATAAACACCCCACTGCAGCTTCTACCACCATGTGGGTTTGGAGCTTAGGCTGGAAGTGACAATGGTGATGGGGAATTACCCAGCAGGAACAGGAGTGACAGTGTAGTAGGTCACTTCTGTCTGTCCCGGGCTACTTTATTTCCTAATCAGGATTGGAAAAGCTTCTGGGGGAGTGTCTTTGGAAAACTATTTTAGTCTCTCTGTTACCTGCTACCCAGCCTTGTTGTCCCAGTGCTCTGATTGCTTCAGGTGGGGATGAAGAAAGAGCATGGTTAATGTAAAGTAGGATCCCAGCCCAGCATGTTGCAATGACAAGTATTTTGTATTCTTTATGCCACTGAAGACTGTGATGAAAGTCTTAGCAGCAGAGGCCAGCGTGTGCCCTGCACGTTTTGAGGCTTCTCCTTTCCAGAAAGAGCAGCAGGAAGTCAATGTGCAGCTTGGGCAGGTCAGTGTGCAGCTTGGTGCACTCCCTGTGCACTTCCAAAACATGGCAGATGCCCAAATTATAATAATTTATGGGTTTGTAACTTTGTACTTTCAAGAGGTAGAGAGCCCCAGTTAGAATACAAGCTGCTGCTGACTGCAGAAGTCCTGAAAAGGGAATTAGAGTCAGACCTTCCACATCTCGAGGGGGGCAGAGCCTCAGCTGCCATCCAGCTCTCCCCGCCCCAGTTAAAATGGGATGTTCAGACCAGAGAATGTTTAATATCCCATCTTATGGAAAGGTGCTTGATCCTAAGAGGTGCTTAGAGCCCAGCATCTGCTTCACAGCACCTTTAGTGATTGCCCTGAGGCTCCCATCAACTCCTCCTGGCTCTGTTCCTCCAACGATGCCAAAGGAAAGGCATCAGAAAACCACAGCGGCCACTGCTAGAGCTACCTGCAGTCTTGCAGACATTACTTCATTGAGGCGTAGGCAACAGGAGCATGAAGAGAGGATCTCTCACCATCCCTAGAGACAGTCTGAACAACTCCCTGCTGGCACCACCTCCTCGGTGGCTCAGGGGAGTTCAGGCTTCACCACTAAGCTCTGCAGCCTCAGCCCAGTCCTGAAATGCATAAACAGCAAACGGCCTCTGAGAAGCCCCTGCCAAGTCCTTTCTCCTTCATGTAAATATTTTTTCCTCTTAAGTGTATGCGAGTGTGAAAAATACCTCCTTAATCTTTTTTTCTCTCTGGCTGAAGGAAATGCTTGTTCATCCCTGGGTGGGGACTGCTCTCATCTTGATATTTTGCAGGCATCAGCCCAAGCAAGAACCACACCGCTGAAAATATTTGTCATTGCCCCCAAAGCCCTGCTGCTCTTCCTGGCTCCCAAGCCCACTAGCAGCAGAGCAAATGGTGTCTACCACAACAGGTGCCCTTCAAGACATTACGCTCCTTAGTGGCTCTCAGATGGAGGTCCCATGGGCTGCAGCCTGTGGGCAGCAGATTGCTCAGACAGCCTTGAAGAAGCCTTCAAAACCAGTGCAAAATACCCATGGAGTTGCAGAGTGCCTGCTCCAAAGCCTGAAAGTCCCATCCTGCTGTATTGGATTCGTGTCTGGAAACACATGGAGGTTTTTCCTGAGAAAAGTTTCCCTAGATAAGGTTCTTTATGCCTTAATGGCTTGGTGGGAGAGACACTGACTTTCCGATTCACACTTAGTAGAGAAAGGAAGTGAGTCTGCACATAGCAGAAGTAATGGGAGCCCTGATGTGTCTGTGTGCAGGGGAGCACGATGGAGGAGCTGTGTAGGTACCTGTTCACTGGGGGATCCCTTCTCTGTTCAGATGTTTTCTTACTCTCCATTCACCTCACCTGGCTGTCCTGCTTGGCAATGGGTGGGATGAGGCTGAGGCTGTCACCCCCCTCTCCCAGCCCCTCAGCTAAGGTCTGTGTCTCACCAAAAATAAGATGTTGCTGTTGGTGGCTTCAGAAAGGAAGTGAGCCAGCACAGTGGTCAGCCTCGCACAAGAGAACGATGCTGAGCTAGATCTGTATCAGCCTTGACTGATAGTTTTTTGTGAGACCTTGTTGGAAGCCAGACTCTACTGTGGTACTCCCCCTTAAAGTGAGTCTGACTGAGCATGGCACCTTCTTCATGGAGACAAGTTTGGCTCAGAAGCTGGAGTGCAGAGCTGCTGAGTGTGAAGGGCTGTACAAACAGCTTTTTAGCTACAGAAGAGGGGAAAGAAACAGTTCCCTCGTCCTCAGATGAGAAACACCCTCACAGCAGCCCAGCAACCTGGCGTGGAGAGATGTTGACCTTGTAGGCTGGGTTTTAGGATGGTTTCCCAGGGGGATTTGCTGCACTGTGCCCTGCTATGCCCTTCCTGCCCCTGCACCTCCCCAGATGCCTTGCTAGCCTTGCTTGTATAAGTTAGCCCAGTTCAAGTAGGACCTCCTTCCACCCAGCTTGCCATATATGAAAGACATCTTTGCTGTAAACCATCAGGTCACAGACTTTCCACTGGGATGTGTGTTACTCTGTTCCTGTGCTGGACTGCAGTGGATTACAGAGACCTTTGGTGTAAAGGGTGGGAGGGAAAGAGAGATGCTTTCATGCCTGGACTGCAGGGGTAGGTATTGTTCAGCATGACAATTTTTCTAGCACAGATATCAGAGCAGTATCTCACCCTGAATGGCATTTTGTTTTGGGTTACCGTGAGTGCTGGTGGGGACCTGCCTTTCACCAGGAACCAGCCTGGTTTGAAGCACTGTGGCTCAGAGGCACCTCTGCCCTTCTCCTGGTAAGCACAGGTTGTCCTCTTCTTCTTTTTAGTTTCATGAAAGTGAATCTGTTTGTGAACTTGCCAGAATTTTGCACAGGGGAGATGTTGGCACATCCCTGCCCCAGATGGGCAGTCTGGGCAGCAGTGGTGGCAGTAGAGAAGCAACGAAAGTAAGTTCCATCCAAACCTGGAGGTCCTGCTGCCTGCAGCTGACATACAAATACGGAGATACAGAGTACGAGTATATACAGTTATATGTATGGTTGCGGGGAAGGCACTAAGCTGGGGACACGATTCACAGCTATTGGAGTTAATTGGTATCGCTTCAGCACAGCGGCTGAGGCAAAGGGGAGCTGCAGGGGAGAGATGCATGGGAGGAAAAAGGGAAAGTGGAACCACAGAAAGACATTTTGTGACTCAGAGAAAGAAGGCCTTCCCTCAGTAGCCACATGGCATGATTTGTTCAGCTCATTTAAAAGCTGGCTGTGTATTTTCCCACCCCTCTGGGGCTCCTTGCTGCAGAGAAAGACCCTTCTTAAAAGGGAATCCTCAGGGTGTCTATTTATAGCGTGGAAACCCCTCCAGGAGAGTCATCCAGCCCTGAACCAACATCTCCTTGTTCCCAGCAGCAGAGTGATGTACAGGCTGTTCCTCCCGCAGCCCCAGCCCTTCCTTCATGGGGACCCAGCTGGCAGTTGCTGCAGACTGTAAAGGACAGTTGAGGGGAACCTCTCCCTGGCGCGGGAGGCGATGACACACCAGCTGCCGGGCTGGCAGGGGCAGGAGGAGGCAGGGAGAGGGGCAGGGAGAGGGGCTGGGCTGCCCCTCGTCTGGTGATGGGGGAGAGTCAAGCGATGGGAGGTGAGAGGTTAGTGCTGTTCCTGGGAAGGAAAGGTCAGGGCGCAGGGCCATGAGGTAATGAGGCTCCATCATCAGCCTCTGAGCAGAGCTGGTGGCAGCAGAGCCGGGATGGGCTGTGATTTCTAGGCATGACTTGTGGACGTTGGCCAGGAGAGACAGAAATGGAGAGGGAGGAAAGGATCATTGATTGGAAGTGAAGTGTGGGACTCTACAGAAGCGCTGGCTAAGGTCACAACAAGGTATCCCTACCACTGTCCCCCTGAGACCTTAGAGAGACCCCAGGAGGCTGGCATTGCGTCTCCCTGGGTTTGGTCTCAGGCTGGGCTGGCTCTAACCCTCTGTGCTGAGGGCAAGCCACTGCTGGGCAGCACTTGGATTCACTTGTTTCACTTGGCAGGATGGGATTTCAGTGTACCACAGTTAGATGGCAGAGCTTTGGGGATTTCCCTTTCTGACACGATTTGCAAAGCCAAAGGCTTATATCAAAGTCCGAGTGATTTCAGGGAAGTGTTCTTATTCTGCCTAAGAATTCTGTTTAACACAAAAAACTCAGAAGAGGACAGGCAATGGTAAAACTGGACTGTGCCAACTTTTTTAGCATAGGTTTGGACCACTGCAGCTTATGGAGGGCCTGTGTCTGTAAGGAGGCTTCCATGAATTCTGCCATAGACGCAGTCATAAGTACAGTACAGATTGGTGATGAAAAGCAGAAAGAAAGAGAAGGACTCAGGAAAATGGTTGAAAGGGACTGCTGAAGGCAACCAAGGAACAGAGGCAAAATGAAATACACCCCAAGAAGAGTAAAAATATGATGAAGAAACAAATGGAAATGAGAAATCAGTCCTAGAAGGGGCAATGACCCAAGCACCAGCAGGAAACTCAAGGTGGATAGCAAGAGGCTGAATCCCATTGGGAAGAGGAGGGAGAAGCTGGCAAGGGATTGCAGGAGAAGAAACAGGGCTGGAAAATGCCATGACAGCAGGATCTGCATTTCAGTGCAGGCGGTCTGACTGGTGCCTCTTCCCTCCTACATTAGTAGTTCCTTGTCTGCTTTAAGCCAGTATGAGCTTGATTTAACAGACCTGGCAGGAGAAAAGCAGCACGATGAAGGGAAAGGGGATGGTTTCTTAGTGATACAGAATTGCTAGGGAACCATGGGTGAGGGAGGATGGCCATTAGGCAGGCATTGCACGCAGTGTGTTCCCAGCACCAGAGGAGTCATCCAAGGCAAGTGGCCAGCCTAATTTATGCTCCCAGAGCAGGCAAGGTGAGCGCTGTTTTCTTTTTAAAGACAGTCTCCTCCTTCTTCTTGTGCCATACCACCTTCTGCAGTAGGGTTCCAGTTTCAGGAAGAGAAGGGGAAAAATAGCCTCAACCAAACAAAAAGATTCTGCTTTTACCTGTAAAAGGCATCAAATATTTTTGTCTCAAATAACTACTTTTTTCCCACTGCCTGGTAGAACCTGCACTGGAAGCCTTGGCCCTGCAAGCCAGCGCCCTGGGAAGATGACCCGGGCAGGGAGCAGGCAGGTGGTGGGGAAGGGCTTGGAATGGGGCAGGGCTTGGCACAGGGCAGCAGGGTGATATTTAAACCCGAATCACCTGAGTGATGAGCACAGTGAGAGTACATGGTGCCAAGTAGCATCAGACCTCACTGGGCTGAGCCAGGTGGCCATGCAGTGGGTCCACACCAGGTAACTGGTGACAAACTGAAGCTGGAATTTTTCACCCAAGGCAGAGCGAGCGCCTGACTCACCAAGAAAGCTAGTGAGAAATAAAGGGAAGTGGTGTTTGAGCATACCTCAGCTGAGCATTTCAGAGGGAAGACTGATTGCTCGGTAGACTCTCCCTTGTCATCAGTGCCTTCTGCAGGGTTTGGTTTCTCGTGGGGATGGGAGATGCTGAAGAAGAGCTGGCTCATTACAAGCAGTTGGTATGCAAAGAAAGCTCTCTGCATCTGCAAACTGGAAGTAAGGAGTTAAGTGGTCCAAGTGAGGTGTTAAAATTATGGTACTGAGCAGAGCCCTGTCCTTGTGGAGGACTGAGTAGATCAGCTGGGAAAGGGCATTCAGACCTAATGAAGGGATATGGAGGGGATTTCCACTGGAAACCAGTGAAAAGAGACAACTGATCCTCCTGTCCAGTAAAAATACAACAAATCTTGGCCCTGAGTGTCCAGTGTGGATGTCACCTTTTCACTCTGGCAGTCTCAGGGCCAGGGGTCACAAGACAGCAGTATCAAACCAGTCCTTAGTCACGTCCCATCGTAGCCTGACTCTGAAGAAGGGCACAGAGCATGTCACACCCATGTTGTGCTGCTCAGGTATTCCCCCCTGCCAGCCAAAACTTTCAGCAGGCTCATTACAGCCACTTTATGGCTCCTTTGGACTGCTGGAGTGGGAGGAAAAGCCAGGGATTTTGTTGTGGGAGGGAACACCTACTGCAAACCTGAGATGCTCCATGAACAGCTGGTTTATTTCTTTCTTTAGTGTTTATTTTTCTTCAGTGTAGGAAAAGTGCCACGTCTTGACTAATGGGGCACTGCAGGGTGGTCCTGTACCATGGTGGTGTCCCCTCACAGTGGGAGCAGAGCAGGAACAGAGATGTCCCTGCTACTGTGCTCCTCACTCCAGCATCGCTTGCAGGATCAGACTGTCCTGTGCCTTCTCTTTGGATGGAGGTCTCCCATCCGTGTACTGCTTATTACAGTCTTACCTACAACAGTTTCTCTCCAGTTTCCCCTCCCAGCCAGTGCAAATGCAATGATAGTCATGAGGTGGTCTAAAGGTGACCTTGGGTTACCTAACCCTGCCAGAGCACTGTGACAAGCTGCGTGTGTTCTTGAGGAGGTATGTGCTAGAGAGAGTGGAAGATGACTATATAAGCCAAATACCTGCAGGTGCATTGAGGACCTCACTTTTTAACTGCAGTGGGTTTTATGTGAATTCTTGCTATAGGTAGGGTGTCACAGCTCACAAGCAGCACCAAGTTCCATGGTTTGGTTTTAAACAAACCAGCAAATTAAGAAAGTTGACATGAAATCAATCTGTGCAGGCACTGCCTTGCATTGTGTCTCCTTGGGACTGGTGGTGAGGTGCAAATGTGAAGGCTGTGCCTCTGCTCTTTGGCTCTGCCCTGCTGCATGCAGGACTTCCCAGCTCCAGAGCTGAGCCGTGATTCCAGCACCATCCCTCTGCCTCTGGCTGCTCCCAGTTGCTTTCTTTTGTTTGTGCTTTGGGGCCTGTATCTGTATCTCACCCTTCTGTTGCACAGGATTTGCACCTCTGGGATCGCTGTCTGTGACCCCCTCCTACGTGCCCATCAGCCCTTCCTGCCATGGAAGATTGGAAAGGGGAAACCTTCCATCCCCTCCTCTCCTCCATCCTGAGCTACCTCTGGCCTTTGCTAAGACTTTCCCTTCCATCTCCTCAGCACAGTGGGAGGCTCCTGAGTTCCTGTGCTGGCAGAACTGCCCCAACTGGGAGCAGAGCACCGCATGTCCTGCTCACTCTGATGAGATCCACACTGGAGCTCCTGCAGAACTGGAGAGAAGGAGCCAGGATCCGGCAGGTGCTGGACCAAACAGGGAGTGCAGAGGGAAGTCTTGGCATCAGTGCTGTGTTTTGCCAACACAATGCTTACGAGGGAGCCTTCGTGGCTGGTGGACCAGAATACATTTCCTTCCCTGTGCTGGCAATGAGCTTTGCTCACTGCATCCGAGTGTGAAACCTCTAAGCACAGAAGCAGTCTTTGCTGTTAGGTGAAATGACTCTCTGAACTCTCCCAATGTGTCAGGAAGGTGTTTCTTCAATCCAAGCTTCTGCTCTGATGGTGGGCAGGGGACAGACCCAGTTTCAGTCGTGCAACTGGGGCAAAGAATCATCTCCAGCCACCTAACGCAGTTCTTCAGCTCTGCTCAGGGCTTCAGTGACAAAAACCTCTGGAGGTTTCAGAGTCAGGCACTCCTGTCAGGCACCCCGACACTCACGACCCTGTACGCTCCATAGGATTGAAGTGAAGCTTACAGGGCTTCATCCAGCACTGGGAGCTTAGGGCTGAGTTATTTCATGGCAAGTAAAGCAGCTTTTCTATTTGTCTCTGAAGCAGCCGGGGCATACGGCGGAGCAGGGTTGGGGTAGCCACCAGCAAAGCACCTTGGCTGGTGGGGGATGGAGGGAAAGAAGGGTTTCACAGGGCAGGCTGGGCAGGCTGGGGACTGAGGAGGGCTGTGCTAAGCAGGCATGCAGGGCAATTGGAGTTTCCCAGCAAAGTCCTGCTGGAGTCAGGTGAAAAATGTGGCATTTTTAAAGAAAGAGCTCCTGTGGAAGGGATTAAATGCTTGTGAGCATCCCCCAAAGTGCCATAAATCAAACAGCCAAGAAAAGAGTCCCTGCCAAATGCATTGCATTTTGAATTAAAAGCCATAGCTGGGGAGAACAGCATCTTGACTTGGAAATTGGAGCAGACATGCCTGAGTAGACTGCTTGATCTCTGGCTGGCATTAACTGGAGTTTTTAATTTCTAATGTCTCCCAGTGTTGCAAGAATTAGAAGGTGGCTTTAAAAAAACATTTTAAAATGTGTTTTCTATTAGGAACCTCCACATGTAGATAGAGGTGCCCAGAGAAAACCAGTGATAGACAACAGATGAAGAAAGCTTGGTATCCATTTCCAAAACATACTGTCTACCTTTCCATCCCTCCCCTTCTGGAGCACTTGGGTCCTACAAGCTGGTTCTTTCCTGAAGCATCTTTTTTCTCCTCTTCCTTGCAGAAGACACAAAGACAAGCCTGCTCATTTGGAAAGTCCCCTCCCAATCCTTGCTGCAAGGCAGGATTCCATGAAGCAATAATTCACAATTTCCTCTCAGCCTCCAGGTTCCTTCTCGAGTTGTTGTAGCTTCGTGTGGAGCAGTGATTTCCCCTAAATTGAACAGCAAGCTCGCTTCCTTCTTGGAGGCCGCTCTGCTGCCTGCCAAGGGGCAATTATAGAGGGTGTGGAACAGGCATTTCTGTCATTCCGCAGGCACGCGTGCCTTTGCAGTGAGCGTGTCTGAGAGGTACAGAGACAAATCAGGACAGCCGTCTCCCTGCCCTGGCGCAGCGATGGCTGTGGCAATGCACAGGAGATGCAGCTGCAAGGTGTGAGTGGGGACATGAGGTTTTCCTGGGAGGAGAGTCCCAGGAAGGGGCTGGGCACCAGTGTGGCACTGAGGATGCTGCTTGGGCTTTGGCATCAGTGTCACTCCCAGAAGTTTTGCTGCTCTTAGTTTGCTTTTTATTCATTATCTTGGTGTCTCTCTGCAATGCAAGACATGCCAGCCAGCAGCTGTGGTTTGGAAGGGACAGGTCAGCATGGCTCATCTCTCCTGGTATGTCCATCGTGCACACTTGTCAGCATGGCAAACGGGTCAGCCTTGCTGTGGCCATGCTATTTCCAGTGCCTGTGGTGACAGGAGGACGTGCTGTGCAGCCAGCATCAATGCTGCTTTACTGAGATGGCTTTGCCATGAGAAGCCTCAAGGACGTGCGGAGGGGCCTGCACTGTGCCCCAGGGACTGCCAGACCTCCTGTGGAGAGGTGGGAGCCCAGCAGGAATGGGACCTTCCCCTATTAGGTGTGTAAACCTATCCGTGGTCCAGATCCAGGCTGAAGGTGTCCTGCTGTGCAAGGCACCCTTGAAGTAGCATGCAGATACTCCCAGTTTTCAGGGTCTATAGCCATCCCTGAAAAGCCATCTGGGTAATATTGCCACCGGGTAGAGATTGTGCTGTTTCTGAAACACACATGACTCAGTAGTACCGAAACGTTTGTTCAGGTTTTGGAGATGATTCCTCAAGACCTCAATCCTCTCTGAAGCACAAAAGCTTTTTGTGTGAGGTGCTTGTTGAGCTGCAGAAAGAAACACAGTATGGAAATATCACCCTGTTCCGCAGCAACAAACATCTCTGATGCAGGACCCAGATTAGAAACCAAGAGTGCTGAGGTCTGCGCTCTGCTGTGGTGACTCATCTCACATCTCGGTGCCTCATCTCACATCTTGGTGCCTTGGTGTTTGCCTGGGAAATGGTGCCTGCCAGGTGTGCTCTGCCTGGAAGGACAGTGTCCCTGCAAGCAGTGGCTGCGAGGTTGGGGAGAAGGTGCTTCACAACTGCCAGATATTGTCATTTCTTGGCTTCTGCAGTAGGGATCTGAACCTCAGCCTGATCCAGTTTCTCTTAACGATTAAACCCTTTTGTGCCTTTGCCAGAGCTTACCTAGAATACTTTGAGGATGTACAACAACTGCGGTTGAGTCATTGTGCCTCAACACTGAAAGGGTGAGACCGGGGCTAGATCACCAAAGCATAAAATAACCCCTTGCTCCAAGAGGACAACCTTGCCTAGTAGCAGTAGAAAGCCATTTTGTGTTATATTTATCAGTTAGTCTTGAGTCTGTCCTGCCTAATCTAAAAGTGACTGCATTCCCTGCAAAAGCTTCCCGTTTTCATTAATCCTAAGCACGTGTTAAATCTCCTTCCTTTGGATGAGGGACACAAAAAGGTTGTGTTTGCAGAGAACTTTCTTTCTTCCCCTCTTGCTTTTTGCGTGATTCGTTTGGGGGTGCCACATTTCTCTGTGGGTGATACAGGAAGCCAGGCTAAGGAGGCACTTGCATCACAATATCGATGCAAATTGGGCCAGAGGATGCTAATGGGTGCTTTTCTGTACACATGCTAATTATAGCATCAGCAAAGCCATGTCGAAGCTATGGCTTTGCTCGAGGAAATCCCCAGCGATTTCAGCCAGGAGCTCCAGTTACTGTTGGTTACAAGTAAATGACTAATAGAAACTAGACCTGTTGGGTCATCTTGAGTTTTTCTGGAGGATCCCTCTGCTGCAGTGTAAACACAGGGGTGGGTATATTGTGCTCAGAAGTCGACCAAAAGAGTTTCATGCTGTGTTTGCCCCATGCAGGATGATGGGGTGCCCACCTCTTCCCTGGAGAGAAGAGTCTGGGGTGCTCCAGAGGCACACCATTTCCTCTGTCTGTCATCCTGTGTTGTGTCCTCCCCCTCCTCTCCTCGTTTCACCCCGTTGCTCACAGTTACTCTGTTTTGATCCTTCCTCCTGAGCTCTGTGTTCAAGGAGAGCAGCAGAGACATGCTGGGGCCCTGCCCATCCCCATGCCTGTGCTGTGCTCTCACTGCAGGCATCCTCCTCCCATCCCCAACTCCCACAAAGAATGGTGATGCAAATAACAAGCACTTTATTGTTAATAATCGAGGCAATTTAGAGATGAGCTGCTGGGTGATTAAAGGGCTGGTTGGACTGGGTTTTGAGGTGAGAATAATAGAGCTGAATATATGTGCGCATCTCACCTGCTCCACCTTTTGTCTTCTTTACATGGAAATTGTTAACATTTGACTTCCAGTAATTTATGGCAAGCTCAGTTACGATTTCCACACTCAGTCCCTCAGGATGGATTTCCGTGCTGTGTAAGCCGCTCTTTCATTGCACATCAAAGGTTCTGTATTGGCCATTTTATCATACTCTTGGAAACGCCTGTGATCCTGAATGCCGGTCTGTCCTGTGGCTGTTGTGGTGTATTGCTCAAAAAACGTTGAGGAATCAGATGTTACCTAACTGCTGCTCATTCTCCAACAAGAAGTTGGGGGCTTTCAGATTTCAGTGCTGTATAACAATGCAACTGATTCAAAAGAATAGAAGTAAACTTGAAAGCCCTTCCATATAAGACCATCAGAGGGCTATAGATGAGCTGCTTGAACCCCTCCTAAATACCAGGGCTGTTATTCCTGCAGATGGACCATCCATTTTTAAATGGAGGTTCAGGTTATAGCTGGGCTTCATGGCACAGTCTGTGATTGCTGCAGGGTCATGATGCTGTGTTGTAAGGTTTGGCCCTTCCCAAAGAGCAGGGAAATTACAGTAAGTAAATCACTGACATGAGAAGCCAGTGTCCCTTTAACATTCTGCCCCTGACATTTCTGCATGTTCCTGGAGAGGTTTTGCTGGGCTTTTCCTTCCCTTTGGGCAACTTCTGCAATGGTTGTTTATTTTTCAGTTCCCTTTCTGGGGGCCAGGAGGACAGGTCTTGCTCTTGTGTTGAGCAGCTGAGATTTGCACTGGAACGGATGGTTTTGGTGATCCCAACCTCCCTGGATGAAAACTCAGCTGCAGACAGAAGTAGCTGATGATAATGATGAAGGAGGGCAAGGGCGGGGTCACTGGAGGAAGGGGTGCATCCATCAAGTGCATCAGGTCACCATGACTGAAACCATGAGATCATCAGCAAGCCAAGCTCCACCTTGCAGGGAACTGAGTCTTTTTATATCTCTCTGGCAGATGCCTACCATTTGCTCACTCACTGAAGAAGGTGCTTGCCAGACAGCAAAGCAGAAAAGTCCCTGAGGGCTGCTGTGGTGCAATCACCATCTCGAACCCATGCTCTGGGAAAACAGGCCATCTCGCTGCCATTGTATTTACCCAGGTGCAATGCCCGCTCCACCCATGAATTCCTGCCCATTGCCTTCAAGCTCTTTGTGCTGCAGGACTGGGTCTCTGCCCGCCACAGGGCTGTGTTGTGTCTGCCTGTGATACCATCGGCTGTGTACAGCTTCTCAGCATGCCAACCACTGCTCGGGCGGCTGTCACTGGGCTGTGATGAAGAAAACCAAAGTGTAGCGTGAACAGGGCCATGGTGAGGCTGGGCATTTTCCACACAGGTTTAGTGCTGTAAATCCCTGGGAGTATTTATCAGCCCTGGCACAAAACCTGTGTGCTCCACCCTTTGATGTGGGTGAGCAGGATAAGGGAGAAAAGAATTGGACTTACTCTTATCAAGTAACATCTAGTCATCTACAATTAGCCAAGGAAATTTTGAAAATGGGACCTAAGTTCCAGAGCTGCTTTTGAAAAAGTTACTGGGGATTTATTGCACAAGATAGAAATAGAGGACGGCCACACTCCATCTCTCTTCCTGCCCACACAGTTATGTATTTCTGCTGTAGCTGTCACTGATTTAATGGGGTGATAGGGCTGAAGGATTTCCCAAGAGCAGTGTCCTCCATACACCACTTAGACTCTACTTCAAGTTGTTTGTGTGACTCAAGCATACACAGGGTGAAATGAATGTGTTTGTTCTTAGGTTACTCTTGTGTGAGGTGAAAAATGGGTTTGGTTTTTATTAGGTAAAGTGAAGAGACAGGAAGGAGCACCCATAGGTGCTGTGCACTCAAACTATGTATGTGGGCAGTTCAGAAGTAGTCTAGGGGGAGAATGAGGGGCATAACATGCTGCTTAGTCTTCAAAATAAGACGTTCCTCTTGTTCTTAGGTGGGAGACAGCGTCGTGCAGGTACCCCGCCTGCCTCAGGTGTGGTTTTGGTGCCATGCTCCACAGTTCTGCATAGCTCTGCTGTATTCAGCATCCTCTTCTGATGCTTCCTTGCTCCCTGGCTGGACCAGGGCAGGCCACTTGCATTGCTGCTCAGGAGTTTCCAGCCTTTCTTTAGTCTTAGGAAACAGAGGTGAGAAACTGCTGCTGTGGAGAATATAGGCTGAGACCCCTCAGTGTAGGGGAAAGCTGCTTTCTGCTGTGCCTGTGTGGGTTAGGGGTGCACACTGGGAGGATGCCAGCTAAGAGAGGGTTAATATCACCTCCACCTTCCCTAGAGCAATGTGTGTCCTGTGGGACAGTCACTGCACAGCATGGCTATGGAGAAAGGGCTGTGACGGGGATGGCCGTGCTCTTTATACCGCTTTTGTGTTATTTACGTACTTGGTTAGTCACAGTTGCTGCTGCCACCAGCGGGGAAGGACTCACCGTCTCCAGATGGTTTCTTTGTGCTGAATCACTTATACTTGCGTAACTGCCTTTCCCCAAATGTTAGCAAACCGTACGGATCCCCAAAGTCTGCCTTAAAAAACCTCAGAAACCTGTGGCTTTCCTTCCTTCTCCCTCTTTCATTTACTTTCCCTTGTTCTCTTTGCCTGCTCCCTTCTGAGCTGTTAATGTTTGTGCCAGCGTCAAGTTTTCGAGCTGCCATCAACTATCCTAAGGGGCACCAGCATATCTCTTGCTTCCCAGTGGCAGCAGCAGTACCTTGTCAGGTCAGATGTTGTCAAAATTTAAGGCTTAAAAAAGAAACCCTGACCTTTATGAGCCCTGCAGCCACTCTCAAAAGGAGAGAGCACTTCCTGCCCCTCTGCAGCATTAAAATTTCACCAATTCCTCTTTATGCTTTGATTCCCATTCATCAGATAAACTTCCTTTTTGCACCTGCTGATGTCTGGCTAAAAGGTGGCCTGAGTCTCTGAAAAAAAATGATCTGTTCTGTGTAGCCCCTGAAGTATTTCCACACCTCTGGGTACTGTCCCCCTCCAGAAGGAGGACGGGAGCAGAACTGAAACTGGTGACTTCTTCCTCCTTCCTTCCTGAGCGGTGATGTTTAAAAATACATCAGCGAAGTCATATTCAGGAACAGCTGCTTTTGAGCTGTCCCACGGCCTGGATCCTCTCACTAAATACAAATTCATGTAGCATGACAGAGTGATCTGAAATCACAAAAAAAGAAGAAATTCTCCCATAGTCACCTCTTACAGGCAGCTGCTGCCCCATCCCTCATCCTTTTGTCGTGTCCCAGTCCCAAGAAGTCAAGCAGGTGGATAATGCACAGTTTGGAAGAATAAGTTCTTCTAAGGGAAAAGAAGGGATTTATTTGAATAAAGAATTTTATTTGTGGGTGAAATGGTACCCGCTATGTCTCTGAGTCTAAACCAGTATCCGTGTTACCTCATTAGTCATGTTAGTCATAAACTTGCATTAGTGCTACCTCACACGTTCCTCAGGGGATGTCAGAGCTGCGCAGGGAGTTGGCTGAAGATTGGAGATTTGGAAACCAGACTTATGTCACTAGTGGCTCTGGCTCGCTGAACGACCTTTGTCACATCCTAACCCCTTATCTGCTGGGTGGGAGAGGTAACACTTCTTTCCCAACTGCTTTGAGATCAGCAGATGAACAGCATCATTTTGAAAAAAAAAAAAGGAAATACTTTTGTGTTGACGTAAACAGGCAAATGCTGTCCCTTCCTCCCGGCCACCGGTGGGACCAGGCTCCAACACCAGCTGCTGGCTGGGGGCTGCATGCAGGAGCATCTCCTTCCTTCTCAGGGAGGGACAGGAGAGCCGTTTCCTCTGGCCTTGCTTCTGGCATCATGCGTGGTCAGCTCTCGATGCATGTCACGCTCCAGATTTAATCGAGGGAGGAGAAGAGCAGGGAAGAGGCAGGCTGGGTGGGAGGACCATTGGAGGTGGACAGACACAAACGACACGTGTCCTTCCCCAGCTAGGCTCTGCTCCTCCCCGGCAAGAAAGGAAACCCCAGTGGCCACCATCTCCTGGTGTATGGAGCAGGCTGCTGCTGCTCAGCAGGGCACAGCAATTAGTGAGTGTGGTAGAAGTGTCTCCTGCAGTGTCTCAGCCTGCCTGCACTCTGCCTAGCCCCTGGGGTTAGCCTGGGGTTTGTAGGCTGCCTGACGACATTACAACATTTGGTTGTAAACCATTTCCCACATCCGAGGCCATTCCACTTGTGCCCTCAGGATCAGAGATCATCTGCACTGGAGCCTTGCATGGGAACGACGCCTGCGAGAGAGAGAGCGGCAGCGCTGCACGTGGGAGACACAGGGAGGACATTCTTTGTGTCTCGCACTCTCTTGCTTGCAGGACAAGTCTCAATGGAACCACAGCAGCATCCCTAAGGCTCACAGCAAAGCACAAACAGGATGGTGAGCCTCTGTGTTGCCAAAGGGGGAGATGGTAATGCCCAATTTCACCTGGCCTGAATTCCACCTGTGTCCCTGTCCCTTGTTCAAGGCTGACAGCCATCCTGGAAACGCCCCGTTCAAGGAGGCAGAATTTAGGGCAGAACAATCTAGGTAGCTGTGACTGTCAGCTATGGGTGTACGCATGTAGGAAATGCACCAAATTCCTCTAAAAAGAGGGATTTCTGTGCTGTGACCAAGCATGGGACAGCTGGTTTGGATGTTTACCAGTGAATAGGAAGCAGAGATATGGACCTGCTTCTTCACGCCCTTATCCAGCCAGCTCACTGGTTGTGAATTGGGTCTCTGAATCTGGCTCAGTCCTTCCTTACCAGCAACAGTACGCTAGGCATGGAGAAAGGTTGCTCTTCCTACTTTATTCAGCAAAAAGGAAGCCTCTTACAGGGAAAAGGAGCAGATTTGCTCCTGCTTATTACCTGTTGGACCCTTGCACCAACAGAGCATGGAGGTAGCCTTGACGGACACTGTGATGGCTTCATGCAGTGCTGAGGAACGCTGTAATGGCTTCACAATGGCTTCCGTTAAGCCACCTGACCTTGGCAGCTCTATTTCTGATTGACTGTGCTTGCACTTTCGAATCAGACCTTTAGGAAAAATTTAGTACTGGAGCATTATGGTGGCTGCAGTCGGCTCATGGAGAGCTAAGGATCCTCTTGTATAAGGATCTCCCCATGTCACACGGCAGTATGGAGACGATATCACAGCTTTTTGTGACAGGAAAAAAACAACCCTGGATGAGTGCTCAGTGCATTTCCAGAGAGTTGCTCCATGACACTACTGGACTTTCTAAAATAAAATTTCTTTTGTGTTTTCCCCTGACCCCAGGCTATTTTGCATAAAACAATTAAACAGAACACCCAAAATCCATTTACAAGGTTTCCCAGAAATCCTTGGAGTGTTAGAAGCAGTCGGAGGAAATCAGAGTTCAGACCTGAATTCCACAAGCAATGATGCTGTCTGGAGAAGGACTGCTGGAAGCCAAATCTCAACAAACATTTATTTAAAAAAAAAAAAGGATTTTTTAATTATTTTTTTTTTAATGTGAAGTCCCTGCAGGCATTCACAGGCAAGCACTAAATGACTTGCTGATATGCCACTTCTGTCATGTTTTTCAGATCCCTGGCCCTTTCTCATCCAGAGGACCTTTGTTTGCTATCCTCATACATGGATTTGCATCTAAAAGCGGAGCAGCAAAGGTACCTGGCTTAATCTCTGTTATAATGGCCCTTAAATTTAGTTCTCTTGATGGTGGTCCACCTTTGTCTTCGCTGGCTGGCAGACTGTCACTTAAAATACTCCTGGGCAGAAAGGAAAGTAGTGGAGCCTTGAGGAACAGCTTGACCCTAAATGAGATCCCACCTCATTGATCCTGAGAAAAAACCTTGCCATGCCACCAGCTGCTGCCTTCAGTTTAGCAGCTTCCATCAAAGGCAAGTTGTTTTGATTGTCTATTTGCAAGTAGCTCACGCAGCAACAAATCGCAGTGTAGCAGGGAAGCAGAGAACTCCTGAATTAATGGGGAAAAACACAGTTGCAAATAAGTCAGTGGTGGTTCTGTACTTGAGCTGGTAGTGCCCACATTATCAACACCTTACCACTAAATTGCCGGTGACACTTAACTGAAGGGTCTTCACTGTTGCAATTGACTGGGAACCTAAAGAGCCCTCAAGTTAACTGTCACTGGAATGCCCCTTCGCACCCTCCTGGGGGCCCCACAACCAGACAATTCACAGGAAAATCAGGTGCTAGTCTTTTCCACTTCACAGTTAGCTGGTAGGAAAGAAGAGATGCTGGTGTCTACACGTATATCCTTTTTCATGTTGCATGACCTTCTGAGCCCAGCATGCAGCAGCTCTCCTAACTGCTGTATTTCACAGAACTGCAGAATAGTTGTGATTGGCAGGGGCCTCTGGAAATCATCCCATCCAAACCCCCTGCTCAAAGCAGTGTCAGTGAGAATAGGTTGCTGAGAGCTGAGCTGAAATCCCATCTCAGCACCCTACTTCGATGGGCTGTGTAGAACAGAGGCAGGTGGTGGTGTGAGAGTGCTGTTTGGGAATTCTGTTGTTCCTAAAGGGAGAGAGATGTTCTGCTCATTGTTGACTTTTTTTGGTTTTGTTTTAAGTCTGTATTAGTTGAAACAACTGCACAGGAAACTGGGAGTAAGCCTAGCTTAAGGACAAGTCTCTGTAATGTTGGCATGACACCAAGGAAAGGAAATTACAGCATGCCACAAACCAAGAGAAAAGCATTGCCTGCATTATCTGGCATGCGGGGCTGTGGTTATAGCAGCACACTTATCTTTGTCAGAATTTCAGGTTTGCAGAGCATCAAAAACGTGTGGTTTTTCAAGTAGTTGTGAAATCATGTTTCTGTACCTCAAGAGCATAGTGAGATCCCATGTACAGGGTATTTTACAGTTACATCATGTGAACAGGCAGTAGCTCATGTTTCAGATTAAACCTCTCACATGAAGCCTTCAGAAAATGTCTTCCCTTCCTACAGTCCTCCCACTTGCCCTGGTAGTCACAGTTGCCACATCTGCGTGAAGTCTATCAACTGCAAAGAGCTGAGTGTGCAGTAACTGCACATGCCCTAGGGCATTGCACGACTGCCAGGAAAACACAGGGAGGGAGGAAAATCACTATTTGCCAAAAAAACACCAAACCCCAGAAAAACATTATACAAGGCTCCCAACTCTCCAAAAGTCAAGAGCTCCTGCTGGGGGATTGCAGGATTTTACAATTTCATTTAATAGTTTCAAAGAGAGTCGTTGCTCTGTTGGGAATCAGCTTCAATCTGTTCAATGATTAAAAAAAAAAGTAAATCAAAGCAAACAATGTCCTTCCCACTTCCCCAAAATTCAAAAAAAGAAGCAAACCACTCCCTCAGAAAAGCCGGGATGAGCAAACGAGAGAAGTAAGATAACACAGCTTTTACAAGCCTGTTGCTTTGCAGCTGTTTACATTCTGGCTACTTTCCAGAGTTACTTTGATGAACCTCTACCAGGAAAAAAAAGAAGTCCTTCAAATTCAGAATTTGGTGAGGACATTATTTCTTATCAAAGTAAATGAAGATCCAGGTTTGGAATTTAGTGATGGGATTGCCATCTGCATCAATTTAAGAGCCAGCGATCTTCACCAAGGCCCTGGCAGATTTGAGTGATGTAATGGTGGGAGATCTGTGTTCTTCAGCTGGTGATAAATGACACAGAGGACTTAGGTCTTCAGAGAGGTTTGACACCACAATCAACAGGTGGAGATGTGAAGTTGAGTTGGTGCCTGGCTAGTGGGGAGCAAGCTGGATGTGTGCTAAGAACTGACAATAACTGAGAAGTTGTGTGTCAAAGTTTGGCTTTGTTGTACTGGCTGCTGGATCCCTGTCCCATAGGACAGCTCACGAGGAAGGAGGGTAAAATAAGCACAAACTGGTGCAGAGGAGAATGGTAGGGAAGAAATACTACCCCTGAGTTGGTGGATGCATTATAAAGTGTTTAGAGCCACTGCCAGGTATTCCCGAGGCTGTGACTTGTACCTAGGAGTCACAGATGAATTCCGTAAAGGAAAGATACTGTGTCAGAATCCTGCAACAAACAAGTAGCATCACCACGTGTCACACGGAACGTCACCTCATACAACCAAGTACAGAGATGCCCTAAAGCACAGGTTTAAACCGAAAGGGCTGAAATGGAAATTTTTCCTTTCTGGAGTAAGTATGGTCATAAAGTAGCCAAACTCTGGGATTGGTACGTTCTGGGGTTCCTTGTGCCCTTGTGTTACACCCTGGCTTCTTATCATACATTACCTAGTTGTTCTTTTACCTTGATCTGGGAAGAAGCAACTGATGGTTCATTTCCTGTTGTTGTACATACCTAACCTTTAAATATGCTTTTAACATATACTATTTAAAGGTTATAGGAAGAATTGTTGGCAAATGGTAGGTGACAGGTTGCTGAAGCATGATAAAATAACAAGCTTTTCCAATGAGAGACTGAAGAGACAGGAAAAGATAGAGGGGAGAATCTGTAGACAATCTGTGCCAATCTTGACGAGGTTGGAAGATCCCTGTTTAGATGCAGAGACTGTGCAATGCAGAGCTGACAGACTGTTTGCCTGGGGTGCAGGAATTGGAACCCCATTCTCCTCTGCCCTCGCTGCACCCTGAACATGGGTGGTACTTAGTGGAGGAGCTGTTCAGCTGCCTTGTGGGTCGCTACATCAGTCTGAGGACTGAGTCCTGGAGGAGCCCATTTCTCTGGACGACTAGCTCAGAAGGAGATTTCCACAGTGTACATGTCTCAAATCCAGTGAAGCCAATCTTGTAAGATCTGCAAAACCGTTTAGCAAACCACTAAGATGATCTACTGCCAATCTACAGCCTAGTGCCCAGGAGGGATTTTTTTCCATCTTCATCCTTTCCTTGACTCCTTGGGAAATTTCCCTTAGGGATCATTTCAAAGTCCCACTGTGACTATGTGAGCAGTAGTCAATTCCCATTGACTGAAAAGGCTGGTTTTACTTTCTCATCAGATCTTCACCCAGCAGAATGGCTGCCCTTCAGCCTGGGATGTATTATGACTAATGACCAAAAGTAATTTCATCATTAGTCTTCCACCTCTTCTAGGGCTGTACTGAAACAAAATAAGGGAATGTAAATTAGTCATATCCAGCTGGCTATGTTGTTAGTAAGAAGAATATATTTGGTCTGTTTCCACATATCCCTTGCTTTGTGGGATGCAGGTGATCCATCCCTCTCATCATGTTTGTCTGGTGAGCAAATCCAACCTTCCAACAGGTGAACAGGCACTGGTCAAGAACTGAGGCTGCAAGGTTTCTTCATGTGACTTTTATTTTGAGTATTATGTTTTGAATTGTGAACCCTGAGGAATTCAGGTCTCAGGGCAGAGGATATGTTGGAGGAGGTCAGGCAAGTTGTGTTCCCTCTCTGTAACTCAGAGCAGCAAATAGCACACGTTCCAGGGCAACATCTGATTTTTTGATTTTACGAGGCAGATGTTTAGGATAAGTGATCTGCTGTTTATTTTAATTGCCATCTTCCAATCCTCCTTCCTACGTGCGTGCACACATTCAGAGACCATAAATAAGGATTCTTCGGATTATGCCGTTATTCGGATAGCTGGCCCTGTCTTCCATCAGTGCCTGGACAGGACTGTGTGCTGCAAACCCAATTCCCCTTGCACACCACTTTTACAGTGGTGTAAATCAATTAGGTCTAATTCCTTTCTCAACGACACTAGTATAAATCTGAAATTGCTCCACTGACGTCAGCGCTGTAAGTGTAAAGGAAAGCTCCCTTAACTGCAGAGTGTCGCTGCTGATTTACACCAGAACAAGAGCAAAAGCCGTTGGGCTCAGCACGTCTGAGCACTGTGTCGCTGAACAGCAGGCCAGGGTTTGCTCTGGGATACACAGGTGACAATGGAGAGCAACTCCGTGGATTTTGCTGGCATTAAGTTGATGGAAATGAGTTGCACATTTGCCACAGTCTGGGTCTCAAAGAGCTCCATGTAGTAGGTCATTAATGAAAAGGAAGGATAAACCAACTCTCCTGTGCAAAGCGAATAGTCCCATTGTCTGCCACTGTTCCAGAAGAGTCACACAGGGATGAATCTGACCATTTGGCTTGTGTTGTGATGATGATAATGATGATGGAGAGCAAGGCAGTGGTACCCTCATATCTTGATGGACACCAGGCAGGTGTCCATGGAGGAACAGGTGGTCCTGGCTGAAGACAAAGGGGCACGTAGAAGAGCTGCCCTTGCAACTGATGCAAAGAGCTGGTCTGGAGGGGTAGAATGCTGGCAGCCCTTTCCCCTCCAAGAGAATAGAAACAGTTGCAGAAGCATTCTGTGCTGGTAGCATTCAGGGTGATAATCCTTACTCTCTTGCTTTGCTAGATTTTCCCATTTTGCCTCTAAAGGGCTGGAGGTGCAAGCCTGGCTGTAAAAGGGGTGCTGGCCCCTCTCTCTGTCCTGCTGTGGCTTCAGCCTGTAGACTGTGCATTTAAGCAGGAGCAAAGAAGCATGTATTTCCTCTTCAAGCTGTAGGGTTTCCCAAACAACCTTGCTGATTAAAGAGACTTAGGCAAGGATGGCCTGGATTTCTGGTGGCTGCTCTTTTGGAGGCTATAGTGCCCAGTGGTCACCTCCGAATCCATCGGCCTTGCTCCATTAAAGCCAGTGGAGAGAAGCTGGTTTACACCCCTCTTCCGTTGGCATATGGCCAATCTCTTAATTGTTCATAAGTGACTTTCTCTTTTAATAGCACATGTTTGCTCTGAGCGCCTGGGTTTGCACACAGTGAAATGCAGCCATGTGTGGCATAACTGCTTTAAAGTCAGCGAGTTGAAACATGGTCCATGAGAAACACCAGGTAGCCTGGAGGTGCCACAGAGCAGGATAGGGCTGTGGGTGTCCCAAGTAACTAAGCTCCCACTTTCTTTCTTTTTTAAAAAAGCTGAGGCCATGCTTTACCTGTCTCTCAGCCTCCCTCATGTTGGCGGAGGTGGGAGGTAGCAGGAAAACCTCAGAAACCAGAGAAGAACTGCAGTCCTTCCTTTTCCACTTCTTCTCCAAGGGCCTCACCACAGCTACCATTGAAAGGCAGGAGAAATAAAGCCATTCTCCATGCTTCTGGTCCCCAAGGGACCTCAACTGGCTGCACAAAGTGTTTCCCACATCCATGCTGTACAGCCATGGGGATGCATGGCTGCTCTGAGCTCCACATGTGGGTTTCAGCAGCCCAGGCTGAACCCATGACTCACAGCAGCTCAGGGGTCCCTCACTCACACTCACCTCACTTGTCCACACACTTGGTTGGAAGGTGGCCCCATGGAGATGAAATGAGACCTAAGGGAGCACAGCCCCACTTTTCCCACCCGTTTTGTTCTCACTAGCAGTGAATAACTCAGCCCATACATTCGGTGGTGGGGAGCAGCAGAGTTTACCACTCATGAAACAAAACTGTGATTATTGCCATAGAAACCAGAGCTTGAATGTGAAGCTCATCCAATGGGGCAACAGAAAGAGGACATCGGACTTCTGTCTCTTATCACAAATCATGCGCATGGCTTGGATTTGGAACACCAGAATAATCATGTCATAAAATATCAAGATATCATGAAACTTTGGCTTCTTTTGGGTTCCTAGGAAGAACGAAGAGGGCCTCAGGGACTGGCCTGTGAGGGATGAGAGTGGTTAGTAGAACATCTGCAAAGAGCAAAGCTCTTTCCAATTAGGAAAGCGGGCAATTAAATCACAGTGGCTGAGGGATGCAGAGTCCCAAACATAATCTTGCTCTGCTTCATGACTCTCCTTCCTGAATGCAGACGTGCAATTTGCTTGGAGAACTCCCTCCTCTTTCCCGTTTGAACTCCCTACAACAGTGGCTTTGCTCTGGGAGCTTACAGCATGGCTCAAGTTTCCTTGCAAGCTTACAAGCTCCACCTATAGGATAGTTGAAGAAGAGCCCTTTAGCTTCAAGCTGATGAAAAAGGGCAGAGAAGCTTCACTCAGAGATTCCAGTTTTGTTCTGGAAGACCTCCAGAATGCTTAGCATTCCACATTGCAGAAAGTCGTTGATTTCATCCTCGTTACTTCATATTTTGGTATAGCTTTCCTCCCAGATTAAACTGTCTGTCCTCGGTCCCAGGCTGTTGCCTGTGGAAATTGCTGGAGTTGTGGAGCTGCTGTTATTCCACATGGGAAATCTCAGGAATTTTCTAAAGAGCTCCTGATCTGTGAGATTTCAGGGCTACAGCTGTGATGCCTTTAGGTTCTGATAGCCCACAGTGCCCCATGTACAAAAGTAAACAGTAGCAAGTAACATGTCCCAATCGGCTAAATCCAGCTGATTTTGCAAATCAGTTTCTCTTTAGCTTGGTGTTTAATGATTGCCAGCCCCAGCCCACACTTCACTGCACAGCCTGCACCGGCAGAAGTAGTTGAAGTCCATGGTTTTTTTTAGGAGGAAGAAACACAAAAGGTAAAAGTCTTTTCTGTCTTCTTTTGCACAAAGTAGAATCCTCCTTGGCAATAAGCTGCGATACAGACTGGGGCTGTGTGTGTTTCAGAAGGAAGGAAGGAAGGAAAGATGGTCTGACACTTTGCAGGGCAGACAGAGTGTGAGTAGCCTTTTTAAAGAGATGCTTACAACTGACATTTTCAAAGCATCTCTCTCATGTTGTAACTTAATCTTTGGTTTGCATAAGAAATACAACTTCCATTTTGGATACCTAGAATTCTTCTGAGAGAGGCATTGTGTCCCCAAAGAACAGATATGTTTATTTCCTTTCTGCAGATACATTCTGGTTTTAAATGCTGCTTTCTCCCTATGCATGCACAGTCCATTATCTTTGACATCTACTTATTAAAATATCACTTTCAAATAAATAAAACCACAGGCATATCCAGTACTTGTTCCTTTGTCTATCTTGAGATTAATTTCCCATTTTTCCATTAAATATATCTGTTATTCAGGTATCTCCACAATCAAGAAAAAAATCCTGTTTCTTCTCTTTTATAGATTCATAGATATTAACACCAGAAGGAAATGTGTTCTTATCTCTCGGGCAGCTGACCTGATTGTATAGGTAGAGATGCACCTGTTTATTCCAATTATTCCATGCAAAGAAGCTTTGCTTTTTGGTAGCTGCTGTGGAAAAATCATCACTCAGGTACTAAAGCACCCAGCTGTCCAGGGGTGCAATTCCTGCCGAGAACTTTGGTTGATCACCCCACTCACATGGCTTCGGAGTGCAACAGCATTGTAGAAATATCACTCTAGAACGTGGGTGCAGAAGCTCATCCACCTCGAGGAGGTGCAGCTCTCCTCTACCCAACCTCTACCATACTGAACTGATGTTTTTTTTCTTTCTTTCTTTCTTTCTCTTTCCCACAGAGATCCCTGGGTGTCCAGGAATGGTGGAGAGCTGAATGGGCTGATCTCTCTTCCTCACCATCCTGAGCTCACGAGGGCTCTGAAGAAATGGAGTGAGAGCATGGCCTTGCTTCTCTGAGCCTGGGGATGCTGTGGGAATTGATTGCCTTGGCAAATGTCTTCATCCCAACCCATAGCCCATTGTGCATCACCTGAAGGAGAAGCTGATGAAAGATAACCGGAGGACCAGGAAAGGCTCTACTAGCTTTGGAGGACATAGATGGAGGACTGGCACTATGAAAGGCACTTTGCAGAAGTCACTGCATGTGAAACTGGCTCTGTAAAGAAGCTACAGGAGCCCTGTCAGCTGAAGGAGGTGAACATCCAAATCACCACAAAAGGTGCAGAGGGGTTTCTCTGGCACAGCATCCTTGGAAAGCACTTTCAAAAGGGAAGGGGGGTATCAGGACCACACACCATCTCCAGTAGCTGGTTTGGAAGAGGCACAGCAAGGTCACTGCCTCGCGGTCAGGTCAGGAGACTGGCAGGACATGCTCACAGCTGTCTGTCCATGCACTAGCTGGGGCTCCAGGCGAAACAGGAATCTGACCATGACCGAGAGAGAAGGAGCACGGGAGATTGCTTTGACTTATTCTGTGCTTGTTTCTCCTTCTGGTGTCTTCTCTGTCTACCTCTTTGTCTCCCTAGGACTATGTGTACTGCACGTGGGGCCCAGACCCTCACAAACAAGCAGAAGTGTTAGCACAGGACAAATCCTGCCCAGTGCATGACCCTGCTGCCCAGTGCAAGGCTGTGGCTAGATGGGGCTGACAGTGCACAGTGCAGATGTGGCGTGGCCTTTGTTTGCTCCATTATGCCAACAGTTCTGCAACAGGAATGCCTGGACTTCAGTCAGGAGAAAGGCTTGAACCTGAAAATCCTTTTACTTGCAAGCAGTCACGTGCTAGCACAACCAGCCACCCTTGAGAACCAAGTTTTAACACCCGAGCCCCAAAACATTGTAAAGCACTCGTCTCTCTCCTGTAGCTGTGAAGTGACTGTGCCGGCAGGCTGCACTCTCAGTCCCTGCGTCTTGGATTGTAAAAAACCTCATTAAGCAGAGAAAGAGATGGAGGGAGTGGCAGGGGGTCAGGCAGAAAAGGAAAAACTGATTCAAAACCATAGGAAAAGGTGCATTTCTAAATCACAGGTGGTGTCCCAGCTGCAGACTGTCATGCCCAGCTGGGCAGCTGCAGGTCACTCTTCACTGAGCTGCTCCTGGAGGCCTGGAGAAGACATGCTGGTACTGAACTGTGCCGGGGCCCCATCTCAGACCTTCTCTCTTGGGCTTCCAGCTGCAAACACCCTTCCCTCATGTGCAATCGTATTTATTTATTTATTTTCTTGCTGCTTGATGCAAAGCTGCTAACAGAGCACCCTCCCCACCGACACCCACAGCTGGGAGAGGATGGAGGGAGGGATGTGGACGTGTGTCTGGCCAGGGGAGTGGGTAGAGGGCAGGGGTGTGCTTTGGGGGGGGCAGATCGAGGCACGCACACAGGGGGCTGCATGTGAGACAGGAGGAAAAGGCTGCAGTTAAACCAGAAATACTTCCGCTGGGGTGAGTGTGCAATTTTGATATTTCAGGAATTAAGAACAGTCTGGGCAAACCTTTGTTGGGCAGGACAGCAGGACAGCCATGGGCTGCATAAGTTCTGCAGTGTCCCTCCAGCCAGGTTTTCTTCCAGCAAGGTCTATGTCTCTGTGCGAGTTGCTTGCCCAGTCGGGGCCCTCCCAGCACTCCCAGCTGTAATGAAGCAAATGTTGTGGCTTTGGACACTCACAGGGCACTACGTCCCCAGCCCTATGTCCCCATCAGCATCCTCACAGAGGTTTCATGCCCGGCAGCCTTTTCTGCTGTGTCCAAAAGAGATATCTGTGTACAGATCCACTTAACACAGTTTGAGACTGGCAGACACAAGCCTCTCCAGACGGCTCATGCTTAGTCTTGGCTCTTCCCACCCATTTTGCTAAAAAACTAGCACACCAGCAGCGTCTGCTCATGGTCAGGTATCCCATTTTATGGAAAGCCTGTGTGTCCCAGGGCAGAGAAGAACTGTTTCTCTGGGACAGGGCAGCTCTCCTGTGCCCTGCTGCTCTCCTGATGGAGGGAGTCAGGGTGCCTGGACATCCCTTGGTAGGGTTCCTGTCTGCTTCAGGGGAACCTAGCTTCTCCCATACCCTTCCCTCTGAGGTGCCCCACCATGGCTCTGTCCAAACCTGTTTTGCTGCTGAAAGGAAATATTTCCCAACCAAAACGTGTTCCTTGGAAGATTCCTGGCTGTCTCCAGTCACTTATTATGTACTGTGAACACTGCTTTTGGGACTGGTTTTCAGGTTAGAGACATGCATGGAGTGGTGGTAGCTCTTTTTCTACAAATCCTCTCATGTGCAAGAGCAGTTTTCAGTAAGTGAAATGGATGCACTTTCTTTGATAATTTGCCAGCATGGCCCAAAAGCAGTGACCTGCTTACTGCTGATTGCTGAGTTGTAAGAGTTGGAGATAGAAAAGATGTGTTACAAATCCATCTGCCTATGACCCTTCAGGCTTGTTCCATGTATTACATTTACCAGCGGTGTGCTGGGTCTATTTTTAAATGCCCTGACACCAGGGTTCTTGTGCTGTCCTTTGGGAGATTGCTCTGTAGTCCAAGTCAGGAGCTGCTATTAGTATTCCACCTGCATTTGCTCCTGAAAACTTCATTCCATTATTCCTAGGTATTCCTCTTCAAATACCTGCTGCTCATTATGTCCCAGTCAGGCTCTACCACTTGACCTGTGCACTCTTTCCTACTCCAAGAACCTCTCTGGCTCCCTGATCATTGCCATTCCCTGTCATTCCTTGTAGTTCGGCACAGAATGAACCTGTTTGTTAACTCAGCTGTGCAGTGCATCAGGAATCTGTACTCAATGGGTAACTGGTGGAGCAGCTGAGACCTCCAGCAACGCCTGGTCTCCCCAGTGGCTGTGGAGCTGATCTCTCCATCATTGCAAAGCACATGAGACACAGGAAAGAGGCAGACAGAGATGTGTCTGAAAGCCAACCAGCACTGGCAACGAGCACTCCTACCTGTGGGGAGCGAACCTGTTGGGGACAGCACACAACAAAGTCTCCATCTCAGCGAAGCCCAAGCTGAGCAATGGAGGTGGGTGATACTCCAGTAGTGCCCATGCAGTCATACTGGGGATTGGTGGGGGGTGGAGGCAGGGATCTGTGGTCTCTCTTGCTTGGAAATCATATCTTTGATCTGGAGCCACAGCTCTGCATAGAGGGAGCCACCCAGGCAGCACGGGGACTCAGCAGGCTCAGGGCACATGGAGCGCTTGGCTTGGGGAGTCTTTGTGTACAGCTCGGCTGGAGCACCATTGTGATTGTAAGAGCTCTGTTCTTCTCACCGAACAAATTGTTCCTACAAATAAAGAATGAAAAGTCCTCTTCCCACTCTTATTTTTTTATGCTATTCATCAAGCAGCACCAGAGAAAGGGACTGCTCCTGGACGGTGGGAGAAAAAGTCACTGTGCTTCTGCAGGTCCAGGGCAGCCCTGGGGAGGTGGTGGGCTACCTGGGGGAGAGGCTGAATGCAGGCACAATAGCCAGGGGAAGCCAAAACACACAGTACAACTGAGCAGGTTGCAGGTTTTCTCCATGAAGCTTGCTGATGCTGACGGGTGATGGGTTGCAATTTCTCTGGGCACTGTGGGAACGGGGCTGTGGGACAAGGCTAGAGAGGAACTGAGCAATAGCTAGGTGGTCCATTAGGTACCAGTCCTGCAGGTACTGTGGAGCAGAGCAGGAGGAGGACAGCTCAAAGAAATCAAGGAGGAGATAAAAAGACAGATGAAGGAGGGTGCTGAGTCTCCCAAGGGTCTCACAGGATGACAGCAGAGGGATCTGGACCCTCTTGCTCCAGTGTGTGGTCCCTAGGGCTGGTCCTTTGCCCAAACTTCAGATCATTGACAGAGAAAAAGGCTCCTTAATTCTTCCTCTCAGTCCCCAGCTGTTTTCCCCACTGATGTGGGACAGGGTGGCAGTGACAACATTACAGCTTTTCAGAAGCAATGGTCAGGGGAAGATTTGGTCCCCAAACAATGAAAGAATTAAAATTACACATTTCCAACTGAATGCATGATTAGACAATTAATCATCCCAATTTAAAACATTGGAGGGCCTGGAGTGCCCTAATGCATGAAGATGCTGAAGACAGTGGTTGTTCTCTGGCTGCCAGCAGGCACAGGGCTTTCAGCAGCTCACACGCTGCAGGTCTCAGCCTGGGGACCGGTCCAAGGGTGGGACCTGCACACAGGGGAACTTGCTATGTCTTTTATCAAGGAACAGAGACAGCCTGGAAATGCTGCATAACTGTATGCAGGTCTCCATGGTGCCGTATCTCCCCTTTTTAGTGCAGCTGCCAACCAGAAAAGTTCAGCATCTTATCCCTACTTTCTAGGGACATTTCTAAAGTCACTTACTGCTCAGACACTTATGTGACACCCACATGCAGACCCCGATACCTACCTATCCACACTGAAGAGACTTGCCTAACCCCTGCAGGCCTTCAGCAAGTTAACAGGATGGATTTTCTCCATCTCCCAGACTTTGTATTTGGATTTTTTGAGCTCTGGAGTGAGCCCTGGGTTTTGGGACCGGATAAATTGTGAGCCTTATTTGTCAAGAGCACGCGCAGCACCACTGCCTCCAGACATCCCAGGATGTGTCCAAATATCTTTCTGAAGTTCCTAGAGCTTTAAAGCAATCCGGAGAAAAGAGCTGTAAGGAGATTATTGCAGCACATAACTGCAATAAACCTTTTCTTTATCCTTTCATGGTTAGAGGTATGAACATGAATTATGGCAACTTAAACCTCTTGAGAGCAGCATGTAAAATCGCTTTCTTAAATGGCTGGTAAAGAACCTCGTTAAGCTTAAGATGTCAGCGCTTGCAAATGCTGCTGTCTGAATGGAGCTATTTTACAAGTCACTTTAATCCTCCCAGGAATCAAAGGACCCCTTTCCAACCACAACAAGCAGCAGATTCACTCCTTGCTCCTTTTTTTTCGACCTAGTTGTTCATTTGAGGCTCTGGCACCTCACCTCTTGCAGCAGATGAGACGCCTCATGACTTGCAAATGTAAACAACTTAAAAAACTCCACATCTGGCCAGCTTTTATGCTACCTAGCAAATGGCAGCAGCTACAGAGAAGCCAGGGCCTTTTTGTCTGCAGCCAGCAGCAAAACAGGAGAAAACAAAGGCTTGAGGAAAGGAAAGTTTCCTTGCTCAAGCTGCAGCTTTTAGGGTTGTTATGTTAGCTGTCACACAAGCAGGGCTCCCAGTTCCCAGCAACCATTGTGGGACACCTTCCTGCAGTGCCCTGTTGCTTCAGGGCGTGGATTTTCCTGGAGGAATGAAGACGACCAGGGTCGGGGTGGGGGGGGTGTGTGGACGAAGATGGACACCTTGCCTTCAAGGGAGGCTCAATTTCCCACAAACCAGAGAATAATGGTCTCTTCCAGCTGCAGCTACATCTATTCCTTCTATGGTCCTCCATTCCTTAGCATCCCTTTAAAAATCACACAGCTGGGCATAAATAGCAGGTACATTCCCTGCCTTCTATGCCCTCTGGAGGATGTGTCCTTTTCCCCGGCCATGCTTCCCTGGTCTGACACCATCCCAAAGGATGCTGCTGCCACAGCACAGATATTATTTCAGAGCCTCTTCTGACAGCCCCCCCTGCCCCAGTGGGCGCCACTCTGCTTTCCCGAGGCAGAAACTGATTTCTGGGTCTCCCAGACACATTTGCTTCTATAGGCACAAATTCCAGTTAATATTGGATTAAATAGCTTCATGGTGCTAATTTACCATAATTTTGATTATTATGGGAAAACGTTTAAATCCCAGATGCTCTGTTTTGGTCTCCATGGAAATTGATAGAAGGAGTCACCTTTCCATTGCAGAATCCTGATGCTGAGGGGAATGGTTTTGCCTCATCAGGAGGGGAGGTGTTGGGGGGTGCCTTATTTGTCTGCTTTTCCTTTTCTATGTGCCTGCCAGCAAAATTCATAATGAAAATGTGAATCTGCACAGACCAGGCTGTCATCTGACAGCAGGAAGCAAAAAACAGGAAGAAGGGGTGTTACACGAATGGAAATTACAGTAATTAAAACACAAAAAAATAACAGCAAAATGTATCCGGGCATTACAAACACCAGGCTGGTTTATTGATGCTGCTGCTCTCCAGACTTTTGTGCCTGGAAACCGAAAGAATAGAGGAATATCTAGTGCTGCTGTTAGCCATTAACAATTTTGCTGCTCGTCTTGACGGCATGGGGAGTCTGTGTTTTTCAGAGTTAACTCTCATTCAAAGCCCACCCAAGCCCATGGAAAGGCCATGTGTGGGTCCAAGGGAGCAGATGACTATTAACTGTATTTGCAATGGCAACAGCAACCAGGCAACCAAAGCAGGGAGCTCCTTGGCTCTAGGTATCGCACCAGCCATGTGGGAAAGGGTCTGGTCCTGCAAAGTTCAAGACCTAAATAGGCAAGGGGAGGTAAGTAGGAGAATAGAAGATGGGTAGGGGAGACATCCCAGTGGCAGCAAACAGCATCTAAATGTATACCCTGGTTAAGCAGAGGTCAACTAAATGTCAGGAAATCATAATATCCTATGCTAGGATAAACTGCCTCTCAAGGCAGGCTGTTTTTCTACCAAGATTACAAAAGCACTTTGGAGTAGCTCCGCTGGAGGCATCTGCATCTGGTCAGACAAATCCTGGCCCCTTGCTCTGCTCTCCACAGCCTTTTTGGTAGCTCTGCATTGGTATCGTAACAGGGACCTGGCTCAATGGCAGGGGTGTTTTGCACCTTGCCAGGGCAGGGAATACAGCAGTGCCCTGTTCTGGGGAGCTGCACATTCCCATCTGCATCCCTGCAGATGCCTGACTGCTGCAGGAGCGCAGCAGGAGCATCAGCTGCTGCCTCTCACAAAAAATGTGCAAAAATTGTAGAACCAGAAAGCAATTGCACAATGAACACTGACCTCACAAAGGTAGATTTTCTAGGAAAGTTCTGTGTTTTGTTTTGTTTTTAAAAAAAATGAATATTTGCCATCTTTGAAAAATCATTTCAGAAGTTTCTCTTTAAAAAAGAAGTAAGTCACATCTCCTTTGCCACATTCTTCCCCTTCTAATGCTGTGTGGAGTACACTGCCCCACGGACTGTTCCACTTTCTTCTACCCTCTTTCAGATGGAGAACTTTTGTGATTTCATTTTTCAATAAAGGAGGGGGTAGGGAAAACTGAGAACACATAACCTAGACAAGTGCATTCAGGGACAAAGCAAACAAAGAGGAAATTAAATTTTTCAGTATTCTTTTATCATCAAAACTAAAGCAAAATGAACGCGTCAATCCAAAATGAAGCTTGCCATGTTTCAGAGATCCCCCTATCAAAGTGTAATCAGAAATGACAGGGGGTTTTGGGAAAAATATGCTTTTGATGGAATCTGACACTTTGATCCCCACATTGTGGCTAACCAGAGTTGAACAGCTCTTCCAGCTCTCCATCCTGTGGCTGTAGCCAAGGATTTCAATCTGGTCCTTGAACAAACTCTGGATGGTGTAGGTAAACAGCCTGAGAACCCCCTTTTGCAGTCAAGCCCTCCTGCTGCACAGACATAGAATCATAGAATGCTTTGAGTTGGAAGGGACCCCTAAAGATCATCGAGTTTCAACCCCCCTGCCATGGGCAGGGACACCTCCCACTAGAGCAGGCTGCTCAAAGCCCCTAAAGCCTGGCCTTAAACACTTCCAGCGATGGGGAATCCACAGCTTCTCTGGGCAACCTGTTCCAGTGTCTCACCACCCCCACAGTAAATAATTTCTTCCTGATATCTAATATAAATATTCAGTTTAAAACTGTTACCCCTTGTCCTATCTCAACATTCCCTCATAAAGACTTCCAAGCCACACCCTGTGGGAAGCTGGGCACAGCGGGATTTTTGGCAGGATGGGTGGAAGAGGGGGAGCGCCTGCTCTCCCTCCCATGGTCCTGCCAGCGCCCCAGCCTCCGATGCATCCCAAGTGTGCCTGGCAATGAGCCATGGGATAATGGCGTGACAAATGATGCCAAGTTTACCAGCAGCCAGGGGGCTGGTGGGCTCTGAGCAGCCCAGGCAGCAGCAGTGGTTCCAGGACGGCAGCTGTTGCTGTTGAGGCTACACTTGGTGTGAGAGGCTTGGCGCTATTTTTGGAGCATGCTTGAGGGCAGGAGGGATTAGCATGTCCCAAATGCAGAAGAGCTGGGCTTGCTATCAACAGAGAGGGCTCAGATTTGCTCAGCAACAAAGTCTGCTGCAGCTCAGGGCAGGAAAGGCTAACCTGGACCTCCTTGGGCATGGAGCAGGTCCAGAGCAAGATGCTCAGAGCTCACCACTGACAGCAATAGGGACAATTATGGCAAGTTTGCAGCAATCCTGGGATGGCCGAAAGGTGCCGACCAGGGACTGAAGCTTCTCTAGCCACACGATGCTGAGCAAAGCGCCCTGCATCTACACCAGGCTGGGATACAAGAGAAAGACACAGCCCCTAGACAGGGCCTTGAAGGAGGGAAGCAGGAGGAAGAGATACTTTTTTTAGGACTGAAGAGATTGACTGAAAAGGGCAGTCATTGCACAGATCAGAAAAACCAATAGAGGAACTCCACAAGAAAGGATCTTCTTATGGGTAAGAGCCAGATCATGTGGTGACACCCATGTGTGCCAGAGGAGCTCCAAAGCTGACACCCTTAATAAAGATACACTGGCAGGGCAAGTCCCTGGAAAGCTTTCAAAGACTGTTGTTTTCATCCTGCTGCAAACTTCTCCTGCCACCTGGAGCCCTGGCTCTGCCATCAGCCTCCCCTGTTTGGGTCCTGCTGGGACAGGGGACTGTTAGCCCACAAGATGCTCATGCCAGGTCTTGAAGCCTTATCATGAAGCTTCTTTCTATATGGGTAGAGCATTTTCCTCCTCTTGTGCCCCCAGCAGCTGAGGTGTTTTTCCCAGCCAAAAGGATTGCTCAAAAAGGGTTGGACAAAACATAGCACCAGTGAGACCAACAGAGGCAGTGGGGTTGGGCAAAGGAAATAAAGCAGGCACAGGAGAGGCTGAAAGCTAAACAGCTCTCCTGAGGCAAATGCCTTGAAACCTCAGGAGAAGGCCATGGTTCTGGTTTTGGCCCCGTTTTCTTCCTCTTTGTTATTGCTTCCTAAGACACACTTATGTAACTGGTGCACACCCAGAAAAAAATAGTGGCCATTGCTCCTGCAACCCCTGACCCCTGTAGCTGTGAAGCAATGCAGTACTGGCGGGTGATAGAAGCAGCCAGGTTTATCTGCAAGATGCCTCTGCGAACGCGTCAGGGGAAACACTTCAGCAAATGCAGAGCTGGAAAATCACAACCGCCACACTTCAACTTCAGCACATGGAGAAATCCAGGATACTTCTCAGGAACAAGAGAACAAGCCTGTCCCCAGAATAGAAACGAACACCCATTTCATTAGCTAAGACTTCCCTGTGCTTATTTAAACATCGATTCCTGTGGTGGTTGAGAGCTGTATAGTGCTGATTAACAATTACAGAATGTACCAGAGCAGCATCACCACGGCACAGCTGGGGATTGCGGAGCCGACTGAGACGATGCTGTGTCAACCTGACGGCTACATCTCCAAGGTTACTTTTAATAGGAAACCACACGTTGGATAACTTTGAAGGAAGCAAACATGTTTTTAAAATCTGTTGGTTTATCTGCTGTGAATTCCTCTTAGCTCAGCACTCTGTAGCTGCCTGATGGAACAACTGCCTGAGCAGTACCTCCTTTTCTAACACTGTTTAGTCTACTTGCTCTTCTACTGCTAGTGGGGAATGTATTTCCTCAAAGCCCACCCACACCTCCATTTCATTCCACAGGCTGCAGAAGGAGCCTTCCAGCTCAGTGCTGATTCCTGCGGTCGTCTTTATGGCTGGTGAGGAGAAACAGAGTCTCTGTCTATCCATAGGCACATCTTCAGGGACATTTCATGTCTCCTCCTGCTCATCCAATGACAGTTTAGGCACTCCTGGTTCCAAACCACATTATTTGCCCTAAAAGCTGAAGAGGACCCATTTGGGGTTGATTTGTCCTGCCCGTAGGGAGGTTGAGCTTCCAGATTCAGCCAGACGAGGGTATCAGAGAGCAATGCAAGGGGGGGCTTTCCTCCACCAGCACTGCCTTTCTGCAGCCTGCTCACCTTCCCACGGCTGGGGAACCAGCCTAACGGCTCCCCTGAATGAACTGGGATCAGCTTAAAATACAACGTGTCTCTCTGGGTTTGAATCCTGCTCTATTAATAACTTGGCTGAGGAACAGGAAAACCTTGCGCATTTGGCCGGGGCTTGCTTGCTTTGTGTATTCCCCATCTTCCTCTGGGACATCAGGAGACACCATCAGGGACAGGATACTGGCCTCAGTGCAAAGCTAGAGTCAAGTCCCCCTCTCCTACAAGCCGTCCTTGTCCAGAAAAGAGCCTCCATGGACTACTGGAGTGGTGTCCTATCTCTCATCACACAGGGACTCAGACTGTAAGAGCCTGAACCCCCAGAGGTTTGAGTGCTAGGTAGTCCCAGCAGCTCGACCAGTCCTCCTGGTCTGCCTGCAACACTGCTGCTGGCTATGCTAATACTGCATGGCGAACATCAGCTTTTCCAGAAAGTCCAATAAAATAATGGTCTAATTTCTATTCATTCCTTCAGTGCAGACACTCTTGTGCCCACATGAATCCTAATGCACTGATAGGGTATTAATGTGGGTGCCCTGGGTGTCCCTGAGGACCTGGCACTGATACCGAGCATTAATAGCCCATCTTAATTTTCAATGAGAACTTGTTACACATGGTGTACACTGACTTTAGCCCACTCTGAGCAAGCTCTTCTTCCAGGCTGATGTTTCTTTCTGCTGATGGTAGAGATCGGCTGTAATGGGGTAGAGCGCTGGGGTCCCATGGGGACCCTGGCACAGAGGGGACATGGACATGGCAGCACTGCTCACTGCTGGATCAGCAGATTCCTGATGGAAAGTTCTGAACATGGGGTTTATGCAGCCCCTCGTACACATCCAGCAACATTTCTCCATCTCTCCAGCTTTCCCAGCTCTAATCCCCCTGCTTTGCTTAAACCAACCCACGCTGACTTTGTGAGCAGTCAGGAAAAGACCTGCTATCCCAGCTGCAGGACAGGCAGTGCCTTGCAGAGCACTGCTGAGTACTGCCTACGATGCAGATCCCCATCCCCAGACAGAGGAAGGGAAGTTCATCCCCTGGATGCTCAGCTCATGCCCTGTTTGTGATCTGAAACCCAGAGTCTGGCTCTCTGCTGCAGCCCAATGTGCTGAGCTTCCTCCCTCTGATGAGGGCAGGCAGCTGCAATGTGAAAATGAGGCAGCTTTAATTAACCTCAAAAAAAAGGAAAAAAAAAAGACAAAAAAAAAAAAAAAAGACTAATTGTTTGTCTGAGGAAGGAGATTAAAAAGAGGATTCACACTTTCGGTTACAGAACTGCTCCTTCCAGCTGAGGGATGTCTGGAACAGTGGGGAGATGGGAAAAAAGATTTGAGAACAAAGACTTGCAGAGAAACCTGGACTTGGAGATGAAACATTGAATAGAGTATATTTTATACGTAAAACACCTGCCGCTGCTGGAACCTAGGCTGTTAATTGGACTGACAATCCATTTGATCTTAGATATGTCTCCTGGCTGATTCATGCTGAGACATCCTTCTGACCTTTCGAATATTCAGCTTTTTTGGGGGAAGCAAACGGGGAGCAGCTTTCTTTTAACTGACTGAGGAATAAAGCAGCCACCGCAGCAGTTCTCCTCATTTCCTTCACTGTGATGTGTCAATATCTGACTAACGAATGTAGTCAATAGCTGAGTAACTTAATCTGATGAGAGTAAGACCCTACCACAGAAAGACGGTCTCCCAAGACCAGCAGTGCCAAGCGGGCAAATAAGCAGGACCAGGCCTGATGGGACAAGTGACAATTCTTGGTCTGGGTCTTCATCAAAGGTGATTCCATAAAGTGGGTGTTGAGATTAGCTCAACTCAAAGCTGGGGACCATCCACAGCAGCAAGGTGAGGACAAAGCACACATGCCAGCATCAGCCCAGACCCATGGTGGCACCTGTGGATGCAGAGCACAGAGGGAGCCTCAGGAGCATGGCTGCCATCTCCAGCCCTCTTCCTCAGACAGGGAGTTGGGTGGCAAGCCCACGGTACCTCAAGGGAGAGGGAACTTATCTTTACCAGCAGCCCTGCTGCACAGCCCTTAAGCGGATGGTTCTCAGTGGCACTGTCAATGTTGTCTCCTGGCATGGTATTTACAGCACGAAGCATCCCCTCGTGTCTCTAGGGAGGACCAGGGAGCTGGCAGACTTGCCTGTCCTCTTGGTGTGTGACAAAGGTTTGTTTGTCATGGGAGCTCCTAATGAGATCCATTAATGTTCCCCTGGGAGACATTGAGACTAAAGTCTTTGGGAGGTAAATAGAGCTTCTGCCAAGCTGAAGGGATTTCTTCCTGCAACAGCAATTTATCCTTCACAGCTTTTCCCAGTATTTATTGCCTGGCTTGCATTCTGGAACAGAAAAACTCTAATGTGAGAATTTCTGCAGGAGATCTGCAGGCTGGAAGAGTGCCCCTTTCAGGGATGCTGTACCCATATGTATGTATATGCCTGTTTACTTGGAAGCTGCATCCAAACTGGATCTCACTTCTCATTTACACAGGTGAAAATCCACCATCACTCCAGCTTCCACAGGGCTGATATGCAGCCAGATCCCCAGAGTTTCTAAAGCTCCAATTTTTCCTGAAAACGTCCCCTGCTCAGGCTCCCCCATGACCTCACATAACCCAGTCCCAGCTCCCTGGGACCCTTTTTGGGCTGGTATTATTAGAGGGGAGAAAAAGGAGCCTGACTCACCAGGTCCTGCACCTGTGTCTGAATTTCTCTCCAGAGCAGCTAGCAAGGAATGCAGGTTCATGTCAGGGCTGGTTTTCCTCCCCCTTTTCGGGGTTAATCTCTCCAGGGCAGTGCCCGCTGGAGGAGGCTCCCTGACTCTGTTCCTGTCCCGCTGCCGGGCAGATGTCTGTCCGATGACAGAAGTGCCCTTCATGCCTGCCTGTAACCTTCATCTGCTACAACCTGGACCCTCCTGTGCCTGGGGCAGGTAGCAGGGGGGTTACAGCCCCATGGACAGAGGTGCTCAGTCTTCCCCACCCACACGCAGCTTGGGTAGTGACTGCAAAAGGACAGGAGACCCAGCCAAGAGCCCTGCTTCTTTCTGCCAGAGATGGATGGACAAATCTTAAGCTTCACCCATACAGATCTCCTTGTTTTCTTCCATTTCCCTCCACCCTCAACAGTTTCAAAGCCAAAGCAAGGAAAACCAAGAGGAGTTCTGAGTAGGAAATTTCCTTCTAGCCCTGGGTGCAGAAGGCTGAGATGTATCTGTATTCTGTGCTCAAGTGCAGGGATAAATTTCAATGGAAGATATATTTCTGTCTTTTAGTGATTCAACAGCATGAATTCTTTCTGCTGATGCAACAGAATTTATAAGCAAGAGGATAATTTACTACATTAGGAACTGAATGACAGGTCTTTCAACCCTCCCATAACTAACTTAAATATACGGAAGCGGTCATTCCCCCCATGACAGGGGCTCCCTGAGGGCTACTCCAAGCAGATGAGATGGGGGCAGAAATCTCAGGAGGGACTCATTCCTGAACCAACAGCAGCCCCAAATATACCCTAGTGATTAAGCTGGCATATGAAACACAGAAGAAGGGTCAGAGGAGAATCAGCACCCTGAGACTAGCTTTGCAAAGCAGTTTGCAGAACATGAACAGAGGAAGCACCCTGGCCATAGGGCTCAGCCTTGCTCCTTCCTGGAGGCCCCTGGTGGGACAGCAGCTCTTCAAGAGCACAAGGTCACTAGCAGCACAGTGGGAATATATGGGTCATGAGGCGTGCCTAACAGAGAGACAGACATTAGCAGTTCTGACAAAAAAAAAAAAAAAAAAAGAAAAAAAAGAAAAAAAAGAGAGAGAACAACAAAATCCATCAGCTATATCCCTGCATCTCAGGTCACCTAGAAGCTCCCCAGCCAAACTATACTAGGGATAAAGCAAGCCATTATACCTGTGCTTGGTGCTGCCTTCCCTCCATTCATACCAGCATTCTCTTGTGCACAGATGAGTCTTTAAATTCTCCACAGCTGGCCTTAATCTACAGCTCTAAGCATTGTGGGTACACTGTGGAAGAAACAGAAGCTGGTGCTCTGTTTTCTAAAGCAGCTCTACAGGTGGATAAAAGAGAAGTGCTAATGGGGCAGCTCTTAAATCCAGCTAGGAGGCAGAGGATAATTGCTGTAGGGATAGGGTGAAGGTGGTCTTAGAAGCATGGGCTTGTCTTGAATGTCTAGAGTATGAGATGTTACAGGAACGTATCTAGAGCTGATGTTTGTAGAGCTTGTGATGGTCCTTCTTGTCTTCCTCCATTCCTTGGGAAGGTAAGCTTAGAGATGGGGAAGAAAGGGTGGGAGAAACTGGGAAGATTTCACTGCTGGCAACGTTAAAGTTAATTGCTTAGAAAAAAATAAGATTAATTTTATTTTTTTTTTGACCCTGGGCTTTCTGAGTACTTCTGTTGCCTGCTCATCTCCAGATGCCTTTAAAGAGAGCTAAAAGCTAGGGTCAGTAGTGTTATGCAAGGTGACTGGAGATGGACTTGCTGGTAGGCATGACTCTACTGGAGCCCTTGCTAATTAAGCCATCTCTGGGAGTAGCTTTGTTATTGATCCATCAGTATGTGACTGGCTTCAGTTTTGAGCTTCCTATCCAAAATTCCACTCCTTGGCATACAAAGCTCCCTAGAGCATCTTTCTTGTATCAAGTTTGAGAGCAGACAAAAAAGCCTGAATTTGCAATTACAATGATGGAGGCTGAAAGCAAAATGTGGATAATGCATCTAAGCCCAGCTCACAGCATGACTGTGACAGTACTGGGGTTAACTGGGCTGGTCAGGTACCTCCTAAATGAAGTGGTGACTTCCGCTGTGCTCGGAAGCAGATTTTCTGAAGAGAGAGTTTGAGTCTGATGAAGCTTTGGAGGTGACAATGGAACAAGAACAAAAAAAAGGCTCTGACGTTAAATGGAATTAGTTGCAACATAATCTTTAAAAGTGTGTTCTTGGCTGCCTGATCCACTCATTTGATGAGAAATTGTACACCTACTTTCCTTCAGCAAAAGTTCATTCCACACACGAATTGCAGTGAGCTTCCTGAGCTGGAAGGTTTCCTTCAGCTCCTGCATATGGAGCACTTAATGTGCTTGCCTTGTAGTCCCTGGCTTAAAGCACACTCTGTTGCTCTGCTGTGTGGTTTTGTTTTTTCCCCTCATGTTATCCTAGATCAAGCACAGCACACTGCTTCTGCAGTGCTCCAAACCACTGCTGGCACTGTAGGGAACAGGCTTTGCTGGAACCAAAGCCCTACTGCCTGTGTAGGGGTGGCTAAGGTCAGCTTAACTGATGCTGCCCAAAACCAGGGGCCTGTAACCTGTGGCAGTAATAAAGGAGACCAGAGGTGAGGTTGTTCCAGAAATAGCTCTGATGGAAGAGCTAACCCAGTTATTACTGCCTTTATGCTGGTGTGATGGGTCAGAGCCAGGCTAGACTCCCCCAGGGCATGAAGGCACAGGTGTTTTCAGCCTCTTGGAGGGCTTGACATCAAGACCCACATCTGAAACTCAAAGTCTTGCACTTTGGCAAGTCAGAGCCTAGCTCCTTTGGCCTGTTTGTGTAAAACCATCTCACAAGCTGTTTCACTGCACTGGGAGAACTCTCAATGTGCAGATAGTGAACTTGTTCCCCTTCTCACCCTGGCTGGCCCTTCCCCCATGAGAGAAGATAACAGCTCAGCTTCCTAAGGCGGCTCCCCAGGAGGAGCCCTAACTATCCTCCTGTCCTTGGGGATGGGCAAATCTCAAAGTGTGCAGCTGGGTCCAAAACCTGTAGGTGGAAGTTGCACAGAGGATGTCAGAAATAAACCCATGGAGTCCATGCTGGGGCTGTGTGGGACAAGGAGGCTCAGAAAGCTGCTTTCTCATCCAGGCTTTTCACTAAACCTGCAACTTTCCATATGCCCTGTTCACAGGGACCTCATTTGACACGATGTGAGCTCAGTGCAGAGGGGAGGGGGGCACCAGGCAGGAGCATTCTGTTTCCTGAAATAGCCCTGACAGGTGCCCTTAATATCCAGGCTCCAGGGTGACACCACTGAGCGAGGGCCATTAGAGATCCAGAAATGGATTTCATCTCATTGAGTCTAACCAGATGTAACCCCGGACCTCCGGGTCACTTTTATTTGTCCATCTTCTATCGGGTGCGGAGACTTGAGAGCAGAAACATGCCCATGCCCACGCGTACGCAGCCGTCATCCTGCCGCTAACGCACGTAGCGTTGGGCTGGGGCCGGCGTGCGGCGTGTCCCCATCCCACCACAGGCACTCTGCCAGCCCCCCCCAGTCAGGCAGCCCCAGGAAACACAGATCCCTGCTGCTCTCTGCCATGGACCCCTCTTGCTGACTTGCAATCTGTCTTCCCTCTGCTGCTTCTCATGGGGTTTCTCTTCTTTGTCAGGTCAGGGACTTATTTTTTACCGAATCTTTGATTTCACATCCTCTTTTTAAACTGTCACTAGCTAGTAGCAACGCAGCAGTTTCACTGGTGTGTTGCCTCCTTGTTATTCTTTTTTTTAAACTTTTGTGGTCAAGCCCTTATGTGCTGTCTCACTGAAAGACAAGATGAGAAATAAATACAATGACAGTTCTCAGTAAAACTATGCTCCAGTTCACCTATTGCTATCTCCCCAAATATGTGCAGTGATTGTATCTGGCTGGTCCTATGTGGAAACGTGTTCTTCCTTCAGATTTAAATCTGGACATTTCCTACAGAGGCTGGGACTCTGAGATGAACAATGATGGACAATGTTTGGATGGGTAGACTCTTGATGAACTATTGTAAGGGAAAACTGCACAGTGTGTTGCACTGAGGTTTTGGGTTTGTTCCCGAACACCCTCCACCCCTGGCCCCAGCACTGCCAAGAGGCTGTTGACAACATCAACTAAATCACTTCATTCTGTATTTTCTCTTCTGGCTTCCTTTGTAAAGGCAGGAAGCTCTCTCCAGGACAAGCACCAGGTTTTATAATTGTTATTCTCCCTATCCAAGGGAGCCCTAGGGATGCCATCCACAGATAGGTGCTTTGCAATTGTCTGCCTTTGCTGACACCTGCTCTGTCCCCTGTCCTCTAGCCTACAGTTTCTGGGTACGGTCAGTTTAGCCTGCTGGACCTGCAGGAGCTGCTCTGCTTGTGACAGCTGCAGGGGAGAGGGCCATGGAGGTGACAGTGGGGTATGCAATGCATCAGTTGCCTGATTCAGCAGGAGGATGTGAATCCTTCAGAGACAGAAGTTTTTATTAAAAGACAAGAGGGTAATTCTTCATTTGCAAAATGACACTATGTTCCACCAGGCTGAAATAAAATAAAAAAAAAAAAGACCAATGTAACTGAAAACAACCCACCCAACCTCAAAATGGAAAATCCAATCAAGCTTACCAGTTAAATGCAAGCTTTGAAGAACATTGTATTTAATCATTAACAGTGCTGAATCAATATGAGTAATCTGAAGTGACTCTGAGCAGCAGGGATGGTTTATGTTTACAAAGGGATGAATACTGATACAGCTATTGCAAATGGAGCCCGAAAGCTGCAGAACCCCCTCCCACCATGGCCCGCACTGGGGGTGATGACAGACGACATGGGCCACTGGGGAAGTGTCCCCACAACCTGCCAGCTGAATGCAGGGAGAGAAAGGGGACTGAAAATCTGTAGGAAACCGTTCTCTGCCAAATGTAGAGCCAAGCTGTGTCGAGAGCCCAACACACAGGTGGCTTTCTGTTCCTTGCCCTGCTGCTCCTCCACCTGAAAACAGACATCACACCTGGACTGCCACCCAGAACCAAATGATGCTCTCCCTATACTCACCCCATGGGGCAAGGAGATAACTCAAGGCAGACTTTGACCTGCCGACTTGTCCTGGTGGGGCAGTGCAAGGAGCGAAGTGACAAGTTTATTCTCACAATTTAAGTTGCATTTGTAGGTTTTAGAGTATCCCGTTTGCCTTTGGCCCTGTATTTTCACTGACAAAAGGAAAGTCCCAGGGCATTAGAGTGGTGCTATCTGCCTTGAACTACTTGGCAGAGAGAGGTGGTGGGTGGGTGTTGGTGTGTGAGTCAGAACTCATAATAGCAGCCCCCACTTAACGGGCAACTGCTTAAGTTGTTGTTTGGTTTGGTTTGCTATCCTCTTTATACTTTTTGCACAGCCATTTGACAGTGGTTATTCATTAGAGTGGTTTTTATTTGAAAATTTGAGAGGCCTGTTGCCTTTGGCTCTGGGGTGCCAGTAATTTTTTAATGAATTCTCCTGAATTTCCCCCAGATGGAAAATGAACAAAAGAGCTGGAGGACAGTGTATGATTTCCAGTTTCTGGGAACGCTTTACAAACAACTCAGATGATTAAAAAGGTGAGGGTGCTCTTTTAATAACAGGTTTTGTCAGGATTCAGCCAATTAATTTCAAAGAAAAATGAGCCATTTTGTTAGAGCAGCCACTTCAGCTTCCTTCTCTGTTTGCCTCCTCTTTGGCTTCATGGTGCCTTAGAGCTTCAGAGTCTAATTTGAAGGGTGTTAATGGGGAGAGCTGAAATGCCTTCCTATTCCCATGTGGGCTTTGTTTGGGAATGGCTGTCATTATGGCTGTGCTGCAGCCTGGCAGCACCTTCTTCCCAGGGGCAGCTTGTGTGAATGATTTTTTGGAAATACATGCAAGCAAATAAAGAGATGCCTCAGCAGATGTGGTTGACCACTGAGATCAAGACCTTGCCTCGGTGCTACTGGAAGGAAAGTGCGGCTCAGCCCTCCCCAGTGGCAGCCACCACCCAAGCTGTAACCCTCCATCACTGGCTCTCCCTGGGCTGAAGAAGCATTGTCCACCATCCATGGGGAGTGGTTGCACTGGTGGATGAAGGTTCAGCTATGGGATAATCAAGGGGAGATAAAATGCATGGAAAATACATATGAGGCCATTCCCTGCTCAACTGTGCACCCCGCAGATGCTCAAGGTACCAAGATGTGAGCAGTTCAGAGCTGCTCATGATGTACAAGAGTTTTCCACCACAGACCCCCAGATCCCTTCCCTCTTCAATACAGTGCACAGCTGAGGTGTTGCCTTGCTGCCTCACAGTACACAGGGACAAGAGCCAACTGTTTTCTCTCCCAGCTTCTGGGATCTCTTTGATTTTCTTTTCTCTGCACAGTTTCTTCTCCCTCAGCATTTCATTCTTGAGAGGAGGAGGACGGGGTGGGGGGAGAAAAAACAAGCAAAAACCAAACAAAAGTAAAAAAAAAAAACCCGCAAAACCATGTTGCCTGACAAAAAGAGTGGAGGGGGGGAGGAAAGAAAAAAAAATCTTACTCAACATCATTAACTTGGTGCAGCTTGGGCAATTTCATTCTCCCACACAGACATCTCCCAGCCAGCCACTGTCAGTGCCTGCAGTGGAGAGTGAAGATAGATTTGTGCAAAAAACCCTCAGAAAACATGTTTGATCTGAGAATTGAAACGAGCTGACTCTTTATACTGATTTTCAAATTCTTCATCTGTATTTTTCCAAATGTTTTACCTCCCAAAATTAACCAACTTGTTACAATAAAAGCAGTCAAGTCTGAATTTAGCTAGCACTTCCTGGTGTTTATGTTTCTGGAAAATAGGTATCAGAAATGAAAAAGAAAGAACCTTTGGAGAAATCATTAACATAAAAGTGATTGGTGACTTGGAACCAGTGGTCTAATCATACATCTTTTGTGAACATGGAATATTTTGATGTTTTTTCTCCAAACTGAAATAGTTAAGAACAATATTGATCTGGGAGGACAAAAAAAATAACAAAAGTCTAAATGACAATTGGCAGCTATTTGAAATCAAACTTTTCTGGTTCTCTAATCTCACAATCTGCAATCATGCAAGCAAGCTTCATTAACATGGGTGGGGGTGGGGCAGGGGCAGGAAGAGATATAACATACAGCTTCAAAGAGAAAGTGAATAGAGCAATCAAACTGTCTGCCTCTGCACTGGCTTATGGGTTATAAAAGAAAACCAGTGACGAAAAGAGGATGTTTTACAAAAACTGCATTTTGCTGATTGTCAAGGGAGGTATTAAAGACTCACTTTACAGAAACAAAAGGAGCTCTATCAATTTAGCACACTAAAAATAAGTTTATAGAGGTACTTTGCATTGCTTGTAGCTTGGTATTCTGCAACTTTTCCTTTCCTCTCCCTACCTTATTGCGTGGGTGCACTGCAGCCCCCACATATGAAGGCATTTCCCCACATCCCCTTATTTCATAGCTTTCAGCATGTTTATTCCTACCCCTCAGTGCTCTGGTTAGGATGCTGCCCTGGTTGTCTTGCAGGAGCTGCTCGTGAAGCCTCTGTGTTGCATCCCATAGACCAAAGTCCTTAGCAATGCAGTCAGCAAAATTGATGCTGTCCTTGCAAGTTTCTTCGCGTACAAGGCATAGAAGATAAATGCACGTGAATGACAATGTACTAAAAGCACCCAGAATGATTGTCTGCGTCCTAGTCCTTCCCAGGAGGGTGGTGGTGTGTTGGCACACCAGGATGGTGAGCCCCAGTGCCCATGGCTTTCCAGCATCTCTTCCATGTTGCCTGGAGTTCCGTGGTGGGCACCTGCCACAGGGCAGTGGTTCTGGCCCAGGGATTCAGATCTATCCATCTCACTATGCTTTGCTCCACCATCATCTTCTGCCAGGATGCTGGGCAGGTACCCCAGCCTTTAGGCATGGCCCTGGGCAGCGCCCCTCTTTTTGCTTAGAATACCATGTCTCTCCTCCGCATTCATCAATGTTTCATATGATGCCCAGACCGAAAATGGTTTCTGAGCCAATACTGTTAACAAGAGCCGTGTTGTGAATCACCCACCACCTAGAGCTGGGGTGTCAGTTATCAGATTAATTTGATTAGTAGTTACTGCAGGCTTTCAAGAGTCATTTGTGCACCAAGTATGCCGCAGTGGCTGCACAGCCATTTGGCTGAGCCTCAACCTGCAGCCCGTCTCCCTGTGAGAAACCTGAGCAGGGCAAGAATGACCAGCTCTCCATGCTGTGGTCTTGGCATCACACAGAGCAACACAGAGGAAAAGTTACTTGCAAAAAAGAAATTAAAATTAAACACATCTGTCCTCTCATGCCAAATTGGTGGTAGCAGCTGGGGTCTCAGTAAGTAGATGGTGAGGCTGGTAAGAAATCAGGCACAAGAAGGGGATGGAGAGGATGAGCATGGAGAATAGGGGGACATGCTGTGGAGAGAAGGAGCAGGTAGCTCTGATGACCTCCCAGAGACAAGGGACCAAGCCCACCTCCAGTTTTGGCTTGGTTTTCCTTGATCTGTGATCAACCACCCGCTCTTGCCTTACCTTACCTGAGGTACCAGGGCTAGGAAACACCATCTCACCCCAGGAAGCTGGGGATGCTAGTCTGGGGGAGGCCAGTGGTGCCCAAAACCACTCATCTGCAGACAGAAAACAAGCAGGGTATTCCATTCAGTAGGTCCTGCCTGAAGACAAAGTGCTGGTTAGTTTGCACTGTAATCTGCTCCTTGTTTAGAGGCTGTCAGCAGACTGCTGGTCCAACCACCCCGTTCCTGCTGCCCTCCCTTGTTATACTTGGTGGTTAAATAAATGTCTATTTTTGTGCTCAGCTTCTGCTTGTTGACCACGTACTCGCAGGGAAATGAAGAGCTGTGTTTATACCAAATGGGTTTATTGAAGTATCAGAAAGCACAAATCAATTTACAAACGAAATTATATGGTACCCCAGGAATCAAAACTGACAAACAGAGGTTTCCTGTTAAATTAATAGCAAGCCAAGATAAAAGGCAATGCAGACTGTAAAATTAGTCAGGTACGATATACTCCCTAATATTTAGAGCTTACAGGCACACCACTCAATTTCAGAACTAAATAACCCGCAGAGGGGTTTTAAAAATCAATATTGCAGGCCACACAGCAAAGCAAATTCCAGAAAACACTCCATGTGTTTTGCATGGAAGGCTTGCTCTTGCCTTCCCACGTTCCCTGCAAGCCTGGGACAGCACTGGTGTAAGCACAGCCCATGGTATGGGCAGCAGGAGAGCACTGGTAGACATGGACCCGTTGGAGATAATCAGAGGGCTGGAGCACCTCTGCTATGAGGGCAGGCTGAGAGAGTTGGGGTTGTTCAGCCTGGAGATGGTTCCAGGGAGACCTTATAACCCTTTCAGTCCCTAAAGGGGCTACAAGAAAGCTGCGGAGGGACTCTTTATGAGGGAGTGTAGAGATAGGATAAGGGGTACCAGTTTTAAACTGAAAGAACGTTGATGTAAATTAGTCGTTGATGTAAATTAGTTATCAGGAAGAAATTCCTTACTGTGAGGGTGGTGAGGCACTGGAACAGATTGCCCAGAAAGGCTGTGGCTGCCCCACCCCTGGAAGTGTTCAAGGTCAAAGCTGGATGGGTCTTTGAGCGACCTGCTCTAGTGGGAGGTGTCACTGCCCATGGCAGGGTGGTTGGAACTCAGTGATCTTTGGGGGTCCCTTCCAGCTAATAATTCTGTGATTCTTTTATAACTTCTAAAACAAGGTCTTTCACTTTTCAAATTGATTTGGGCAGAAACAAATTTAGTGCTGCCTGCTCTGCCTCTTTGGTGGAGGCTGGGGACCTCCTCATGTCTTCCTCCAGCGCTGGTGCTTCCCTGGCTGTTTGTGAACCGGGGCTGAGATAGTGCATCCACTGCAGAGCTAGGGAAATGCCATTTGTTCAGTAAATAAATTAATAGAAGAGATCAGGCTGGCAGAAGACTCACTACAAAACAGGAGCAGAGCAGTCATCACCCACTGCATGACTAACAGAGGCATCTCGGCTTCCCCAGGGCAGCATAACCCAGCTCTACTGCCATAAAAATGATGGGGTGCTGGAAATCATCCCTGAGAGCAGCCAAGGTGTACCAGCACAGGACACTCTGGAGATGCTCCCTTCACCCCGCTCTGCAGTGAGGAGAGTCCCTGCTGAAAGTCAGGGCCACAGTATGCTGCTGACTGCCACCTTTGGACAGGAGGTGCCCTCTGGGCATGGTGCAGCAGCGAGGTGCTGTGCTAAGTAGATTTTTCCACTAATAGAGCTGTCCTGGCATGGCACAGGGATCTGCCTGCACTCACTCCGTGTTCATCCTGAATGACTGGAACAAGATGCCCAAAGTGTGGCTTTCACAAAGGGCAGCACCTTGGGTTTTGCTTTCTGCACTCATTTGACATTTTCATACACATTTTGTAGGGCTTCTCCGACTTCCACCGCTTGTTCTTCTGTCCTCTAATTAACTAACGAGACATATGATGAAGCCATGACATGCACAAGAAATGACAGGACCACCAAGTGCCGCAGCATGGCATTCCCCTCAGGCACACCGCGAACCAGCAGGCATGGGGCAAGATGATGTGCTAATATACACTGAAATATGAGCACTTTAAAAAGTGAGAATAACACATGGTTCAATAGAAACTTAAAGCTTTTTAACTTCCTGCCTCCCCAAGAACTGGCTTCTCTGGAAGTCTGTCTCTCTTCAAGACAATGTGACACATCCTTTTTTAAAGCTACCGTAGTTATCATGAACACTCGTCTCTCAAGTGCTAAACTCATTGGGCTAAAACCCTACTGGAATGTTCCAGGCTTTGAGCTAATAAAGCTATTATAGGTAAATTAAGTTATCGGTATCTAATGTTAATCTGTTTGGTTTTCATTGCTTTTTGTTTATAAAACTAAATACAATTATGCATAATAATAATAATTAGAGATTGGCTGACAAACAGGAAATCAATCCATGTCTCCTGGGCAGTCACTGAATAGCAGTCATTTTAAAAAAAACTATTGTTTTTTGTAAACACGCAATTATTGTCTTACTAAAACTGAATTAGCAGAGTTCAGTTGATGTATGCATGTATGTAAAGCAGCTCTGGCACGTGGCAGTGATTTCTACAGGCTCCAGCTTGGGTTTCTCTCTGGGAGAGGTCCAGGGCATCCCTGCCTCAGAGCAGCTGGTGCTCCTTGCCATGGTAACCCCTTTTCTGTGGGGCCTTGTGCAGCCTTTCCACCTGCTGGCCCCAGCTCCTGTTTTCCTCAGGTAGCCTCTGAGACTTAGATGCTGTCCCTCACAGACCCATCCTTTAGGCTAACCCTCTGCGTGCAGACCCCAGCCTTCCCATGAAAGCCTGCCATCACCCTAAAAACCAGAAAATGTAGAATTGTCTCTTTAGATCAAAGCTTTCCATATTGCTCCCACTGAAGAAAACAAATTAAGCAGAGGGCTATTCTGGGAGCTACCTGTCTGAAATGTTTTTCTCTCCTGGTTTCAGCTGGAACAGTTAATTTTCTTTCCAGTGGTGGTTGTTTTTCAGGTTCAGTGTGAAAGGAACGTCAATTGCACCTATTGTTTTAGTTGTTCCTAGGTGATATTTATAGTTTTCAAGGGGTTTTTTTTCAGCTTCTCACAGAAGCTGAGAAGAAGCCTAGACAGAATGATGGAATGGCCAGTAGGAATATTTCATGCAATAGATTTCATGCTTGGTATACAAATCGGGGTTGACCAGGGGGAGTAAATCAGGGACCACTGCTGGAGATGGTGCCAATTCACTGGGTGGTGAGAGTGACTTGTGTCATTATTGTTATTGTTATTTTCCTATTCTGATGTTGTTCTATCAAACTGTCTTTATCTCAGCCCATGAGCTGTTTTTTGTTTGTTTGTTTTTTCAGCTTTCCCCTGCTTTTCTCCCTCTTCTCCCTGTCCTTCTTGGGGAGGGGGTGGTGATTGAGTGGCCACATGGTCCTGGGATCTGGCTGGGGTTAAACCATGACAATCTCACAATGACCCAAGTAAGCCAATGCCCCACTATCGCCCATATTGCTCCCATGGCTCTTGCCCATCTTGGTGGGGAGAGAGGCATCTCCAGGCAGAGGCGGCTCTATCTGGCACGGCCACCCCTGCACACAGCTCCAGCTGCAGACTGACCGACTGAACTGGGGGGTGTGGGAAATCACCTGTGGGCTCGAACTACCCAGACTGGGTTTGAAAATCTATTTCACGATTTCTTTGGCAAACTGCTGAGAGCTGATGAATCTGCGGGGGCGGGAAGCACAGTAGTGGCCAGGCTTGTTCACAGGTCACTAAGCAATGATAATGAGTTTGTGGCTTCTTGTGGCACATCCCTGGGAGCTGTGATCACAGCCCTACAAGCCTGGCATGACCGATCTGTCACAGAACTCAAGCCAAGAAACTGGTGTATGGACTGTCCTTCACCATCCGAAACCATGCCTGTGCACAGCCCCATCAGTGATTCTTCCTCCATATCCTCTTCCTCCTCCACTGCGGCCCCTGTACCCACAGCCTGACACCCTCAGCCAGCTCTTCCCAACACACTGAGACACACTGCCACCCTCAGAGAGCAGCTGAAGGAGATGCTGGCTGTCTGCTTTGAGTGTGACCCGGGCTGGCTGCCGGCACTGCACTCCCACACAGCTGCAGGTGGACACTCAGATTCACCTACTGTCCCCAGGCTGGCACTGCTCCTTGGCTGTCTGAACATGCCTGGAGATGATGCTTCCCTCACGTCCGCACTTATTTCCCTTCTAAAAATGTCAATTGGCTTTAGCCATCTTTGTAAGCACAAAGCGGGCATTCATACCCAGATGTCCCTCTCACCGCTTCCTCTGTGCTTTTTCATCTGCTCGAGTAAACTGACTCCCTTCTTGTACCTTGACTTACATGACATTGTAAAAGCTTCAGAACAGGGCTTGACTCTTGTAGTATAAACACATTGTCTGGCTTAACTAAGGGCAGACAGAAAAGGGTCATGTTTATTAATCTGTGCAACTGAACATTAAACACATTTCTCAGTTATATGGGAACAGTATCAAAACCAGCGGGTGGGATGCCAATCTGAACTGCAAAATTCAGCCAGTTTTGGAGAGAAATTTTCTCTTCTCTCCTTAAAAAACTCCCTCAGCACATATATGACACTTAGAACCCTTGCTGAGATACACTCTTTGTATAAGAAAATGAAAAGGGTCTGGTGACCTGGAATTGCAGTAACAGATTAAAGAATCTCAATCTATTTTCTTTGAAAATTAGAAGACAGATGAGTAACTTGTTTGCAGACTGTAAATGCCAGCTTGGAAAAAGCTTTGTGATGATAAGAAGGTCTTCAACTGACTAGCAGAAGACACAGGCAGATCCTGAGCCTAGAAATCAAAATTAGACAAATTCAGAATAGGGAGCAGAGTAAGCAATTAAGTAGCAGAACAGCACGCACAGGAATGCAGTGATTCACTGTTACTTGCAGGCTTTGGAAATCAGGACAGAATGTCTTCCCAAAAGGCTGAACCAGGAGATCTAGGGCCAGTAGGAGCACATGTGTTACTGTCCTGGGGAGCCCAGAATGGTAGCTTTCAGAATTAATATTTACAAAAACTTGAATAATGAGAAAAGATTGGGGATTTTAAAAGGCGCTATGAGGGAAATAGCTGAGGCTGTAATCCAGTGGTTGTTGGAGCATCACCTGCTTTCATGATCTTTGAAAACTCCACCTTGCAGCTGGGAAACACTGTGGATGCACAGTCTGTGCACAGTCTGCTTGTGCTGTGTCCGCAGCAGGTCGGAGCCTGCCAGCCCGAAGAACATCTCCTGAGGCAGCTGTACCTTGTTTCAGGCTGCAGTTTGGTCCCCTCTCAGATCCATAACAAAGCCTGTCTTTATCAATACTCACACACAAATGTACATAAATTCCAGCACATGTCCCAGCACACATTACAGCCCATCGAGGCTGGCCCTTGCTTGCTCAGAGGGTGAGGTTTTGAACAGGCTGCCACGTGGTTCTTTTGTTGCCACCCGAGGCCAAACCACAACAGCTGCTCAAGACATTGGAGGTGCTCCTATGGGAGGCCAGGCAGACATGCAGAGCCCCTCCAACCAGACTTCTGCCATCAGGAGCTGCCAGCCGCTTGCTGGGGACAAGGACACAAGTGTCTGGGCAGAGGAGCTCCCTGAGCCTGGCTGCACAAGCCTCCTGAGGTCCAGAAGGGTAATTTAAGTGTTTGCACAATCTCAGGGTCAGGACCTGATAATGACCATCATTTATTGCGGCCCAATAAATAATGTGTACAGTTACCCTGGACACATCTTGACTCAAGCGTTAGCTCTCTCCACATCTGCAGACCACTGTGGGCCCAGATCAGCTGATTTGCCTCACTACAAGAAGTCCCAAGTGATGAAGTGGTCCCCTACAGCTCCGTCCCTGTCACTCCCCATGCTGGCAGCATACTTGCCAGCCCATACCACCTCCTAGGCAGGCAACAGCACCCAGACACAGGGAAACACTGCAGGCAGCTACCTGCAGCCTTCTGGAAGTTGTTGGGAGGGGCCCGGGAAGACATGCGGCTGACTCAATATGAGTGATAAAGCAAGCTCCAGCGTTTATTCGGATAGCTCAGATATTTATACACTTATTGTAAATTATGCCTACTTGTCACACAGTAATTGGCTAGGCTTCTAAAGATTACATGTTCATACACCTCCTACTTGCAGTTTCTGCTTCAAGGTTCTCCAACATTCCAGAAGGACACTCTCCCTCTCTCCTTGTTTACCATTCTCGCAGGGTCTGTGTGACCTTGGCTCTTCTTCCTTGTCAGCGTAACTTGCAGTTCTCACTGAGGCCTAGTGTGGCTAAAATCCTACTTATGCTAAACAGTTAGGCTAACAAGAGGATTGCTTGTACAATGCTTCCGTGGATCCAGGGCCCTGCTCCCGCAGCTGTTCAACAGGAAGTGTCTTGTGCTGCACCTTTTTTCCATGGAAGCACCACTGGAGAACTGACCAAGGGTTCCTCCGTCTTAAAAGAGAGATGAAAAATTCCTCCCCTCTAGAGATGTTCCCTCTTGCTTGCACTTGGTTTCAGGCCAGCATCTCTCTCTATGTAGCATCCCTTCCTCCTCTTCTGCTGATTGTGAGCAAGATGGGACAGAATGCAGGAGCATTCTCTGCTCCAAAGCCCAGTATGAATGTGGTACCACTGAGCTGAGCAGCTCGGCACATGCCTCCTGGGCTGTTCATCACAATGACAGGTACAGATGGGCTTTGCTCCTGGGCCTGCAGAGCAGGATGTTTGGGAAGGACTGCAGTAGAAGGCAGATGAACACCACAGCAGTACTTGGAATCCCCACAGCTCCCAGGAGTGAGAGGGACTCTGGTTCCCCTTCCCTGCTGCCTTCATCCTCTTCCTCTCACACTGATACTGGACAGCACTACTCTGCACATCAGCCCAGCTGTGAGTTCTTTGGAAAGTGTCACCAAAACAAGACAGGGAAGCCAGATGCAGGAAGAAGAGCTGGGCTGGCAGAGGATGGAGGGGACCTCCAGGAAAGCCTGGTGCCTGGGGAGGAAAGGAAAGGCACTGTTTACAATAGCAGCTGGTGCAGCAGCTTGCCATTGTCCCGGTCATGGTTCATGTTTATTTTTTGTATCAGCCAAAGCTTCCCACCCCTGTTTGAAAGCAAGGGAAAGGAAAGTGCTTGTTTCCCCCAATCACACAGGAATGGCAGCTGTGGTTTGGCAGGGATGGGTTCAGGATGCCTGTAAGAGTGGAGCTGTGTCTGTGAGGCTGCCTGTGGTAATGGCCTCTAGCCTGGAGAGCAGAAAATATTAATGAGTTATAATTATTCCAGAGCTTCTCTCTCTCCCATGTACACCCCCTGCACATGTGCACTCACATGGGGATGGGCGAGGGGGTGTTGGTAATATCTCAACCATTCAAAAATGTGCATTTCCTTGTGCTATTTTCTCTCTCCCCTGTGGTCCAGACCTCCCAGACCCAGCTCTCATAATTTCCCACATGTTGACTTGCCATCTGAGCATCTTATTCTTCTTGTTGTCCGCAGACAAGCTGTGGATGCTTCCCTTTCCCTGTAGTTCAGGCAATGCAATCCCGTTGGAGTAACTCAGTGTCCAGGGAATGGATATTTTCATAGTGTCCTTTGCTTTGTACACTTGTTCCAAAGTGCCAGGAACCTGATGAGGGGTCAGAGCAGGGCTGTCCAGGCCAGGCAGTGCTTCAACCTGCTCTTGGCTGCTGGCGCCCAGCACCATAACCACTGAGCTTCCCACAGCCCTGGAAAAAAACAGATACTGTCCATTTCAGATTGCCAAATCAAGCAAATCCAGGCCCCTGCAGCAGAACACACATGGTAGGTGTGTGACTGGGGAACATGAAACAGCACCTGCGGCTTCCTTGGTGCCTTGCCCTGGACCAAGCACTGAAGTTTGCTGTGGCAAGCACCAGGCACAGGCAGGGGGACGGTCTCACCCTGGCACTCACAGATGAACTGATGCCTTTTAGCAGGGCTTAGCAAGCTAGTCCAGAGCCCCATGCACACAGCCACATCATCCCATGAGCAGAACTGGCTGAAAACATGGCAAGCAGTGCCCACAGCCATGCCACGCTGCTTCCCAGCTTCTTTTGCTGAAGCACCAACACGGCATAGAGACAAGCTGGCTCCCCCAGGCACAGGCAATCAGAGCCAAGGAATCCAGCAAGGCAAACAGAAAACAAACAAACGGCACCCAGAAAACAAGGTGTGCAGCAGCACACCAGCTTCCAGAGCCCGGGCAGGGAAACATTTAGCAATCAGACATTGTTCAAAGTAGGATGGGGAGACAGCCAAACTGCAGCAAGGCTGGCTGGGAGAGGGTCATGAAGGCAGAGCAGAGCGTGACAAGCAGGCATGGGCAAAGGCTGCACCTGAATATACTGCCAGAAGCTCTGGGAAACCCCTGCAGCCACCCACCTGCAGAAGTGACAGGTAGACATGGGCAAGGCTCTGTGACTGCTGGAAACTAGCATTGGTGAGCAGCAGTGCATCAACAGCTATGATCCAGGAAAACAACTTTCATTTGTGAGCCTGGAAAACAACAGATTTATTTATGGCTGAAGTTCACAAAACACCTGACCCACAAGAAAATCCAGCCTTTAGAGTCTGTTTGTTCACTACAGAATGGGAAGAGGGAGCTTGTCTGAGAAAGGATACCCAGGGGCAGGCTTGCTGGGTGGGTGAAACAGGCTCAGCAATATTCCACAGCCCAGCAGAGAAAATATCTGAGAAAAAAGCAAAACACGTCCAAGAGGGTATGCAGAGATAAAAAGCAGAAGAGAAAGATAACTACAAAGCAATGTCTGTGGGTGTGCTGAGAATAAGATGACAATGGAAAATGATGTGCATATGGTTCCTGTGCAGTCACCATGGCAAGAGAAATTGTTATCCTAAAGCCTGCAGAGCAGAAAAGCAAGGGAAAGAGCCACCCTGTCAAAGCCATGACTAAGGGTTTTAGATGATGCTCGTGGGGGACACTGCAGGTAGTGCAAACTGGCAGAGAAGTGAGTGCCCAGCCTGTGCCACCAGACCTCAGACAAAGTCTGTGTGTGTTATAGCAGAAGAAAAACACAGGGAAGTCCCAAATGCAAGTGATGTGACATGACATGCCTCTACCAATACAGAGTGAAGTATACAGGATGTATTTCCAGGAGGAGGAGTCTTGCAGAAATGGTACCAATAAAAAGGATCTGCCCAGGGAAGATGCACTGCACTGGAAATAAAAATACAGGAGGGAATGAGGTAAATTGGAAGAGATGCCCCTCCACCAACAAGGCAGAGCCCATCACCCATTCTCAGTCTTTCATGTGGCATTTTCCTTCTCCACCAGCCAGATGTAGACAGTCACAACCCTGGGTTAAAATGCAAGTGAAAGAAAGGACTGCCAGCAGCATGCCAGACTGGCAGGACAATGTCACAGCAGATGACATTCTGGGGTAAGGCACTGAAACACCACCCTTCACAGCCCTGGGTTAGGTCTTCAAGGAGAGGCAGGAACCAGTTTCAGCTTGGACAAAAGCAGGAGGAGATTTTCAGCAACTGTGGCACCATTGAAGGGACACCTGCTGACTTCCAAAGGCAATAGCCTTCCTGCCAAAAAGCAAATGCAAATCACCAGATGTCCTTTCAGATACAATTATAATTTGTAAAGCATCTAGTAGACACTCTTGCCTAAGTGTCTTTTGGTCCATCGTATCCTTATGCATGAAAATACAACAGATAAACAAGATCCAGACATTTCTAATCGGAGATGAATACTGAGAGCACAGAGGGCATCAAAAAAGTAGTTATCTGCCGGTTTCCAAGGCAGGTTTAGAAAGAATCTGAGAACAACCCATGCAAAACTAAGACCCTGCAAGTGCTCATGTCTACTAGTTTATCAAGACAGTGTCAAGGAGATTTAAGAGGAAAAGATGCCAATACCAGACAAAGACACTCTAAGGAGGAGTTCAGGAGGACACAGTCGGAAAACAGAGCTGATAGAGGACTGAGAAGCTGGGACAGACTCACAAATTCTACTTTGCAGAAGCAGGTCCTGTCACCCCCAAAGAGTGGAGCTTTTGGAGTATCAAATAGCTTCCAAAAGAGACATGAGATGATGCAAACTCAGAGGACAGAGAGATGAGTCAGGAGGCAATGCCACTGCTGCTGAGTTTGGCTGCCCAGGGACACACCACATCTCTGCAGATGGATCTCTGGGGTGCTCCAGCATGGTCTGCCCCAGGTGGGGCCACCACCAGACGACACAGTTTATTCTTCTGTCAGATTAGAGGATGGACAAGATGAGAAAGCCCAGCTGATGTGTTAGGGAAGTCCAGGAGAGACTTCAGAAGACAAGCCTGACAGACCAGAGTTGTATAGGAACTTCTGGAAATTCGTCCCAATGCACTGGAGCAAGGTGGGATTTTTTTAACCTGATTAATATTGTACTATTGCTTTGGAATCAAGCATGGTTTAAATCTTGGACTGCAGTAGGAAAAAGTCATGCTGCAGTTCCAAAATCAGCTGCAAGAAACTGAAGGTGTCCTGGGCAGAATTAAACCTTAGAGTCAGGACATAAATGCTGCAGCTGTTGCTCCCAACACGCTGATGTATGTTTATGCATTCTTGTGTGGTCCCAACACCGCGGTCAAGGCAGGTGCAAAGGAAAGAAAAAAACCCAAACCAAACCACAAAAATAAAACAACCCTCCCATAACCAGTGCACAAAGGGAATTTTGTTATGTAAGAATTTATTCTTCCTTTCTCAAAAACTGTCTGGTGCTAAGGGGCTCATTTTTTTTGTATTCATTCTGATTCCTGGACTGTATCCTGACAGCCTTCGTGGCAGCCAAATACAGAGACTTTCCCTCCCCTCTCCTATAGTGTGACAGGAATTGTTGGTGCTTGTGCTGTTTCCTATACTTGTCTCCAGTGCTGCATTGAGGGGAGCCTCTCACTGCCAGGTTTCCTGCCTGTGCTTCCCTCTCAAAGGAGCTGTAGCTGTTGCAGCAGTGGCTGCAGAAGCTGGGGAGCTATAAGCAGCTTAGCTGGGACCCTTAGTGCACTCTGGCACCATCACATTTGTCTGCAGAACTGGAACAAGACAAGAACATGGAGCTCTTTGCCCATCAGCTGGTACCCAGGAGAGACAGTTGCCCTTCTGTGTACGCCTGTCTCTGGCACACATGGTTCCTGCCAGCTGTACACTTGGAAGGGATGATGTTTTCTGCACCGTATTTACTGTCCAGAGATGAGTGCTGGTAAGTCCTGCTGATATCTGTGTACCCTGTGGCTGGTGATAGCAGGGATGGCATCTCCAGGGCTGACCCATCCCTAGTGACATCTCAGCACAAGTATTTAATCTCAGCTGGGATTTTTTTTTTTTTTTTNGTCTCTCTATTCCCTGTCCACAGTCACTAGCCACTTCCCAACTGCCCTGTTCTCCTCTGCTTTCTGGTTTTGCTTCTCACCTTCTCCAGGGACACAGTAAGCTCCCACAGTAGGGACACCAGTCGTGCAGACATAGGGCCCACATCTCAGAGCACACAGACAGGCTGCACTGAATGGCTACCCCTTACCCCAGAGCAGGGAAGGGTGATTTAAGCACATGCAGTTACAGTTAGTGACTTTTGTCTCAGCCTCCCGGCATAAAGTTCCGATACACCTCCTGGCATACATATTTATGATCCCAATTATCACCGAATGAAAATCCAGGTTGCTGTGAAAATAAATTATTGTTAATCTAAATTGCCCAGTTTACATACTTCACCTGCCTCTGCTTAGCAGAACAGCTGGTGTTTACTAACTTCTCATTATTGTTCCAAGCAAAATGATGCTTGGAAGATGGGAAGATGCTGGCTGGAGAGGACCAGCCACCTCTGAGATAAGATGAGCTCAGGTTTACCCCAGACTCAGATTTTCTGCTCTTCCACATCGCTCATAAGCCTCCAGCGGAGACAGGCTGTGCTGGAGACCAGCCTCTGCCAAAGTCCAGGGTTGATGGAGAAGGATAAATGATGTGAAATCCTGCAGCACCAGCTACAAAATCTGGACACTGAGCTCTCCAACAGCTCTATGGGGTGCTTTTAGCAGGAGTGGTGCAGCAGCACCAGCTGTGGTTGATGCCTCTGGTTAGGGGCAGGCCTGAGTGTGGGTCCTTGGAGTGGGAGAGATGGCTCCCACCCACATCCTCAATCTGCACAGCACACCACCAATATTTGGACTTCCCTCCCAAGCACCATGTACTTTCCCTGCCCAGCTGCCAGGCTTTGATGGTATTCAGAGGGGTTTTCTATCCCTTGTTTAACCGATGGGATCTGAGGCATGGAGTGGCAAAAGACTGGGTTGGAGCTCTATGGTACAGATGGGAATAGGAGGGTCTCTTCATCCAGCCCAGCCTCCGTCCAGCACAGGCCCAGTGAAGATTTGCAGCACTGTACAGTGAAGGAACAATGAAAGATACCTGCTGATAGTAATAATTACTGGGTGTTGTATTTCTGCAGGAAAGAGTAGCTTCTGTGTAAACTCAAATAAATCTAGATATCTTTGCATTTCTGTCCATATCTGTATTTACAGTTATCAGCGCTTCCTTTTTCCTAATGCCTTGGGAGGTTCACACTGGAGCTAAGGTGATCCAAGAATTATTCCTATCATGGAATTTCTGATGTCCAAGAATGAGCGTATGTTAGAGAAACCCAGTCCTTCTTTATTCCAGGCCTTAAATGGCCCCCTGAGGCATTAAACAAAAATGGGGTCAGGGTGTCAGCCTTGGCTCTTAGGTGGGCTTACGTCAGGACCAGTATCCCTAGTGCCGAGAGGGATCAGAGCGAGATGGGTCAGCATCAGCTCCAGACATCGGCACGCGGAAGCACAGAAACCAAAGCAAGGAGATTCCTACAGCACCCTTCAGCCTTGGGAGGGGCTGGAAAGGAAGGTGCTGCTTTTAGCAGCCGTGTGAAGGCATGTGCTGCTGCACATGGTCCCCATTGGTGCTATTTCCAGCTTGGCTGGCTGAGGACTGAAGGAAGGAAGACTCCTGGGTGCAGGCATGGAGCAGACAGTCACATGTGTCTCAGAAATAAGTCACAAGCCACAGCAAGATAATGATACCTGGTGTAAGAGGAGACTTGATCCATCCTTTCCCTTTCCCCTATTTCTTCCTCCATCTGTTTGGGCTGACATTAGTGCTGGTGAAGGAGGGCTGGACACTGGTGGTCAGTGCCTACCATGGGATAAATACCTCCTGTATTTCTACAGTCCTGCTCTTCCAGCCTTCTCTTGTAGTGGCACTCCAGCTCTGGCCAGGGTGTGCACCTGGCAGCACCTTGGGGTGTGCACCACTGATGTGCTCCTGGCTGTGTATAGAAAACAGACATGTCCCACTCACCATGCCCCAGGAATGACAGACAACATCCGCCCTGCCCAGGAAGGGATGGAGGACTATAACCCCCAGCCTAGCTGTCCCAGGACCAGGGCCATCACCTGGTGACCTCCTCTGGCACAAAGTCCCCAAAGCATGGTTTTCTGCCTGTGAAACTGTGCTGGTGGCTGGAGGGACACGCATCCTCACCCTCCCTCGGGCACAGGCCCAGGAGCTGGTATGCACAACTGACCACTCCAAGTTTCACTCTATTTCAAAGTATTATTATGAAATTTAATTAGCCCTGACTTCTCATCCCACTAGGAAAACAGTCCAGCCTTGTCATAGCATGTGGGAGTGGGCAGGCAGATGAGGGAGAGGGGAAATGATGTTTCATAGGATATTTCCAAGGAGCAAATCTCTTTTGTTTTCCCCCAGGCACCACAAATTTGTTTGCTGTGATTTAGAGAAGACTGTGGGCCAGATCTACAGCCCGTGCAAATCAGAACATCTCTGTTTGACTTCATGGGGCTTAGCTGATTTAGACCAGCTGAGGCACTGACCTTCTGTGTTTAAACAAAGCCCATTTTTTCTCACTGGTGCTAGGCAGAACAGCCTCAGGTCTTGGCTCTGTAAGGGATATTTTAGCAAGGATTCTCTCTGCATGATTCATCCTCCACTGGGCTTAAATTTGACAAGAACCACAACAGCCACTGGCCACCAGTGTGGGCTTGGGGGCTCTGCCACAGACAAAGGCACAGCCACCCACATACTGGCCCCCAAGGCCAGACCCTGGCCAGCAGCATGGCACCAGCCACTACAACAACTCGTAACAAAAGCCCTGCTGGGACACCTGGGCAGCAGTCTCGTGGTGGCATTGGGCCTCATCTCAGGTCCCCAGAGGGCACTGCTGAGGACCAGACAGTTGCAGGCAAGGTACCATGGGGCTGGGCAGTGTCCCTAAGCAAGGTGGTGGGGGTGGCAGCAGAGATGGATGGAGATCTTGGTGCCAGGGAAGGGCACTTCTGCACCATGCAGACCCCTGGGTCTTCCAGAGCCATCAAAGCGTCCCCCTCTCACAGCCCTGATAGACCAAATAGTCGTTGACCTGGCTTCTGGAACAAAAATGTGAAACTGTGCTTTTCCCTGTGTATGAAAAGGAAAAGGGGAATTGGCCTGAAAAACTGCTGAAAAGATCCTGCCCTAGCATGGTGAGCACCAACCTGAAATGAGAACAGGCAGCCCCATGGAGAGAGGCAGGAAGGTTTTGGGGTCCAGTTGTCCACCAAGCTTGCTGTATTTCAAATGGGAGGAAGATTTACCTCCTTTGAGCTCAGGGCTGAGGTTCCTCTAATGGCATTGTAGGAATGCTTGGTAAACAAGCAATAAACTATTCTTTGCCCCGATGATAGACACCTCACAGTGATTGGGAGAAAATGAACTCAGCATTTGCAGTGAGCAGAGAGGAAATAAATGTTCTGCATTTAGCATTTCTAAGCATCAGGGAGGTAGAAGGACTTGGAACAAGGTCTCCCTGTGAAGCCCCTGCTGTGTGCGTGGCCACTGTTGTCAGAGCAAAGAGATGAGCTGGAAAAATTGCTCGTTCCTCACTCTGCACCAGTCCAGACTGAAAACCAAGATCGGTATTAGCCAGGAAGTGGCACTCGCCCGTGTGAGGCTGCAAACACGGGCATTTATTGCTCTCTGGTGGTGAGACGGGCTGTGGAGGAGAGCTGTGAGCTCTCCCGGTGCTGGGCAGCGGCTCTTGGGAGAAACCTCCTCTGTGCCTCCCACTCCCCCTGCTCACTCCACAGAGGAGTTTTGCCACTCCTCCAGCTGCATAGGGCACTTGAAGGCAGCTTTACCAAGTGGTCAGCTTCTCCTTGGGCTGCCAATGGCCCATGCAAAGGCAGTGACGCTGCCTCCCACTGCCAACAGTGCCCTGCCAGCACTCCTCTGCTGGGGCCAGATGTCTGTCACAGCACAGACCAGTGCACCCAGCCTCACCATCCACTCCCTGGTGCTCCTGCGTCCCACCCCACCACTGCAGCCTGGAGAAGAGAGGCTGGGGAGGGAGCTGGGCTGCACAGCCTGGGCCAGGTTAGGATTGATGGCTCTTTTTGCATGCAGAACCCATAGCCTGCCCGTGCTTTAGGTGTTGAAAGCACACATGAGCTGTAGGGCAGAGGAGGCCACCCCGGCTGCTCCAGTGCTGGAGCTGAAGCTGAGCAGCAGGGCTGGGGTGAGGGTGGGCTCTGCCTCCCCCCGAGCAGCTGCCCACCTGCACACGGGGCTCTTCCCCAGCAGAGGCTTCACCAGCCCCTTTCATTTCTCCTCCTTTTCCTAATTCTGCCTCTCGCTGCCAAAAGCTTTGGTGGTGCTTTGTACCAAAGAGGCCCTGGGCTCTGCTGAGGTACAGGTCACAGACTTCCACAGAACAGACAGATAGGAATAAATAAATTAGTTTCTATTCAAGGTAAAACACATATGGGTTGGGATGAGCTGCCCCACGGGACACTGCATGTGTGTGGCAGCTAAGGTGGGGACAGGGAGGCACATGGCAGCACTCTCCTGTCTCTGTCGCAGGTAGGGCACCCACACTCCCAAAATGCCATCTGTCACTCCGTCTTGCTGCCCCACACACTCCAATACTGCTGCCGGGGCCTCATCCTGCCCAGATGCCCAGCCTCAATGTGCTGCCCGGGTTGTGGTGCACAGCCCTGCTCCCGAAACTTGGGACAGGGTCCCAAGTGCTCAGTCCCTTGCCCGTTGGAGGCAAGAAGACCAAACACTGCCAGCTCTTTAGGATGCGGCTCAGGACCTTTCCTAGGCCAGTTCTGGAGAGCACGTGGACCCGTGCCAGTGTAACGGTGCGGTGCTGCTTGATGGCTCACACTGGCGTCCCCATCATGGAAGATCAGTCAGACGATGTGGCCGCCTTCGCTCAGCCACCTGGGCCGGTATGTGGCACAGCCTGGGGTGCCCTCAGGTCCCTGCGGGGCACCGGGGATGTCACCCAGCTTGGCGCGAATGAAGCCTTGGAGCTCCTGGTCTCCCAGCTCGGTCGCTGCGGCAAGGGCCAGGAGGAAGTAGGTTGCTGCATCCTGTTCATCCTAACCGTAAAGGACAGGGCGGGCATTAGGAAGTGGTTTAATTGAAGGTCACAGGGTATAAGGGAGCTGGAGCAGAGCCCACTGGTTCCAGGCAGAACCCAGTGACACCTGATTTCATTGAAATGGGCTCTATATAGTCGCAACCAAATGCCAGAGCTTCTTTCCAAATTGCCTTTCCCCCTTTAAATTTCATTGTTCCAGCATTGTGTGCACTTATTCTAAAGCTGCAGAGAGTCACAGGATGCAGCTGTCTACGTGTGTGGCTGCTCTGCCAGCAGATGTGACACTCTACCTTCAGCTCTCAGTCTAGACCAGAGTGTTCAACACAACAGCATCATGGAAAGGTTTCATACCTTCAGTTTGTTCATGGTCAGGTTGCCAAGGTGGCAATACACCTTGCAGTAGTACAGGGCCTCTCCAGAGCACTGCAGCAAGGGGGGACGCAAGGCAAGGGTCTTCAGGTAGCAATCTTCTGCCATCTCGTACATATGCAGAAAATAGTAGACTGTAGCCAGGCGGTGGAATGCAACCAGCTCTTGCAATTGATCTCCTGGAAGAGAGTTGCTGATACAGTCAGTCTGTGGCTTGCTTGCAATACATCCCCAGCCTGGTACTCTCAGCCACTTGGGGATGCATTTGCTTAACAGCCAGAGGACGTGGATATCTTCATAAGGAGACATTGGGTTTGAAGATGGTTCAGAGTAAAGGGAGCCATGGGCAGGGTGCTGGTACCAAGGCTGGGCAGATTCCCTAGGGAGCATACCATTCACCCAGGGGATATCTTGGGTGATGGAAAGACCTATGACAAGACCGATTCCACCTCAGACATTTATGCTGGCATTTTGCTCATTCAAACTATTTCTGTAATGGGAAGGCATGAGTTTATCAGAAGAGCCAGAGTAGAAAGGAACTGTTCATTTCTGTGTGTAGTAACAACCCTCCACTCAGTGGGTCCCACTACCACAGCAAAGCACTCCCATATGGCTGTCATGCAGCTTAAAAAGGGAAGTGGCTTTAAAAAGAAATTACCACTTAGGATAAGAATAGGTCCAGCAGTCTTATGAAAGCAGGAGATCCCCCTTTTATGTGCATGCTGCTCTCATCCAGAAAGGCAACCCTCTCCAGGGGAGCCAGTACCTCTCTGCACCCTGCAGATGTGCATCACTCACCGACCCTGATGCTCAGCCTGGCTGCCAGTGTGGCAAACTCCAGCGCCTTCTCGTAGCCCTGCAGCCCAATCTGCAGCTCTGCCAGCTTATTGAACAGCCGTAGCTCTGTCTTACTGTACTTCAGTTTCCTGGCCAAGGGCACAGCACCTCCCTGCAGAGAGAGAACAGTGAGTCCAGGTCGTTCCTGGAAGTATGGGGACAGCACTGCCCACAGAGGGGTGACAGAGCAGCAGGAGATGGACCAAGCACTTGGCACAGCAGGCAGAGGATGGTGTGGTTGAGTGATGAAGGTTCAGGTTCTAAGCCCATCTTTCCCCTGAAAATGAGTTTCATATCTTAGAGTGTGGTTCTCAAAACCTGAGCCTCACATCTCTGCCCTTCCTCAGGTGTCTGGAAATTTGACTCTACAACCCCAGGAGTGACCAGCTCACACCTAATACTGCCAGGATTTGTAATGTAAGGATCCCGTTCCTGCCTCCCTAATGGTCTGTGGGGTGAGCTGCAGCCATTGCAGAATATGTCCGTGCTACAGGTTCCCCCCCTACCGCAATGTTTGCATTCTGGCACACTCAGAATCACCCTGTCACTCTCCACCCTCCATCCCAGCCATGCAGGTCTGCAGCTGACCCTGTGGGAAAGCTCCCCACAGCTATCTCCTTGTAGGGACACAAGGACAGAAATGCTCAGAGGGATCAGTACCCTGTAAAACTCCACCGCTCGATCTCTGTTTCGGCTGCCATTAAAAAAGGTATCACCTGCTTTTTCATAAAGATCCATGGCCAAGGAGAAGTTCTCCCGTTTCAGAGCAGTCTGAATGGCTGCCTAGAAAGAAAATGAACAGCAGTGAAACTTGGAATAGAGACATTATCACATAGATTATCAGTGTGATTAAAATAAACCCAAGTCACAGCAAACGTGAGCTCCAGTGCTCCAAACAGCATGGAGACAGGTTGGCCAGCAGGTGTACGCGGCTGTCGTGCTGCACTTGCAAGTGATGTGTGTAAGGGCGGAGCCAGGAGCCAGATAACCCATCCCTGCACAGGGTCAGTGCAACAAACTCATCAGCTGGGATATCCAATGGTACCAGGATTTAGAGTCAGGACAGCACAGCCAGCAGCTCTGCTGGCCCTGGGCCGTCATTGGTACGATGGAGCCAGTGTGAAGATTGACGAGGGGAACAGACAGATCGTACAGAGAAAGGGCAGAGCCAGCAGCAGGGAGGGCAGGTATGCTAACTTCTGGGAAGAACAGTTATTTGTGCCAATTATGCACTTGGCCCTGGTGCCACCTTCCAGCCAGAACATGTTGTTCCTTACACCATGACAGTTTAGAATTGCCAGTGACCTTGCCTGGGAAGGGGCCCCTCAGGGACATGGAGCTGGCCTGCTGAGATCTGGCATTTACTGTCCCTTCTTAATGGGAAGCCACCCCTCCTTTAGCCCCTGCCTCCCTGCTGAAACCATTATGCAGCGAGGCAACAATGGCTTTTTGTTACGGGCCTCAGATCTCCCTTGTGAACACTAGGAAACAGGATGACACCAAAGCCATCTACTCATTTCACCTGTGCCACTGGGCAGCCACCCTATACAAGTAACTCCCTGCCTTTACCACCTTAATTTATGTGCAGGCTGGTGCGGCTGATGGGAAAGGCTTCTCTCCTTGTTCTCACCACCATGTGCTTCAGTCACCCAGCCTCACCAGTTCAGAAATGCTTCTGGGGTAACAGAGTGAGGACCCAAATCATCTTCTACATGCGTCCAGGTTCATGCTTTGCTGGATATCCCAGCTCAGTTCAACTCCAGCAGACCCAACCAGCCTTCTCCTCTGCTTACTCTGGGCAGGTGAAAGAATTTCCCGTCTTTTAATAGAAGCTGCTCCCTGAATGAGGGAGCCCTAACATTTTATGAGCTGCTCTTCCTCTTTGCAGCTCAGCTGATAAAATAATGCCAGAGATGGAAAGAAGCCAGTAGTCTTCTACTATAAGAAGTCTCCAAGCATTTCCCTGGCACTTTTCCCCTTATCTATGTGTATTTCAATGGGAACCGGTCACCTGGTACCTCCAGCTTCCTTTAGATCTCCTATATTACTTTCTTGCTCCGTAAATTCACTTACGTTCACCCGAGAATCTTCTAAAACTAATGTATGTAAGGAAAGATAGGGAATTTAGTGCCAGATGGTGCATGAGTGTAAGGCAACAGCTCCTCCTTCCAGCAGCAGGTTTACACTGCTCAGAAGAACTTTCCCTTCCAGGTCTTCCATCCCCAAAAGGCTCCTACCAAGCCACACAGCTATGTTGGGAATTCAGCTAGCCAGTGTGAGAATGGGACTACTCCAGCCACCTCTTCCATACCTGAAAGTACATTTCCACCAGCTCATCTTCCTGCATAAGATAGTAGAGCCTTCCTGCTTGCAGCCAGGCCTCTGCTGCTTTCACAGTTTCCTCAAGGTCAATGAAGATCCTTAGACACTGTTTGGTGCAGTCCAGGGACTGTCTCAAAGCCCTGTGATGTTAATGGGCAAAAAGCCATTACAGAGAAATCACAGGACACCCTCAGTAATCAGCTGCAAAGCTGCCACAACACCTCCCCATTGCCACTCCTGTCTTCTCCTTCAGTTGCCAAATGTTAGAGACAAATGGACAGCCACAGCTCTGAGCAAACATGTCCTGGTAAAATTGTGGAGGTCTCCATGCTTTAGTGCAGGTATGTGTATCATCTGGCATCTTGGACCAGCCTGGGAGCCCCAAGACAGCCCGTTCCCAAAGGAGGAGCTCCCCAACCCTGCTTGTTCCAGCTGATAAAGAAGGGTTTGTACAGGTCATCTCCAAACTGTATTTGGTCCCTTACTCTAAGCCTCAAACTCACTCCCAGCTAATACACGGGAGCACAGGCAGGGAAGGCTTGTACCTCCATTTTCCAGACAGCATCTGGCACCCAAAACCACATCTCTGCCTATAGATTGTCCCTCAGTGCAGCCAAACAGGCAGATCTGTGGCTACACATGCAAGACCCTATAGCCTCTGCTGACCAGAGGACAACGGGACAAGCAGAAGGATGAGCCAGAGGATGGGACACTGCCTGCAAAAGGCCGAGGGAGCATCAGGCAGTGCTCAGGGCATGTTTGTTTGCTTGGTGTCTCGCCTGCTGGCAACTAGGCTCCAGCTGTCCTTCGAGCCCAGGGAATGGGTGTTTTGTGATCTTAAATAGCACCGTTCACATGACAGGCGTCTGCTTCCTAAATTCCTTCCCTCTGAACTCACTGTGACCTAGCACGGGAAGGTTAACATCCAAGTTAATGACAGTCCCTGCCCATTTGTCCTTCTGGGACACAGTGGAGTGGAGTTAACTCTCCACTATTTGACACATTTCCTTGAAAGACTGAAGAAAGTCTGTGGTCTGTCCAGGTCTCTTTCTCTCTCCTCCCACCTAATCTAATCAGTCACCTGCATGTGTCAAGTGGGAGATTGAAAGGTGAGCTGATACGGGGTCTAAAGTACCTCCTTGGGGAAAATATTCCAGGAGAGGAAGAGCAAACTCAGCGGCTGGAGGCTGAAGCCAGACTTTTCAAATAACAGATAAGGAAACTATTTTTATTGGTGAATGGTGATTAATCATTGGAATAAGCTTCAAAAGGAAGTGATGAATTCCCTGTTGTTGGGTCGCCTCTGATCAAGACTGGAAGTCTCTCTGGAAAACTGTGTTTGGCCAGACCTTGGTTCTGTCCCAGCTCACAGCTTGGCACTCGCCCAGCTGTCACGGCACTCTGGTTGACATTGAACGGTTCCCCTCTTCACTGCACAGCAACAGCTCGCAAATCTCAGCAGCCTACCTGCTACACACACACCTTCCCCATCTCTCTCATGGGACACCCCAGGGAAGCCACTGTTCGTGCTTTGGGTGAGCAAGGACCCTGCTCTAACAGCATCTAACAGCCACAGACAGGACTTACTTAGATGTGCCCAAAGCCTGGTAGAGCTGGCTGAGGATCTGCCGGGCATTGCCTTCCATCTCTCTGTCCTGGAGCTGTTGTGCCAATGATATCCAGTGCTCGTGGTAGGTAATGCAGGCCTGGAGATTGGGGGACACTTTGCTGTAGAAATGGCAGAGAGACTCAGTGATGTGAAGCTGACCTGCAAGGTACAGGGAAGGGAAAAGGACAGGTCAGATGGCTGCGTTAGGGACCTGGCAGGGTGCTGCACAGAGGTGAACACTGCCCTGGTTCCCACCAACAAAGCTGTACTCACTCCTTATGTTATGCCACTTCAGGGAAAAAACCAATGCCAGTTCATAACAGAGTTTGCCATCTTCCACCTTCTGCCTGTTCACCATGGCCTGCGCTAGCCACAGCAGCACCCGCACCAACTCCATCTCCAGGTCTTCGCTGCCTTGGAGCTCAATGTAGAGCTGAGCTGACTGGAGCAGGTAGAGCTCAGACAGCTGGCTCGCCCCATGTGAGGAGCAAAGCTGCCCCAGGTTAGCCAGGGCAATAGCCTGGTTCCTCTTGTTTCCAGTCTCCTTGGCTTTGTGCAGGGCCTGGAGGTAATTCTCTGCAGCCTTTTGCACCTGCCCTTCTCCTTTAAGGGCAATGGCCAGGAGATTGTGCACTGCTCCACCCTGAGTCACACTGTCTGTCCCGTGCAGAGAGCGCAAAAGCTGCCACATGATGTTTTCAGCTGGGCCTGGCTGGTTGTTCAGGAGATACATCCACCCCAAAGACAGGGAAGACTCAAAAGCCTCCTCCTCGCCCATCCATCTGCTGAGGGTTACAGCTGTGGCTGCGTAACAAACTGCCCCATCCAAGACACCATGCTGGAGGTACATCCTAGACAAGATGGCACACAGTGTCTTCTGGGTGGGCATAGCTTTGGTCTCGCAGGAGAAATGCAGGGCTTGCTTGAGATAGAAACAAGCCAGCGCTGGGATGCGGCTCCTCTCCAGTTGGCTTCCCAGGAGTTTGGAACTATTTTGGAGAATGAAGCCAGCTCTCCAAATTGGTGTCGGTGCCCCCTTGAGGCCACTAGGAACAAACAGCCTGGCAGATGCCAGTGCAAGATTCGGCAAGTACTTCTTGTCATACAGGTAGCTCAAAATGGGGGTGGCATCCAGTGGCACAGAACTAGTGTCTGGGCTGAGTAAAGTGGTGGTGAGACATTGAAGATGCTCGATAAAAGGCAGCACTTCATCATTTTTCCCCAGCTGAAGGAAGAGTTTGACAATAAGGAAGCAGACCCGTGCCTCCAAGGGAGCATTACCCACAGCAATGGCTTCCTTCAGGATATAGATCATGACTTCCAGCTCATTCTCAGAGCTGAAAGAGTGGCCAGGCAAGCAGATAAGCAAGGCCACCATTTTCCCCAGCAAGGAGGAGAACTTGTGCTTCATATTTTGTTTCAAGTAGATTGAGGCAAGGTTCACATGCAATGCAGCCAACAGGGGCAGGTCCCCAAAACCCCTGTCCAGGGTGCTCATGGCTTCCTCAAAGTAGACTCGAGCTTGGGAGAACTTGACCTTTTTCATGCAGAGCTTACCCAATAGGAAACAGAGCCTGACATGAGCCCATACTGAATGAGTCCTCTTGGCCCAGTTTCTGGATGTCTCAAGGTACAAGACCAGTTCATCCTCATCAGAGAAACCATAAAAAGTGGAGTTGAGAAAGGAAAAACTGAGATCGTAGAGGCTTTGAAAACAGGGCACGTAACTGTCTTGGTTAAGGAAGGTCAATATGGGGTCAAAAACATCAGCATCTTCCATGTGTCCAGCATTCAGGTCAATAAAGAACTTGGGATCATCAAAATCATCCATCTTCTCCAGGAGAACATCTTCCAACGTAGCAGGAGCAGATTCACTCCCTGGGCTAGACAGCTCTGAGGTGCTAGCTGTAGCCAAGTCATTTATTTCCTCCCAAGACTGGAGCAGCTGGGTATCTTTACAACCACGGAGAACAGCCTCTGGAAGGGACAGGAAAACAATAGTGAGATGTTTCTCCACGTCAGAATTCACCCTCATAGGTCGTCACAAAAGCATCCCATTCTGTCCCCTCCACATACTCACCTGATGGCACTTTTGTGAACATGGCTTTAGGTTCAAAACCATCTACACAAGGAGACAAACAGAAAACAAAAGGCCAAAGGCCTTGGTCAGTCTTAATGTGCAGGCACAGTGCTCCAACTTTATAGAGATCTGCAGCTCTGCTAAACCCCAGGCCTGTAGGTGGGAGCGCAGGTTTACTTCTGGCCACAGACACTACTGGCAGCTACAGTTTCAACCCTCGCTGTCTTCTGGGCCTTGGCTCCATGTAAAACCATGGAGAACAGCTTTTGGCTGGCGGTGAGCTGAGCACCAATAACATTATAGTTACCTGGGAATAAGCAGGTCTTATTTTACACAGGTAAGGTTTTATCAGCTCTATCTCTCTTAAGAGCCCTGTTGTGTCTGTTCAGAGGTTTCAGGTATGTGTATATCTCTGACAGGCTCTGCCTCAGGTTCATTGCACCTGAGCTGGTCTGGGAGGTCCCCTAAGCCCCAGGGAATCCCAGACTCATCCCTGCATGGCCACACTGTGCTTCTAGGTAGTGAGAAGGTGAGAAATAGACAGAGAAATTAGCTGTGGTCCAAAAGCCACACAGTGAGCACAGAGAAACTGAGAAGAACACCCAGGAACCCTGAGCTCCTGATTCCTGCCATGGAGGAAATGATGTCAGCTGCCACTTTAGCTGTGCATGCCCCTTAAATGCACCCAAAGGGTCAGACAGCAGCAGAGGACCTGCTGTAGGCAGGGACCTACAGTCAGGATCAGTTGAGAGCAGCATCTGCCAGGGTGAACTACCGCTGAGAAGCTGCCCTAGAAGCAGGGAAAACCCCCGAAAACTGCAGTGTGGCAGGGCCCAGCTCTTGAGGGGCCTCCATGGCCAGGCTTGGAGTCTGGCTCAACCACAGCAGTTGTCCCCCCTATAAAGACCTGAGCACGGAGTCCTAGACACTGCCCAGCACTGCTCTCCATGGGAACCCATGGGATTGGGCACATAAGGAGAGGGGAAACTCACCCAGCCGGTACACAGAGGTGATGTCAGTGTGTGCCAGGTCACCAAGGAGGCTGGTGAAGTGCTGTTCCCCACTATTGAAGGGGATGCACAGGAGCGAGGATTTTTCTTCTTCACTTAGAAACACCAAGCCTTTTCCCCTAGGTTGAGGCAGACATCGGGGGACAACAGTCAGTGTCCCCCCATCCCAATTCGGTTCACTTTCTCCTGAGCTTAATTTAATTTAGATGTTAGCGGTAAACTTACAGAGGTTCACAAGCCTCAGGATTTATGTACTGGGTTGGGACAAAGCCAGTGATCCCACTGCTGAGGGATTTGCCCACAAACCACCGGAGTCCTGGAATAAGGAAGCCGATGACTTCTATTCTGTCTCCTTTGGAGAAACTCAGTTCATCCTCTGCTGCTCCTCTGTGGTCCTCTGTGGCTGTGCACCTGCCTTTGACTGGGAAACCAAGGCAAACAAGGGCATTTCAGTGTGAGGCCACTGTTAAAAACTTCCTTGCTGGAAAAGACTTGGGCAAGGAGAGACCATGACTTCAGCTCGAGAAGGCTGCCTTTACTGTCTCCTAAGATTTATTGCGCTCTCAGACTCAGATCTCTACAGTTTCTTCTTGAGAATGGGGTTATTAACAAAATATATGAGGCATGGATAAACACCACGCAGCCAAAGACTGAAACCTCTGACAGCTCCAGAATGGAAGGCAGGTGGAAATATGGATCTTCACAGAAGCTACACTGTCTCAATTCTCTGCCAGGAGTGAAAACTTTAAATGTGCAGATGTCCATCAAGCTACATGCCAAATTCACATCTGCAGTGACCTCCCATGACTAGCATGCTCTGAACAGTGGCTGTGTCCAGGCAGGAATGGTCTGGTGCTAATGGGTGAATGGTGGGCACAGGTTTCATGTTCAGTTATTTAAAATTTCAGTCCTGAAAGAATTAGAGGAGAGATAAAATTACAGTAGAATAGAAAAACCCAGTGGCAGAAGGATGGCATCAGCAGCCTTGTGTGCTCTGTGTTACTCAGATCACCCTTCTAAGTACATGCAATTTGGAAGCTCTCTTCTCTATTCAAGAGAATCCAAAGATGCAATATTCCCTTAGAGCATCTTGCAATGGAGTATTATTGTCTGCACAAGAGATGGGCCCTTTGCATTTGTGGCCAAACCCAGCTTTGCAAGAGACATGCCCTTCCCTGACAAGGGCAGTTGCGTTACAGGTATCACTCACCAACTGGCTGAGAAGTCGTCCCACTGATCTCCTGGGAGATGCCAAAACTCACAGCATAATTCTTCAGAAACCACCTACAAGGCAAAGGAGAACCATACTGGTCCTCTCTGAGTGGTCCTGTTCCCAGACCAGCATCAGAGATGGTGTCACACAAGCAGGACAGATGTTTTGTCCCCTTGGAGTGCCAGAGCTGCTACAGAGCATGGCCAGCATGGTCAATCCAGTAATTCCTTGTAACAGTTTCACTGGGTATGGAGGGCAGTTTGCTCCTCATGACTGCAGCCTCACACAACATGGTGAGAGCAGGATAAATTTGCCAGGCTATAAAGAGGATTTCACCGTGTGAGTACAAGAGGAGCTGCAGGTGTCTTTGAGGCCCAGCCAGGTGTCCAACATGAGACCTCACTTTGACTGGCACAACCTAAGTCCTGAACTATGCTTTTTCTCCTGGTTACTCACAAATTATCTCCCACATTACCTAAATCAATATTATACAAGAATGGCATCCAAAGTATGTCCTTGCTCTGTACCATTAACAAGATAAGAATTGATTCCAGTGGTTGTTTTTACGCATAATGTATATCCTCACAAAATTGTGTAGCTCTTGCCCATTGCCAGGTGAAAGAGCAGTTTCTCACCCCAGGCTTGGTGTCAGCTCATGCATCAAGAAATAATCTTGGCTTGAGTCCTATTAGTTGGCCAGTCTGCTTACTGGTAAAATGGGTGAGGTATTGGCTCTAGAGCTGTCACAGGCACCAGGCCTCGTTGACCTGTCAGTAAGGACATCCCTTCCCACTTGGACTCCTCTCCAACGCTCTTCACATGGATCAGCTCATTCTTGCAGGGTTGCAGGCCTTCCTGTCCCTCCTGCTCTGGCTGCCAGACACCAGGCACTGCTCTGGAAAAAAAGTTACCTGCAGATAGAAAGAGTCATGGCCAGGTCAATGGCATAGATGCAAGACATAGCCCAGCACAGGGCTACAGCACAGCCCTGCTGAGATACTTTTGAGGAACTCCTGATGTGTACAGTCCCTTCTCACCTTCCTGAAGTAGCAGACCCATATATATGGTGGCCAAATGATCTCCATCCACAGTAACTCTGATCTCTGTGTCTTCCATTAGAGCACAGTTTAGCCAGTACTCCTGGTCAAAGAGAACCTGCTCCAGACAGCTGCCCACATACCCTAAGAAACCAAGAGGGGAAGTGGTATTAGCAACCTCCTTCACCGGGCAGAATGAAGCGTTCTTTGAATATCTCCTAGTCTGCCACCTGCAGATGTTTTCCACCTGCACACTGTGAGGCAACAGCCTTTAATTCATTCTCCATCTCCAAAATGCAATAGAGGGATTACCTAAAAGGCACCCTTCTGCGTCTCTTTCACTGTTCCAGACAGTGTTTTCATAAATCTGTAGATGGATACCAAAGTCTTCTAATTCATATTCTTCATCTGCCCACCCTGTTATGTTACTGTTTTTTTGGTGTTAAATACCTTCTCCAAAAATTCTTTTCACACTGTCTGTTTAGATCTCTCACACCTTGAAAACATTACCTAAAGTCAGATATGTGGAAAACTTCCAGACTTCTTCTAGGGTTTTGAAGGTGAGGAGGAACCGATCCTCCTGTGCTTGCATACAGACCAGCCTGGCTGACAGCTCCTACACACGGAAGACGAAGCAAGATTAAGGGATGGGCCTGGGACTCTGACAAGGGGTCTCCTTTGCCAGTGTGGGAGTAATATTAGACCCTGGAATGAGAGTAGGCACTCATTTATTAGCATAGTTGAGACTGATGCTGTGTGAGTTTGTTGCCTGGGGTTAAACGGAGGGTGCTCCAGGCACCTGAGTCCTTCAGCCAGAAGGAGTGGGTTATCTGCACCAACAGCTCCCCATGGTACAACAGTGGGAAAGCTCATCGCCCCATCTCCTACTCCAAATCTTTTCCCCTGTGGTGCACACCAGAACCACTGTGCTTTTGGAACCTGGACACCTGAACCACGCCATACATGGTTTAATGTTCAATCAGGACAGGCACAGCTTCCAAACTGCAGCTCGAATGCTGAAATCAGTAACTGTGTCTGGAGGGAGAAGCTCTCCTTGCAGTATTGCCAGCACTAATATGTCTGCACTGTTCCAGGTATTCTGGGAAGCTCTGCAGAAGCCCTGAGTGGCTAAGGCCTTAAAAACCAGATGGGAAAAAGAGTTCAGTCCAGGAAACATCTATACCTATGATGATTTCTCTTTATGAAGCCTAATACTCTGAGAAACCCTGTGCATGTCCTCTACTGGGGACCTGAGTCTGGCACACAGCTCTGGTGATCCCAGCCCTGTGAAATGCTGGCTATTTAAACTCTCTCCAGGGCTATCTGCATGATTCCTCAGAGACTCCAATATGAAGCTCCTGACATGAGGTTCAGTCTTGCATCTGCCTCACATCCATTACCAGTTCATTTCCCCATTATTCCAGTCCCCTACAAAGTCCCCATGTGCAGGAACACACCTTACAGAGCTTCTCTTTCTCAAGTGGGTTTGGTGTGTCCCATCACACACCTCATCACACCCAAAGCCTTCCAGTACATGGCCTGCCCAGCCAGGCTGGGGGTCCTACCTTGAACAGGGCACAGACACCTCTGTCATCACTCTCCAGGGCCCACAGCTTCTTTCTGGCTGCTTCCTGGAGCTGGGAATTGAGGCACCGTGAGGAACGGCTCTCAACGGAGAAGAAGAGCGAAATCTCTTGAAAAAGGAAAGGTTAAGAGGGTTAAGAGGGAGAAGCAACTCCATGCCACCACTGCACTGCCTCACCACCCCAAGCCCCACCAGTGTCCCCAGCCCTCTCCTGGTTGCAATGCTCAACCACAAACCCAGCCTGTTGTACCCCTCCAGTAACAAAGATGAGAAACTCCAGGGATGGCAGGGGGTCGATTATCTGCAGGGTCAGGCCTTGCTCCATCCACCACTGGAAATCCGGATGATGTCAAAGGCAGCATCTTACCTGGTGGAAAGCCCTCCCCAGGAGCCAGCAGTGCTGAGGAGGTGTCCAGCAAGTTTTCTGCTGCCTCAGTAGCGGGGTGGTTTGGCTCTGATGCCCCAGCCTTTCCTAGCAAGGAGAGGAGACATAGAAGAGCTGCTGTGAAGTTTTGTGGCAGAGGTTTGTGACATTCTGCCTAACCATGCCACCTGAAAGCAAAGCCCGTGGGTTGCACTGCAGGTCTGGCTGGGGACAGTGTGAATCTGGTATCACCCTACCATCATGCTCAAGAGTGGGGGCAAGATCCATGGGACTGATGCGTACTAACTACATGATACCCTTGATGACTGGTTTCTTTCTGGTGCTGGAGTGCCTCTGAAGTGAGGGGACTTTCCCTCCTTGCCCTCGCTGAGCAGATCCGGTAGAAGTAACACGCTGCAACACAGAGAGTATTTCGGAGGAGACCTCAGAGCGAAAGCACTTCCCCGGCACAGGAGAGCCAAGGGCTTGCAAAACTCTTTGCTGATCAATTTGACAGTCAAAATGAGATTTTCTCCCCTGCCTGCTCTGGTCGGTATCTGAAATCCAAGCTGCATTCTCTCTGCTTCACACATTGTCAACTATTGCCATAAAGGATTTGAGAACTGAAACTTTAGCTGGTAATTATGTTAATGAAGGCTGAGGCACATAAAAATCCAGCTTGCTCTTCCACAGCTATATTGGCTGTGGCGGGATAACAAGATTAAAAACCAATTTTTGTCGGTAATCAGATTGGACTTGTAAGACAAACGTGTACCCAGAGATCTAGAGTTGGAATGTGCAGAGGCTTTTGTAAGTCACTTCTGTGACCATAACTGTATTCTGCAGTTCTCTTTATTGAGCCAGCTCTACCAGTCAGTTGAATAAACTGTTATTTGCACACAGAATTATAATCCTTATTTATAGTTAGCGGTAGAAATGAATGGCTCCAGGCTGGACATGCAATGAATGAGCTTTCCTTTGACAGGAAAGGCTCTACATTTTTTGACAGCTGATTTGAAGACACTTAACAAAGGACATCATCCAGTAAGTCTGTCCCCTTCCACACTGGGGAAATGGAGACAGGGAAGTGAAACAAGCCAGAGGCACAGCTAAACCCAAGCTGGCGCCTGCCTGGGCTGGGCTTGCCTGAATGATGCTTCAGTCCTCCCTCCCTTCCTCTCCTCTCTGCAGACCCCTGTGGGCTCTGCTGGGTTCCGCAGGGCTGAGTGGGCAGGGGCTGGGTTTCCCTTCTCTGGGGATGGGTACCTGATGCCATAGTCTTCCCCCACCACCATTTTCCCTGGGGCTCAGCTGTGGTGCGCTGCAGGAGGTCCCAGTGGGGCAGGCGCACGGGCGAGCGGTGGCAGCAGGAGTCACACTCTTCACCTGGGGAAGACAGATGGTGAGGTGAGGCATTTGGACCCCTGGCAGAATGCTCCCTGCCCAAGGGGCCATGATGTGATGTGCTGAAGGAGGTGACAGGTCAGACACCACTCATGCCACCTCTGCCAGTGGCATGAGAAAGCATGATGGTGAGTCTCTGTAGAGCCAGGTAGGGGACAAACCTTGCTCAGGAGAGAAGAGAAATGGGTTTGCTCCCTGCAGCACTCGCCAATCAGTGTTTATTTTTGTTTGGGTCAGGCTCAGAAAGGGAACTGAGAGCTTTTTCAAGAGACCAATTGAAACTGCTGGTGGAGAGTTGTTCCCATTGCTGCCAGTGACTCATTTACCTCCCCAGTGCTGAAGTATTTTGTAACAGTGGGCAGGAAACAGCCCCAGCCCGGAGCTGAATGCAGGTCCCGGTGCTTAGAGCTGTTCTGCTGGCACCAGGACTGGTGGCACCCACTGGCACCAGCTCCCCCAGGGGACACATGGCCACAGCCACTGGCCTTGAGCCACCTCCCTCCTCCCGCCCATCAGCACAGCCCCGTTAGCTCATTTGGGCACCTTGGTACACAAATCACATGTTGGGGGCTGGTAGCACCCCATGGGCTCTTCAAGCATTGTGATGCTTGAGGTGCCCCTGGGCAGCAGTGACAGCAGGACACGGGTGGCGAAGGGGGCTCCTGAACAGCCACCAGCGTGGAAATAAACCACCCCCCTGAGTCATCCTCCCCCCTACCCAGCCAAAAGGTCATGCCTCATTCCCCACGCACCCGAATCTAGTGCCATGGTAAGTGCCCAGCAAGAGGAGGGGACACCAGTGGCCATCTTGGGAAAGGCAGGCAAGCAGCCAGAGGAATCAGTGCTCAGCGCGAGTCTCCCCAGCAGCCCCGTCGTGGGGGTGAGCTCTGCAGCCACAGGTCTCAGAGCCCCACTTGGACAAACCAGGGCCGTGTCATCCCCACAGCTTACCTGTGCACCCCAGGGACAGGTCCTGGTGCCAGAGGGTCCCCAAGCAGCAGCCCATGTGTCCAGTGCCACAGCCAGCCCCGAGCCGGCAGGCTGCGGCTGTGCTGGCAGGGCTGAGCTCGCTGCCCGGCCGGCACCGTGGCTCAGCCCTGGCCACAATGCACAATGCGCCTTTTGACTGGGCATCATCTACCGGGGAGGCGGGGGTGGTGGGCACAGAGTCAGAGGATGTTTTGGGTTAGAGTCTTAGAATTATAGCATCATTTAGGTTGGAAAAAAACTCGAAAATCAATTAGTCCAATCATACACCTGGCACTGCCAAGTCCAACACTAAACCATGTCCCTAACTGCCACCTCCACACATCTTTTAAACACCTCCAGGGATGGTGACTCCAGCACTTCCCAGCCTGTTCCAGTGCTTGATAACCCTTTTGGTGAAGAAGATTTTCCTAATACCCCATCTAAACCTCCCTTGGTGCAGTTTGAGACCACTTCCTCTCATTCTATCGCTTGTTAAGTGGTAAAAGAGACCGACCTCCACCTTGCTACAACCTCCTTTCAGGCAGTTGTAGAGAGTGATAAGGCCTCCCCTCAGCCTTCTTTTCTCCAGGCTAAACAACTCCAGTTCCCTCAGCTGCTCCTCATGAGACTTGTTCTCCAGATCCTTCACCAGCTTCACTGCCCTTCTCTGGACACATTCCAGCACCTCAATGTCCTTCTTGTAGTGAGGGGCCCAAAACTGAACACAGTATTCAAGGTGCAGCCTCACCAGTGCTGAGTACAAGGGGACAATCACTTTCCTAGTTCTGCTGTCCACACTATCGCTGATACAAGCCAGGATGCTATTGGCCTTCTTGGCCACCTGGGCACACTGTCAGATTATACTCATCTGACTGTTGATCAACTCTTCTCCAAGCCTGTAGTACTGCATGGGGTTGTTGCTAACCATTTCCCCTTGGGTTATGGGAATTGCATTCTACTCCTTGTCCTCATCTTCCAGCTCAGGGGGCTGGGTACCCAAAAAATGCGTGGTCTTACTATTAAAGGCTGAGGCAAAGAAGGTGTTAAGGACCTCAGCTTTTTTCTCATCCTTTGTCACTATGTTTCTCCCTGCATCCAATAAAGGAGGGAGATTCTCCTTTACCATCCTTTTGTTGATAATGTATTTATAGAAACATTTTTATTTTTTTAAAGCAGTAGCCAGATTAAGTTCTAGTTGGACTTTGGCCCTTCTAATTTTCTCCCTGCATAATCTCTTTGTAGTCCTGCTGAGTTGCCTGCCCTCTCTTCCAAAGGTCATAAACTCTTTTTTTCCTGAGTTCCAGCCAAAGCTCTCTGTTCAGTCAGGCCAGTCTTACCCGCCAGCTTGTCTTTCCACACACAGGGACAGCCTGCTCCTGCATCATGAAGATCTTCTTGAAAAACATCCAGCCTTCCTGGGCTCCTTTGACCTTCAGGACTGCCTCCCAAGGGACTCTCTCCACCAGGCCCCTAAACAGGCCAAAGTCTGCCCTGCAGTACTGTCCAAGGTCACAGTTTTGCTGACTTCCCTCCCTATTTCTCTGAGAATTGAAAACTCTCTCACTTCGTGATCGCTATGTCCAAGACAGCCTTCAACCATCACATCAGCTACCAGTCTTTCTTTCTTTGCAAACAATAGGTCCAGTATGGCACCTTCCCAGGTTGGCTCACTCACCACCTGTGTCATAAATTTATCTTCCACACACTCCAGGAACGTCCTAGACTGTTTCCTCTCTACTATATTGTATTTCCAGCAGACATCTGCTAAATTAAAGTCTGCCAAGGGACATATAAAGACTTTGCTCCAACTCCCCTGTTGTGAGCAGGGACACCTTCCCCCAGGCTGCTCACAGCCCCATCCAGCCTGTTCTTGAACACCTCCAGGGATGGGGCACCCACAACTTCTCTGGGCAACCTGTTCCAGTGTCTCACCACCCTCACAGGAGAGAATTTCTTCCTAATATCTAATCTAATCTCTACTCCTTCAGTTTAAAACCATTGCCCCTTGTCCTGTCACTACAGTTCCTAGTAAAAAGCCTCCCTCCATCCTTCTTATAAGCCTCCTTTAGGTATTGAAAGGCTGCAACAAGGTCTCCCTGAATCCTTCTCTTCTCAGCGTTTCTTCCTAGGAGAGGGGTTTCAGCCCTTCAATTATTTTCATGGCCCTCCTCTGGATCCTCTCTAACAGGTCCACATTTGTCTCATGCTGGGGGCCACAGAGCTGGAAGCAGCACCCTGGGGGACTCTCATCCCTCTGGCTGGCATTGCTGCCCTGTGCTGGCCCCACTGTTTTCCTGGGCTCCACTCTTGTCCTTGCCTTTGGGAGCGTGTCACCCAGCCCACGTGGCACATTCCTCTCATTCCTCCTGCCGCTGCAGCACAGGGAGCCCTGTGGTCTGCTGAGGCCACCCAAGCCTCCAGCTGGCCCCTCCAGAGAGCTCCAACACTTATCTACCCCTGTCTCCAAAGGCAACTCAGTTGCTGATGCCCCTGCAAGCACCTGCCTCACCTGCGAGGACACCCCACTGGGGCTTGTCTAGCATCCTCCATCCAGGGCTGGCCGTGCAGCCGTTCCTGGACCACCTTCTTCCCCATTTTGCAGCAAGGGCAGCTGGCAGCACTGCCTGCTCCACACCAACCTCTGCAGAGGACAGCCACATCCAGGCAAGACACAGATGAGTTCTCTGCCAGCACAGACGCTGCAGGCTTCTGCGGAGCTAGCAGGGTTCATCTCATCTCTGAGACTGGAATTGTCTGAATCCCAAATACAAACACTCCAAATGCGAGGAGGCAGTGATTGGTTGCTGTTTGGGATCCTTTAGGCTGCCCAGGATGGAGTCACATTCCCTCTTCACTCACACACTCCGATTTTCCCCAGCCTCCAGGACCAGGTCTCAGGACTGACTCTGTGGTCTCACTGCACTACAGCTAGCAGATGTCTGCAGAGCATCCCTTTGGAAGAATAACACAGCCCCTGCAAAATAAAAACCAAGAGGTCTAGGGAGAGAAGTCACAGGAAGGGAGGTCTTCTGCGGATGGACCTTTACTTCAGCAACCAGCCAATTCCAGTGCCACCATAACAGTGACCTGTTTGCTGTGGTGTGTTCCAGGAGCATTGCTGACTCTCCCAGACACCCAGGTTCCATTCCAATGCATGGCAAGGCCTTGAGCTTCTCCAGAGCAGTGAGTTATTACTTCAGTGAGTAATTTCTCACCAGATTCCCATGCCATGACAGGGGTTGTCTGGCATCACGACAATAGCCCTAAATCAAAGCATGAGGAGTAGCTGACTGTGGCAGGACAGAGTCCGTGTTCACGGAGTCAGCTGGGAAACTTCTAACAAAAGTGGAGTCAAACAAAAAGGTTTTGCAAGGAGAGTTGTACCAAGTGATCCCCCTGTGTGGTGCTGGCCAGGCACCACCATGCCTGCTGAGGAGAAGGCTGAAAGAGTGGGGATTCCTAGCCCTTATCAGGAGAAAACAGATGCTGAAATACTGGGGTTGCCTGGAGAAGAGACCATCCTCCTTGCTGCAGCTCACCTGCCTTCCTAAGCCCCTGACATCAGGGTGCAAAGCGCTGTAGCTCTCTCCCGGAGTCCTAAAGTCAAGTTGATGTTTCCCATGCAAAGCTGCATGGCTGCGGGGACCTGCACGGAAGTGAGCTGCTGGGACAGGCCACTGCTGCTCTCCCTGTGGCAAGGACACTGTCTGTTCCTGTTGCACGCCGGCCCGGGAAAGCTCCACATTTAGAAAACTCCTCCAGTTGATCTAGGGATGCTCTCAAGGTGCAGGAACCGGAGAGGGAATTCAGATCATGGGGCAGGTTTCTGCCTGCTGCTGCTCAGAGCACACAGCCTGAATTTCTATAATGAAGTTAGGCACATCCTTACATGAAAGATGTTTTTTTTGGGCCCAAGTGGTCAGTACTCAAATAGGGCAGGTGTTTTCAGACAAAGCTTTTGGTTTCACTCAGAATGCTGTTGGTTTTAGCAATACCTGCTCACCAATTAACATCAAACTCTTCTACCCAGGAGAAAATAATACTTTTTTTTTAAAATAAACAGAATATTATGTTTCATTTTCTAAACAAAAATGTCTTCCTTCATGGTTTTGAAATTTCTTTTCACTTTTTTTACCTGGATAACTTAGTGACCAAACACACTCTTCTCATAAACACAGGTGTCAACCTCCTGTTTGACCTGAAGTGGAATTATCCCTTTGGTCAGCATCCCAGCTCCCTACCCTGCTGCTTACCAATGTGGATAGCCTCCATTGCTGCTGCTGAAGCCCTCAGCCTGGCCTCCCAGGGAAAGCCCCAGTCCTGGTAAGTACAGGAGCAATTTTGGGGCTGGGAAGTGGTGTCAGCTTGTGCTGGCTGGGGGTATCTGCCTATGCCAGCTCTCCAGGGTCTCTGTTCCCTTTGCAGACCTGGTGTAGCCATGCCAGCTGGGGCAGCCTCTGCAGGCAGAGTGTCAGCTGGTCATGCTTCCCTCTCCAGGGCATGAAACGGGAGGCAGAGTGACTGTCTGGCACCCATTGCCCAGGGGATGCAGCTGCTGCTGGTCTCCAGGGCTGTCCTGCAGCAGCATCCTTCCCTGGGTCCAAATCCATCTTCCTAAACCCAGCATGTCTGTTGGAATTTCTTCTATCCTTCTCCTATCAGTTCCAGGGTACAAAGAATACACAGCAAACCCGTCCTTCCCCAGTGTGCCCATCACCACCGCACCTGAGCCTCAAATTCAGCTGGGACCAAAACCACAAACTCTCTGCCCCAACCTGGATTTCTGCAGCCATGTCCCTGCACTGGATGGCTCCAGCCACCCACAGCCGCTGCGTCCCGGTTGTGTTTGCTCAGCTGGGGCCGAAGGGCACAGGCAGGCGACCAGCACTGAGCCGGAGACACAGCAGGGTGGGAGCGCTGGAAGGACAGAGCGGTGCAAGCGGCTCTACTGACCTGCTCCTCCTCGGCACGTGGGGCCCCTCGCTCTGCTCCCCAGCACCGCTTCCCTCCCAAGAGCTCTTGGCCATGAAGCTACGACCTCTCCAAGCCGGGTCTCCCGAGGGAAGGCTGCTGGCACCGGGACGCAGCAGGTTCCCGTGTGTGTGTGCGCAGGGCTGTGTACGTGTTTTTGCGAGGCAGGCGAGCGTGCCCAGCACCGCCACTCCCTTGTGTGAGGAAAGGAATTTCTTCCAAGAGCAGCTTATCATCTTGGGAACCTCCGCTTCCCAGCAGAACTGCTGGCGCGGAGGTCAATGAATTACCCGGAGTTATGCTCTAAACAGCCCCACACACCAGCAGACCGTGAGTTCTCCAGGGGAAGCACAAACACCCAGGCACCACATTCACCCTGGCTCTGCCATAAACAAGGGCTGGCGAGGCTGCCCACAGGGGCAGCGTCAGGGTGCAGCTCAGCCCCAGCGTGGCCACACCAGCCACAGCTCCCTCCCATTGCAAGCGGCTGCTTCGCATGAGAACTTCTCCTGGACTCACCTGTCTCCTGCTCCCAGCTCTGGTGTGGTTTCCTTGGACCTGCCGTCCTCCCTGTGCGCCAGCTGCCCCTGCTCCAGTGAAGCTTCTACCTGCGCCACGGTCTGGGCATCCCGGGGAGGTGGCAGAGGCGCTCAGCTCTGAAACCTCCTTCTTCTCTGGTAAAATGCAAATACAGACAGGCAGAACAAGAGATCTGTGGACCCAGCAGTATTTGTGCACCCTGGCTAAACTCCACAAACAGGGCTAGAGGAGAAAAACACAGGGATTTTGTGCCTTTTTTTTTTCTTTTGAAAACAATGAAAGAGTTAAAAACATGCTTTTCTAGTATCCCTGTTTCCTTCTGGGAGCACTGAGAAGTTGACCATTCCTTGGCAGGTTCAGAATGAAGCCTCGTTACTTTTTAGTTTGTTGTTGAAAAATGAACCTGAAAGAAAAGGAAGTCAGCCTAAACCTGGCTTCAGTCGGGGGAAAAAGCAAACAAGTAAGATGAAACATTTTGTTTGAGGTCAAACAAACTCCTGTTTCATGTTTTTGATTCTCTGATATGGGTGGGGGGACCCGTTCTGGCGTGAGCAGCACTTTCCTTCCCTCCTCCTCTGAAAACCCACCCAGCCTGAGCACAGACTGTGGCCGGGAGAGCTGTGGGATCACTGGCAGGAGCGAGCAGGACCAGTGGGAACATTTCCTCATTTCTGCACTCTCTTTCTTTTGCTTTCACCCTCTTTAAATGGTCACAGGGCAGTGATAAGCACCTGCCCGTGCTGTGCCCTCCATACAGTCCAGCACCCTTCAGACTGCATGCCAGTGTCTGCCTGCTCGAGTGGGGGGACAGAGTTTGGGGAGAGGGACCTGCCCTCACATACCTCCGTAAATGCCTTTGGGTGCCCAGGATGGGGTGGCACTGGGACAGCATCTTTCCTGGTGTGCCACTAGCTTAGGGGAGCTGGGGAAGGAGGGGGGTCGTGCAGGGCTGCAGGGCACAAGGGAAATGCAATGTTTTTCAGCAAAACCGGCAGGGCAAGTCACCGAAATGCAGCCAGACAGGCCTGCCTGACTTTAAGATTTTTTTTTCACTGATGGCTCTCACTCAAGATTTTTCTTCCCCTTCCAGGACCCTTCTTACTTGCCTCCCTCCCGTGCAGCACAGGGCAGCCCAGAGCTGCTGCCTGCACGGGGAAATGGGCTCCATCCTGCAACGAGAGGGTTAAGTGGACTCCGGGGCTGAACTAAGCTGAACTCAGCGCTTAATTTTCAGAAATGCTGAGGCCTGCTCCTCTCGCATTGTTTTCAGCCAGAGGCGGAGGAAGTAAGCGCTCTTGGAAAACAGACCCTGTGTGTCGGCCGTGCCCGGGTGGGTCAGGAGACTGAGAGCACCCTTTGGCACAGGCAGTGTCCACCCTGGTCCTGGAGGGAGCTGTGCAGGGAGCTGCTGTGACATCTGCTTCCCTGGCATCAGGGTACGATCCCCAAGCATCCTCCTTGCTCCTGCCTTTAGCTCTCTGAATGTGATCGTTGCTTCAAAGGCAGCAGCACGGTGTCACCGCCCCAGGGAGCCTCCAGACTGCGCGGAGACAGAGCCAGGGAAGTGGAGGCAACAGATAAGGCATGGGAAGGAAGAAGGAAGGACCAGAGCCAGCCAGCTGAGCTCCAGGGTTTTAAGATCGCTGCAGCTCCTGCCTGGGACTGTGTTGCCTTCTAGTTCACCCCTGTGCTTGGGGTTTTTCCAGCTCAGCTTGCAGGAAGGGTTTGAGAAAGCCCTGCCTTAATGGTCCATGCACAGGTGTCTCACAGCCACCCATTTGCTGTGGCAAGCTTAACGATAAGGTATAGGAGAGCATCAAGGAATAGTGGTCACAAGCACACAGCCCCATGGTGCCGACCCTCGGAGCCTTTTCAAGCATTTTTGGGTCATTGTGTCCCTTCCTCAGCCATCCTGCCCGCAGCAGACATTGCTCCGATGCGCTGCCTTGGTCGGCCACCCTCGCACAGGCACAGGCAGAGCTACAGCACCTTCTGGCACCACCACTGCTTTGGGAGAGGTTGCAGGGGGTGCAGCCACAGCAGCACACATCACAGCAGATTTTAGGCACAGGACTATCAGGGGAAAACTCTTTCTACCTCTAGAACAGCTTCTTCCAAGGTCACAGAGGTAGCCCGGACCTTGTTTCCTCTGCGAGATCTGAGCTAACAGCTCACAAAGCCACCACACACCCTGGGGGTACTCCTACCAGCTCCCTCTGACTCCTGTCAGGTCTCTCCTGCCTGTGCTACGACAAGGGTGTGGGGATGAGGGCGGCGTGCCAGGCTCTGCCCCACAGCAACACCATCCTGCACAAGGACACCTGCATCCTGGCAGGGGGCACAAGGGGACATGAAGAGAGGTGGCATGAGCTTCTGACGTTGCCAGCTTGTCCCATGTCCCCAGGCAGCCCAGCCCCAAACCCCTGAGTCTCCTGGGATGGAGCCTGGGCTGCTCTCCATGTCACCTGCAGAAAAGGAGCCCTTCCCACCATTCCACTAACCAGTGCCTCCCCCGGGGCTCCTGTACCTCCTCTCCCCCCAACACCCCTTTCTCATCTCTCCCCCTGCTGTGAAGCCTGGCCCTGCCGTGCATCCAGCCAAGATGGTCACCCACCCTAGAAATCATCCCTACAAGGACAGACTCACAGATGGCAGCCAAATCCACCTGATCTTCACAGCAGAAGACAGTTCCCAGGTGATGAAAATTGTTTCTTGGCCACCTAATCTTTCTTGGCTGATGGAAGAGCTGCTGCAAAGAGGTTGCCCAGCTCCACCCTTCCTGCTGCCCCATCCAGTCACAGATTCTCTTCTTGGCCCCTAAACCCTGCTCTTCTTCCAGGCTGGAAGTACCTCTGCCCAGCACTGGCCAGAACATTAAATGGCCTTAACCCTATCAATAATGCAGGGGAATTGATGGCAGGTAGCTTGTAGACAGCTACCAGCCTCTGAGGATCACTGAGACCTCTCTGAGCATGGCCAGGCAGGACCTGGGGTGCAAATAAGCACCTGTAGCCCACAGTGGGGTGGTGAGCTCAGGCAGGAGGTGTCTGGGAGCCCCCCTGGCTCACCCACCTCTCCCAAACAACCTGAAGGGGACCCTCTCTGTTGGCCCACAGTAGGTGGCTGCTCACAGGACAGAGGGACACCAGGAAAACGCTGGTTGGACATGACTCTGCAAGTGGCCATCTCAGCCTCACTGTCTCCTTGTATGTGCTGGGCAGGTTTGCTCACAACCCAGGTAGCCCACGGCTACCAGGCTGTTCTGGAGACAGCAGAGAAAGGTGTCTGATGTGTGTTTTAGGCAACTGTTGCTAAGCCCAGAGACTGTGCTATTCCCACCCAATAAACTGGGAAAAGCTGATACTGTGCCTTTCTTTGTGAAGGAGGGCTACATGCCCGAGAGAGGCAAATCTGAGCTGGTTTCCTGCAAGTTTCAGACTGCTCTGGGAGCTGCTGGTGTGCAGCTGCTGGCTGCAAGATGCAAACCAGGCAGCTTCTCTTCCACCTGAGGATGTGTGTGGGACCTTGTGTCAGGGTACCGCAGGTGGCACTGGGCCACCCTTGTCAGCAAAATGGAGATGCACTGGGGTTCTGCCATCTGGGGACTGGGGGTCCCTATCTAGGAGGCCAGGGGTCTGCCACCCAGGGACATGCAGCTCTGCCTGGGATTCGCTGCATTGCCCCCCTAGGCTGAGGGGTCCTCTTGGCTGCTGGGAGACTCCTATTGCATCTCCTGAGGTGAGTTTGGGGTGCAGATCTTCAGCATGCAAATCCTGCTGCTTGCATGGGTTTGCAGGTGGCAGGGTGTGATGGTGGGACCAGCTACTGGGACCAGCAAGCATCACCTCCTCTCCTGCTTTCACAAGCATCTTGTCCTAGGCTTTGGAGTGGGAATGCCCGACCTCTGCCTTCCCCTCTGTGCCCAGTGTCGCATTAAGGGACATTGTGCTGCTCTTCAGGCTCAGTTTCCCCTGCAGCCCCACAAGAGAGCTCATTAGCTGAGAGCTGCCAAGCCAGCAGAGGTTCACAGTACAGCTGGGCTCTTCCCCCCATGCCCCACATATTAATTGTCAGAGCCATTAGATGGCAGCAACTACCGTGCCACCAGCATCCTGTTCCCAGCGCAGTGCAAGCCTTGCAAAACCGACACTGGAGCCAGTCCCCAGCCCTGCTGCCCACAGCCCCTGGCCACCAGCAGCCTGCAGCTGGTCCACAGAGCAGACCCCGGAGCAGAGAAATAACCCTGTGATGGGGCAATCACTGCGGAACTGCAGGAATGGGCTTGCATGGAGAAATGAGGGAAGGCTCCAAAATTGGGGACCAGCAATCTCAGCAGCAACACTGGATTCAGCAGGGACATGAGTGTGACCAGCTGGACCCAGAGGACATCTCCGGGGAAGATGAGTCCATCTGCAAGGGATGGCTGCGAGCACCCAGCTGGGAATGGCTGGTTGCTGACTTGCAAAAGCGAGCCTCCATGCACGGCGCTAACGAGCAGGCAGTGAAGCTACAGTCATTTCCAGTGGTGATTTTATTGTCTCAATGTTAAAGATGCCATGGGTCGGGTAACACACCAGGCGAAGCCCTCCTGGGACGTGCAGCCAAGTTCAGGTACAACATTGGGCGGAACTGACTAAAAATCAGAAAGAAAAATTGCTCAAAACCTCAAAGTTGGAGAGCTTTCCCAAGGAAGTATGTTTTATTTGTAAATATATCTAGAAAATCAAACTGTCAAAATATTTCATTTTAACTTCTCAATTTCCCTGTATTTTTCCCTTCTAGTCTCTCTTTTCCTTTATTATTCTCCCTGCACCTGGTTTTACCCTGTTCCTATTTTGCCATTGAAACAGAAATGAACAGGACAAGGAAGGAGAACAAAAAATGACAAAGTGAGCACAACCCCCCAGTTCTCCAATTTTTCATTTTTCAATTTCATCCACAGTCAGAAAACGGTCAGGAAAACACATTTTCTTCATCTTCAGACTACAGATGTATAAAATCCCAGCCTCCATATTACTTTTTCTTTCCAACATTCACAATAAAAGTGGCAAGGAGCTGAATGCTTCCAAAAACACTCTCAAAAAGCAACCCTGGTGCTGCTTCACCCCCCTGGCACCCAGCATGCCTTGATACAGGCAGCGCTGGCCACGGAACCTGAGCAAAGCCAGGAGTCGTATGAACTACCCCATCTAAATCACACAGTTTAAGCTTAGCCATACAGTAAAGGGAACGTATTTAAAGAAATCTTTGACAATTTCGAAAAAAAAAATCAATAGTTTTAGACTTTCCTCTGGAAGGAAAAGAGAAAAAGTGATTAAGATATTAATTGCTTATGCTGATGCAGGGTTTTTTTGAAGCTGTTAATTATCCAAGCTGCTTGTAAAGGTGTTGGTCTTGTTGCCATTTCTTTTTACAAAGCAACAAAGCAGCTCAGTGAGGCTAAGCATCTCGTTTTGATATTTTCAGGGTGGAACATTTTGATTTTTCAACTTACAAAGCTTTGCTGCTTTAATTTGTTGTACATAAAGTTGAGGCTGAAATCGGAATGAAAGCTTTCAGTTTAAGCTAATTAATCCGAACACTTTGATTCAAATCCCGTTGTGTTTTCTCAGTTTTGTTCTCCGGGAATTTATTTTAAGTGTCTGCATCCTATTTTTAGACCGGGGGGGGGAAAAAAAAAAAANGGAAAAAAAAAAAAAAAAAAAAAAAAAAAGTGAGATTTCCTAGAAAAGAGATAACCCGCTGCTTACCCGGGGCTAGCCAGCCTGCAGTATTGCATATGCTTAGAAGCGTAAAAAGAAATTACCTTTTCCTAATTACCTTGTTCAGTCTCCTTCTGACCTGCAAGGGCAGCATGCTCCAGAGACCTAGGATGAGCTTTGCCACCAGCCCCAGGAGCAAAGAGTGCTGTGCTCAGGCCTGAAGGTCCCCCAGATTCTCCCAGGGTCACTGTGCTTCTCAGTTTCCCCATGAAACAACAGGAGGAACAGAAGGAAAAACAAGATATCATGATAACACCACTCCAGTAATAAGAAAGAAGCAGCATTTGCCGAGGTTAAATTGCTCTTTCTGAGAAGGTGATGGTCCCCGAGGAGCTCTGGGAGGACAGGAGATGTGCCAGCCAGCTCCCACAAGCACAGAGGTCCACGGGCTGGGCTTCTCACAGGCAGCTCAGGATGGGCAAGGCTGTCCATTTGCAACATCACGGGATCCTGACCCAACAGCTGATGGGAGGGAGGGTTTTTCTGTCCATCATTCCTCACTGCTTCATGGCAACTTAAAAGGGAAAACTAAAAATAAACCCAACTTCCGATGACCTTTAATGGGTTGGAATATAATTGGCAATGGGAAAGCAGGTCAGGTACCTCGGGGGCCAGAGCTGCAGCCAGTATAAATGTCCCTTTGCATGGCTTTGCTGGTGCTGCTTGGCAGGAGCTGCTAGCCAGCAGCTGTCCCCAGTGAGTCCCAGCTCGCCCTGCAGCAGGGCCAGGAACAGGGATGGCATCGGTATGGTGAGCCCAAACTTAGCTACATGGAAACGAAGCAGCCCCTGACCTCCAGCAATAAGTCCTGATACTGCTGGGGACCTCCAGCCTTGCTGTGTGCCTCAGCAGTGTACTCCTCGGCTTTTCCAGCATGATGCTGTGGCAGAGGTCCACACATGGACATTAGCTCTCCTGAAAGGCTAGAGTGATGGACTCTTGCAGGTTTTAGGACAAAACACTGGTTCCTAATGCCCCAAAGCCTTTGCCATCACCCCTGCCTTAGGCAGATCACGAAGTACCTCTCTTCTCCTGGTGTCCTGATCTTTTAGGAGGGGAGGTGAAGTCCCACCACTCCCGACATACAGGACAAATCCCTCTAGAGCTTCTGCAGCACTTGTTTTCACTCATCTGCTTTTGGTTTGGGAACATTTGTTGCACTTGACCTAGAGACTCAACCCCTGTGATGATAAGATGGGTAATGCCAAAGGACCTCCTGTGCATGGCGTAGGCATCCCGTTCTGGCTCTGCAGGATGGCTACAGGTTACAGATGGCTATGGTGCACACCAACATTGCCTGGAGCAAATTCAGTTCACAACCATTCTCCACTGTCTGGAGTTTGTTTTTTTTCTTTCCTGAAACTATTTGCACATCACTAATATTAATGACTGAAAGTGCGAGTTTGTTTGAAAATAATCTATCATTTGATTATCACTTTAATGCAGGCAGCCTGAGGAACATCTGCCTCTGCCTGTCTGTGTCTTCTCCTGCCGACACAGGGAATTGCTGGGAAGGGCTGTTGTGCTGCTGTGTAAACTGGAAGAAAGCCAAACCACTGGCGAATGACTTGGTGGTTGCTGTGAATGAGGAAGAGGAGCAAGGGTTCAGTGCTGGATGAGGCACCAAGTGTGCTGTTGGGTCCCACCGTAACCTCCCAGTGCCCCCTCTTTAAACACCTACTGCCCAGTTCACTGCCTCTGGTCCCAGTTGCTATGTTTTCCTGGGACTCCCAAAGTAAAATGCTGATCTCCATCATCTGAAAAGTAATTCTGTCACCACTAGAAGAGGGAGTCTGGCTTTGCACTGTGCCAGTGGGCAGCAGCATCTGACCGCTTCTAACTTCGCCTTTGCCAGACCCCTGGGGAGGCAGAGGACGAGAGAAAAATAGGTGAGGAACTGCCCAGCGAGGCAGAATTTCCTCCATCCCATGACACAGACCATGTGCTGTGGTATAATGGCGTCTCCAGACCCCTTAGGCTCCTCTGCTGCCTTTTGGGAATATTTCAGTCCTGGACTTATAGGCTTTTTTTGGAAAATGTCACCAGCTTCCGATGAGTCAGAGTCCTGCTTCTCTGCAGCCTGCCCAGTGCTTCACGTGAGGTGTCGAGCTGTGCCATGCTGGGGTCCCCACAGGCATCTTGCTGCCGTTGTTTGTCCTAAAATCTTCTCACTGAGAAAAAAGAGCCTTCTGCTACCAGTGCACATGCTGACAGGGCTGTGTTGGACCAGCTGGTGCCTCTGGACAGAGAGACACATTTGTGCTATGGCACCCTGGAGCAAAGGCTGCAGCTGGGATCTCTGGGCAAGGCATTTCCACTCCTGCAACCATGATTCCCAGGGGCCAGCAGTGAAGGTTGTTTGACGAGGTGACTACAAGTTGAAGGGGAAAGAAAGTGGGTGGAAAGACAGGGGTTCCTACAGAGGGACCTCTGAAAGCTCTTCTATGTGACAGAGCAGTGGAACAGGCTGCCCAGGGAGGGTGTGGAGTCCCCTTCTCTGGAGACCTTCAAGACCAGCCTGGATGCAGCCATGAGTGATGTGCTCTGGGCAATCCTGTCTTAGCAGGGGAGTTGGACAGTGTGATCTCCAGAGGTCCCTTCCAACTCTGACAATTCCCCTATTCCATGACTGTATGTGTGCGTGTTTGTACACATGTGTCCATACCTAGGTATGCTGAAAGGGTTGCTATGGCTTCAAATAAACCAGGAATGCCAGAGCTAAGGCTGCTGCTGAATCATTTGGCCCCATGCTTTGAGGACAGAGATGCTTATGTGACCTTTTAACTTTCTGACCTCTCCTAAACCAGTGTCTCCTGGTCTTGGGCTCTGCTCTCTGATATTTCCCTTGTGCTCCCCTCTCCATTCTTCACCTGGTCCCCAAGTCGCACAGAAGTGAGCCCTCCCTTCTGTGAGGCTTTCCCCTAGCACCCTGCAGTGCACAGGGGCTGCCCCTCTGGCCCCAGGGACCAACATCCCTTCCCAGGGACAGTGGCTGAACAGAGCCTCGCATGCGAACACACAAGTCACGGCTTCCCAAGCCACCAGTGGAAGAGGCTGTAAGCCTGATATCTCCAAGTTCCTGGTGTAGCTATAGCATAAGATACATTTCAAGCCGAGCTCCCGGCAATTCCACATGCAGCCAGCAACATCCAGCTCTCCAGTGACCAGCCAGCTGGCGCTCAAGCTAGGCATTACTGAAAAAAGAAACACAATTATTGACTTGGTAGGGAAAGTTTGGTTCAGGTGACTCTCTCAGCATCTTACAAGGGCATGGAGGCAGGGATGAGAAACCCAGTATCCCAGGATGCAGTCAGTAAAACTCAATGAAATTAGCACTCTTTTTTCTTCCATCCTCTTACCCCCATCACTACTGTGTCCCTCTTCATGGAATGTTGCAGGGTCCTTCCTCTGCACAGTCTGAGCTACGTGGTACATGCTGGGTACTGAACAAGGCAGGCGCCTTGTGGGAAAAAGACACATCTAATAATTGCCATGAAAGACTGTTGCAATGCACAGACGCAGAGGGATGAAAGGAGGCTGCGTTAACATCCTGACAGTTCCTCCTTCCTGATTTCTTGTCTCAGGCATCCCTAACACCCGTTTGTGGCAGATTTTGCAGCCAGTTTCCTCAGTCAAAGAAAAGGAAATGGGATTTCCAAAACACCCTGGGACAGTGCTGATGGTGAGGAGCTCTACTCAGTGCCTTGCACTGAGGGACCCTGTCACAGCCCGGATGGGGACCATTTCCCTGGATGGGAGCAACTGGCTGAAGTGGGGAGGGAGGGGGACAAGGGTCTGAGCTCCCCACCGTCAGCTCATGAGTGCAAAACCCCAAAAATCCCATGGTGGGGTCACCTGATGCCCTGCCCCACTGGCAGCACCTGCTGCCCCTTCCCCACAGCTCAGCTCTGTGGTGTTGGGACCACCTGGCTGGGAGGAGATGAAGGGAAAGAGGTTCTGCACTGGTGCCCCCTGAGCTCCGCCAAAGCCCCCTGTCACCCTCCATCAATCCCAGCCTGTCTCTGCTGGAAATTTCAAGTTGTTCTGAAGGCAGTAAGTTAGCAAGATTTGGAAACCAGGTCAGCGGAAGAAGCTTAATTAGCTGCTGAACCATGGGGACCAGCTCACATCGTGTCTGCTTTATTGACTCCACGAATGGATGTTATCGATACGATAGGCGTGAGCTTCGTTGCCATAGGGTCCTGTGCTCTTCCCTCAAGAAGGAGACAGCCCCAGTACATGCTGGGCACAGGGAAACTTGACAAAGGCCCCCAGATCAGCGACATGGGACAGCTCAAGCCATCCCGCCATGCTGTAGCAGCAGCACTGCTTTCCCTTTGCCAGCTGCCCCCATCCCCGCAGAGACCCCCAGAACCCCTGCTGCTGGTTCTGCTCTTCTCACCCACCCCACACCCCCAGGGAGGGGACAGAGCCAAAGGGGACAAGCAGCTTGCAGCAAGCTGGCTGCGTCACTGGCAGCACAGGCGTAGCTCACGCGACCTGCTACCTGTCTTGTCATGTCACCGCAAACATCTGCTGCCGCAAACAAACCAGCAAACTGAGAACGGGAATGCAAAAGGCCCTCCCCGGGCGGCACTCCAGCCCCAGGAGCGGGAGGGATGTGGCGCCTGTCACGCCGCATGAAAAACCCCTTTCATTAGCAGCGAGATGGTAGCTTGCTTCTCTGAATCGTGGCGCAGCTTCTCGGGGGCTCCACAGGCAGGGCGGGCACAGCCCCCTCCCCACTCACAGCCTGGGAGCAGCTCCACTGGGTAAAGCTTTATTCTGATAGATAGCGTCTCACCAGCAAAACAAGGAGCTAATGGCTTTGAAGCCCTTCCAGGAATTGTGATGTGCTGCTGGCTGCTCACTGTTTGTGAGGGAAGAGCCGCTCTCCATTCTGCATCCAGGTGCCATGCAGACACCCAGAGTCCCATCCTTGCTCCCAGTGGGGGACAGCCACCTTGGCTGCCTTGTGTGGGACGGCCAGGACAGCCACGGGTGGCCAGCCTGGACAGCTGCTGGAGGAAATCCCGTTTTCCAGCATAAATTCTACCCCTCCCCGCCATGCCTCTGTCCTGGGAGAGTATTTCTTTGCACATGCAGCCACCACAGGGCCAAGCTGGAGGGTGAGCAGTGTGGTCCCACACAAGGCTGGATGGGAGCAGCACTAGACTGGACGGGAGCCCTGTGGCAAGGAGGGATGAGCCTGGGGGCTCTGGGAGCCGCAGGCAGGGCTGAGGGCAGGGCAGTGACTTGGTCACCAGGCAGGGACGAAGACAGGGCAGTGGGAAGGGAAGGGCAGGGCAGCGTAACAGGCAGGACTGGACCATAGGCAGGACTGTAGGCAGGGTGGTAGGCAGGGCCAGACCACGGGCAGGACTGCAGGCAGGGTAGCAGGCAGGGGAGCAGCCAGGACCAGACTGTGGGCAGGAATGATGGCAGGGCTGGACTGGAGGCAAGACTGCAGTTAGGGTGGCAAGCACGGCACACCATGGGGCAGGATGGCAGGCAGGTGAACCTGAGGGGCTGGACCACAGTGTGGGCTGCAGGCAGAGCCACAGGCAGGGCTGGATTGCGGCAGGGCTGCAGGCAGGGCTGGATGGCAGGCAGGGCTGTAGGGAGGGCGGCGGGCAGGGAGCAGGCAGGGNTGCCGCCCGGCACCCCCGGGGGTCGCAGTGCTGCGTGGCGGAGCCTCCTCGGGATGCGGTAGCCGGCAGATCGCGCTGAAATACTTCTTCTAGGAAGGAGGGAGGCGACCTCCTCCCACTGGAGGGGGGGAAGGAAGAAAAAGAGGATTTAAAGAGCATCTTTGCCCCCTTTGTTGGATGAGAAGGGCAGAGGAGGACCAGCAAGATGAGCACTAGCAGTAAGTACGGCTTTGCCTTGCCTTTGCTGTGGGGATGGGGCTGATACTGCACTGATTTAGGTGGGGGGAACTGGAAAGACAATGTCACGGCAGGCTTGACAAGCCTAACGGATGGAGTTTTTTTAGTCATTATTATTTTCCTGCTTGCCTCTTGCTTTCTGACAGGGTCTAGCCTTGCTGGCACTTCTTTCATGTGGGCTAAGCCATGGTGCTTATCTCCACTGAGTACTTCTTGGCTTGTATTTCTTAGGCTTGGAGGACAGATCATGGACTAAAATGTCGATATGGAACCTGGTGAGAGGGAGCCAGGAGCGCCCTGGCAGGCAGCAGGCTCACTTGCTGATGCTGCTGCCTGTGTATAAGTGGACATAGGGGGAACAGACGATGTGGAGGAGGAGCAGGGTAAGGAGAGACCCAGAAACCAGGGACGTGAACAAAGCACAGGTGCAGCACAGAAAAACATGTATCTGTTGCAGCTGAGGATGTGGGTGTTACTATTGTGTGTGTGAGAGAGAGACAGGGACAGAGACACTCAGGCACTATGTATGAATTTCTACAGAAGCAGAGCTTGGAAATGTGCTGCCTTAGATGAGAACTGGCACCTAGTACTAGTCTGGTTACTTCTGGTTTTGTGTTCTTGTTACTAAGTCTGGGAAGATTGATCGAGTTGATCAAGTCTCAATCAATTCCTTTTTCCTGGCCGATATGATGTGTGACAGCCGTACCCGCCTCACTGCCACAGCTTTGCTCTGCTCCTTTAAAGGCAGTGGCCCCCCAGCCAAAGGGGGCTGATGGACACCTGAGGGTTTTCCTCCTGGGATAACCTACCTAAGGAAGGTGTCTTCCTTGCTGTGGGTCCTGGAGGCTGTGTGAGGTGAGGACTCCCCCAGGTAGAGAGTGGCAGAGCAGTTGCCACATCAGTTGCATTGGTGTATGGAGGTTTCTCAATCCAAGGGCTTAGGGTGGTTCCCAAGCAAAACACCGTGAAAAATACCTTGGCACGCTGCAAGGCAACAGAACAGGTGATTCCAGCTCTGTTGGGCTGCGTCAGAGGCGAGAAAACTTTGCAGGTGCCCTCTGCATGAGCCACGCTTGAGACAGGAGCTAGCCCCCTGCCCTGGGAGGAGCAGGGCTGGTGGTGTCCAAGTAGGAAACAATAGGGGCTGATTCTTTCTGAGCCTACGGGGTGCCTGGTGACAAAGGGTCCTCCCTTCGCCTCTCTGGGTGATGAGCTCGGGTCTGGTGTGGAGGGCTGGGATGGCACACAGTGCTTGTGAGGGTCAGTGACCACAGTGGGCAGGTGGGGCTGTTGAGTTCCCTCCAAGCCAATTTTGACAAAGGCGTGTTGGTTCCTTTTGGGATTCCTTTCCAGCTCTTAATAGCCAGCTTGGCTGATGATAGTGATAAGGGCTGTATATGGCGCTGCTGTGTTAATATCTGATCGTGCTACAAAATTCCTTCACTGGGTCCTCCCCTTCACCAAGAGGTGCCAGCAGCCTAAAAATGTTGCCTGCCTGTTGCTCTGGCATGACTCACAGGAGCAGGCCACTGGGCAGGCAGCAAGAGTAAGGGCTGGGAGCCTCCTGGGTGGTGCTCTTCCTTCTACCACTGCCTTGCTCTGTGACCTTGGGCACATCACTTGGCTGCATCTCAGCTGCTGGATTTACCAGTAGCAGGCTGCCACGGTGGCTGTTGCCCAGCTCTTTGGTTGGCTTTGTGATCTTTGTCTAAACATTGCCATTATCTCTTTTTAAGTGGCCATGTGTTTTAGTGAAGGTTTGGGAACTTTGACACCTGCTAATCACTTCCTGTGCTGGGGATCGATTACTTATGGTCCCTTTGGGACCAGACCTGGTGCAAGGGCAATACAAGCCCTGCAAGGCAGTGGTTCTGTCCTGTTAGGCTTTCAGGCTTTTTCCCAGTAGCCGAGGAGCTCAAAGCAGGGCTTGACATACCCAAATGCTGGCTCATGTCTGTTCTTAGCAATGGCATGATCCCATCCTAGCTGGCACTGTGAGCAAGGCATAGGGTGCAGGGCCACCTCCTCCATCAGCGTGTTTGGTGGCTGGTGTGACTATTGCCAAAAGCTGCACCATCCCTCTTGCTGCTGCCTGTCCCTCCCAGCTCCACACATCCCTATTCAGCATGAATCTCTTGGGTCTATGTGCCTGGGAGACAAAAAACGGAGCCCAGGAGCCTTGTGTCAGTGTCCTGTGTGCCATCTCTATTTCACCCCTCTGATGGTACCTGGCAGTGACCTGCAATAGCTTTTGCAGCCCTTGGCTAGAGGACAGTCACTCAGGGGAGCTTGGTGCTACTTGTTGGTTGGAGGCATGGCTAGATCTGCTGCTCTCTGCATTGATTTTATTTTTTGGTTGGTTTTTCCCCCAGCCCCTGTATTGACTGAAAGCTTGGGTGCAATGGGGTCCAGCCAGCAGGCTCAGCTGTACTGCAGCTTTCCAACTCTGGTCCCTTACCTGGTGCATGGGGCCCAACCCATGCAGATGTGAGGAGAAAGGCAGACAAAGAGGTGGAGGGAGGAGGATGGATGATGAAGCCAGGTTGGGCATGGGGTGATGACCTAAAGGTGTCCTTGTGGCTGCAGGAACCAAAGTTTTGAGGCTGGGAGATCAATGAAATAGTGGTATTTCATCCTCGTCTATGCATGCCATCTGTGTGTTCCCACACTCCTTTCCATCTTGATTGGTACATCTTGATAACGTGCTGTCCTGTCTGAAGCTGATGTGAGGCAGGAAACCTGGGGCTGTGGGCTATGCCTGGCCTCGGGCCATGCTGTTGTGCAAAACTATTGTTGAGGCCTCAGGGGAGCTCTGTGTAGGGTTTGCTGGGTTGTGCAGGTGGATTTCTGAACGTGCTTCATGGATAGCACACAGGAGTCTTGCCTGCCCTTGATGAGGGACAGGGGCTTGCTTCTTCATGTTTCCTGGGGTTGGTGGCCCTGTGTCACCTCTACCATGATGCAGGGAAGGGAAAACCATATGGAAACCTTACTTTTTAAGGAGAAGAGGAAAAGGCCCTTGATCTTGGGTGTAAACTCATATCCTGAGGCTGCAGAGCAGATCAGGTGGCCCTGAGGGTGTAAAGGTTGTGTTGGCTGGGAAGGCAACCTCTCCTCCTGGGCTCACCAGGTGTACAGCGAGCATTGGGAGGGCACAGTGTTGATGTTTGCATTAGCTATGCTATTTATACATCCCACTCTGGTTAGCACTGCTAATTGGCTGCAGATAGATTCATACATTCATGAACAGGTCTGTCAGTGCTGCGCTGCATTTTAATTGAAGCTGGATCGTATACTACAAACCCTTGGCCAAGAGAGCATCCCTTAAAATCACTCCTTTAAATCCCCTAGGTTTTAGGTTCAACCTCTCCTGGGAAAATAGCCTGGTGCAGGGAGGCTGATGTGGCCAATGTTTGGCCAGTGTGGCTGGGATTGTGCTCACTGAAAGGCAGAGGGCTGAAGCTGTTGGTTGCCCCAGGGATTCAACGCTCTGAAATGTGTGAATAACCCCACCAGGTTTGGGTGCTGCAGGTCCATGCAGTGAGTATGGCTTGTGAGTAGGGGTCAGCTTTGTGGGATCCATGGGAGATGGCATATACATTGCCTCTCCTGGCCCAGCCCTGTTGGGGTGGGAGAGGGGTCTGCTGGAAGTCTTCTCTCTGGTGCTTCTTGTTTTGGGCCACCCTGGTGTGATCAAAGACACTTGAAACTCGTGGAGGAGGTTAAACTCCTGGGTTTAATCTGTGTTGCAGTGGGTGATAGAAACTGGCTCACAAACTAGAGATCATCCAGACATCCTTCTGTCTCCAGTGTGCAGCCTGAAGATGGAAACCAGAACCTCTCCCCGTGCCAAGTTAATGTGGAGCAGGAGGAACCAGTACCATTTATTCTGTGTGTTCTTCCCTCTGAGCAGCCGATGGCCTGTCAGAGCTTGGAGAGCTCTCGCAGAGGGTTTGGTATGTGAGGTAGAAAGTGTCCCTGCACCATCCTAACCCCTGGCACCTCTCAAATGCCTGCTCAGAGGCTCCACTAGGCTCTGAAAACTGGGGAAGGGGAGACATGAGGGAAGACTGGCCAGCTTAGTGTTTGGGCAAGAAGACTTAACAGATCCTGACCAAAGCAGAATGTTTACTTGGTTATTTTTGTCTTTCCTAAATCATGCTCCCTGTTACATGGTGATCCACTAAGCACAATTACCCAGTAATCTCTAGGCACATGTGGTTACAAGGTGTTTACCAGCAAACTCTATTAAGTCTCTGTGTAATTAAAGAGGGATCACGTGCTGTGCACATCTCCGGGAGCTCTGGCTCTGCCCAGTGCAGCTCCTCAGGCGGTGTGATTCACTGGGTCTCCCCACCCAGTGGGGTAGGTCTGACTGAGGAGGACATGGTATTGCTGCTGTGTTCAGAAGTGCAGTGAATCCAGAGGTCCATTGGTATGATGAGCAGTTTTAGTGTCTTGTGAAGAGATTCTAGTTTTTGCATGAGCGGCACCAGGCCTGGGGTGTAATGGTACAGACAAACCTTTTCAGTTGTAGCACTCAAGGTTCCTGGTGAATGCTAGTTCCCATTTCATCTTAGCAATGCTGGAGGTGGCCATAGGCATGCAGTGAATGGGGGACAAAAAGCACTGCTCCAGTGAGGGAGGACCCCATAGAGGGAGGTACTGCTGTCCGAATCACTGGTGTTGCTGCCTAGTCCTTGGGAGCTTGGTAGGATGGGCTCTGGCTAAGCTCTTGAGCTCTTCATTCCTGATCTCCCTCCAGAGCTCCTGGTCAGACTCTTCATGTGCAGTGGGCAAAGAGGCAGGTCTCCAAGCAGAGCTCTTCCTTCTTGGTCAAGTTATCATGGAGGAGGCTTGTAGAAAGGGGAGAGCTTTCAGGAAGGCTGAAGTAGCTTCAGAATTCAAGGCATGAGTGCAGAAGAAAGGAGGGACATAAGTGTAGGACAGTCTTGCAAGAGATGAGAAGTTGACATTTCTAGTATGTTCTCTCCAAAACCAACCAAGAACATTAGCTAGTGTCTGTGTTCCTCCAAGGATGGCTTTAGCACTGAGTTTGCAGGACTGAGGCACCAAGGCACTTGGAGAACCTCCAGATTCTTCTCCCACATCTTGGTCCTCTCAATTACACCTAAGACTGGCTTTGCCATAAAGAGCCTAATGCAAATTGTCCCCTCTGTTCTCTTGAGCAGCCTAGCAAAGGGACAAACATTCATTGCATTCACTCTGGTGACAGGAGATTCAGAGTCCAGGCAGCTTCTCTCTATCCTCAGGCTGGTGGATGGACTCTGTCCTCTCCCCAAGCTTTGTTCAGGCTCTCCTCCAAACTATCTTTCTTGGCAGCTTGCCCCTTGAAGAGCAGAAGCCATGGAAAGTGGCCCTGCAGGCCAATGAAGTGCATGCTATAAAGTCAATTGAAGCAACAGAATTATTTTAAGGGCCTGCCATGCTCTTATAAAATAAACAGCAAGTTTTCTAATGACAAGGTGACAATTGGTTTAGCCAGATAATTATGTTTGTGATGCCAGGCTGGACTAATGACAGACTGTCCTGTTATCAGCAAGGTGTCAGTGTGATGCTGCCTTTGCTCTCTGCAAAGCTGGGAAGCAGTGAAGGCAAACCCACCAAGATCTTGCCAGACCTTGCAGTCCTATCATGATGGTGCCATAATGAAATGGTTGGAACATCTAATGAAATACTTTTATATTTTGTTATATTTTTATATTTATAAATAAATCAGTACCTCTCAGTTGTGAGCACTGTAGCACTTCCAGAAAGCATCCTGGGGGTAGACTGGTGATGGCAAGGACTTAGGCGGAGAGTGATGGGGATGTGAGTGGGCTTTGCAGGGTGAAGGGGGACTAGGAGTGACCACAGTAGCCATAGGGAAGACAGAGCCCAAGTCCAGATGTTTCAGGCCCAGAAAGTTTACTTGTGAGTAGCTCAGGACAAGTGTGGCAGGGTGACTGGCAACTGCAGCAGAGAAGGTTTTTTTTTTTTGCTCGGAGGACACTTGGGCTGTTACAAGTTCTCCTGTGCTCAGCCTTCTTGCTCTCTGAGTCCACAGGCTCAGTAAATCACTGCGGAGGTAGAAGAGCATGGATGCACTGATGGACAGCCCTGATGGACACTCCTTGCTTTCTAGAAAAGGGCTGTCTGAGGTTTAGCAGTGCTGACCTGATCTAGTGTGGCAGCAAAGTGGGACGCACAGTTCCCACACTTGATGGTGGTTCTCATAGGCATAGTTTATACATGCATTTTTCAATCTGGGTATAGTTTGCTGATTGCTTTATCTGTATCAGCTGTAAGCCCTGGGCTGGGAGTTGATGTGCTTTCTCGGCTGCATGGGGCAGAAACATGAAAGAAAAAGGAGCTGATACTTTGGTTTCCTCATGCAGCCTGCCTGACCTTCCTCTCTTCTTACCCTTTTTACTCTGGCAAAGTCCTTCCCTGAGCCCCAAGCATCACTTGTGGGTTTTTTTTTCTGTTCATGAACACTTTACTCTGCTTCCATTTTGAGTCATTTTGTCTCTGAGACCTGGACAACTGTGAGAGTCCTTTGGGGGAAGGTTTCTCTAAGGAATGGGACAGTGTAAAAGGGGAGCATGTGCTTGAGGGTTTGTAGCCATCCTGTTGGCTTCTGTGTTCTCACTTGGCAACAAGCAGTATGCTTTGAAGAGCATCACAGTGCTGTGGGGCAAGAAAGGCTTTCTTGGTGCAATGCCAGCACAAGAGCCCTTCCGCAGCTTGAGTGTTGCAAACCAAGTTTCAGGGTTGACCTCTTCTCACAGTAGTGAATTAGATGACTTTTGCAGATACGTGCAGCCCCGCTGCAGTCTGCTGCTGGACAGGAGAAGCTTATCCTAGACCAGGATTGGAAGCATAAGCTCCCAAAGCGCATGTGGCAGGTTCTACAGTACAGCACTGCTCACAAACACGCCTGTAGCATCTCGGTCATAAATGCACATTGCAAGCCCCTGCTTATTCTTCCCAGCATTGTGTTTTGTACTAGCTGACCCTGAAGATCTTGCTGCTTTTCTCCTAGCATCCATCACCCTGCCAGCTCTTTGGGACCTGTTTGCCCAGAGGTGTCCCAGGGAGGACTGCCCAGCCCAAGGGCACTTGCTTGCAAAGGGAGCTATTTTTAAAGCAACTGGGGACTGGGCAGTCTGTTTCCTGGCTCTGCAGCACTTGCTGGGACATGTCCGGCGCCGTGGAGGGATCTCCCAGTCACAGCTGTTCCCCAGCCTGAGTTCTCAGTGGAAGCAGGGAGGGTCCTGGCAGGCTGGCCCAGGGCAGCTGTGGTTTGCCCTCCTCTGTCAAGGACTTTTCTCTGACAAAAACTTTAGAAGAAGAGGAGAGAAGGAACTTGTGTGTGAAACCCATTTCTGTTGCACGTGAGGAACTGCAGCCCATCCAAGCCCCAGAGCTTGGCATCTGCCTCCCTCCAGCAGCTCCTCCCCAAGGGGCTTGATCACAAGGCAGGACTGGATTGGGTCACTTATGTCAGCTGCTATTGCCCTGTCTGTCTCTGCTGCACTGGATCATGGAGTAAATAGCTAGGCAAATAAAATCCCGGGCTGGCTTGGCCACAGCAGTGGCCAGCTGGGTCAGTGAGTGGTTTTCTCAACTGGCTGGTGTGGCTGCGAGGTCTGCAGCAGCTGGGATTCCTGTGTGTGAGTACATGAGCAAACGGGTCTCTGTCCTGCCAAGAGTGGTCTGTGCAGGTCCCCATGGTTTGTGCTTGCCCTGTGACCTGGGGATCAACAGTCAGGTGCTAAGTCCAGCAAAGACATGGAAAGGCTCTCCTTTCCTGGCCCAAAGAAATGGGGGCTGGGGCAGGTGGAGGTCCCAGAGCCCCTCTGGAGCTGGTGCAGACCCTGTTTGTTCTCAGCACCCAACTCAAATGCAGCTGCCTGGGTGGGGCGGTGGGAGCCAGGTCTGGGCAGGCAGCGTGCTGTGCAGCTTGGCACCAGGTTCTCCTGACTGGTCTGTTCCGGATTTTCCCTTCCTCTGCTCCTATCGGCACAGTCCTCAGTGTGGTCGAGCTCAGGCTTCCCCTGGCTCTCCTCTGTGCTTGCACAGCCTCTCATCTGAGCTCAGATCGCAGTGCTTGTCCCTGCAAACACTCCCGTGCCCCTCTCTGCACTGTGCCAGGGGCTGGGGGTTATCCCTTCCCATCACACTGCTTCCTCCTTGGCACCTCCTGCGTTCACCTCCTGGTCCTCAGAGGATGAAGAAGGTGGAGCAAGGTAAGATGAGCTCCCGCTAACCGTGCTATAAATAGCTGCGTCACCCAAGCATCCTCTGAGAGTGATGTGACCGAGTTCAGGCTCCTGGGGACCTGCTGCGGTCACACCCAGCACTTGGTCATCGGAGCCGGTGGCAGGGGGCTCCTGCTGGTGACACGGAGCGTGTCATCGCATTAGCGTGCAGCCGGGGACCTCTCAGGTTATGCACAGCCTAATCCCCGCTGGCAGCTGCCGGGGCTGGTGTCCTGTGACCTCGCTGGCAGCAGCAGCCAGACAGCTGGCAGCAGGGAGCCTTCCCCATGCAACCTGCCTTCAGCTCCTGGCAAGCTCTGCCAGGGCACAGGTGGCATGGATGGGCCAGGGAAAAGGGGTGTCTTTGATACATGCATCAGGTCTCTTGGCCAGACCTTTGGGAGGGAAAGGGGAGGCAGCTCCTCTGCGGGGAATAACTATATCAGGGAGAGAAAAGCTCTCATGGTGCTGGTGGAGTACTTGTGTGGTCCCCAAAATGCTCCTTTGCACCCTCCATCCAGGCTGGGCTGGTGCTGATCAAAAACACTTGGTCATCCCTATTTATCCAGGGTGCTGCCAGAGAGGTTCAGTTCTTGGGGCAGGCTTTATTTTCGGGAGGGAGCCTTGCTGGCAGTGCTGAAATATCCCTCACCTGTTGACTCTCAGATCAACCCTTGACAAGCACAGGAACCAGGCAGTAGAGCAGCTTGCATGTGCATAGGCATACAAGAAGAAACACTGCCATCTTCTCAGCAAGGAAGCCCTCCTTCATCTGGTGGCAGATGCTAAGGCATGACGCTGGATGATCCCCAGCTCAGAGCCTTTTTATTCAGTGAGCAAAACCATCCTTTCATACACCCACAGATGCTATGTGAGAGCACTTGCACTGGTGCCCCACCATCTGGTCCAGCCACTGCCTTGAGAGAGGTGTGGGTTGGACCCAATCCTTCCTCCCTGGGACAGGAGGTGCCTGGCAGTGCTGGCCTGGGTGAGCTGGGCAGGGACAGCCCAGGGGACTGAACATGGATGTTTTCTCCTCCCCTGCTTTTGAGAAAAGTCACTGCTGGCATGGTGAGTGATGTGGTGATGATGGCTCGTGATGGGTAACGTGTAAAATCCCTTGCATCCCTGAGGATGCTACCAGTTGAAAGCTTTTATGGCATTTTAAAAATAGCCACAGAGGGGGAGAGAATGAGAAGATGGATAGGTAGGTGGATCCCTAATAAGGAGAAAGGAGGAAATAGCAAGAGAGGGAATGGAAAGACTTTAGTGAACGGCATGTGAGTGGTTACTGAGAGAGGGAGGGGGTGGTATGGTCATACCGAGCTGCATGCCCAGTGGGAATGGGAAACCCTATAAAAAGCCTGGCTGCAAGATATGTTCCTTGCACGTGCCGGGGAGAGGGATGGGGTGAGCATCAGCGCGGGCTGTCTCATACGGACACTCACTGTGTTCTGCAAGTATCTGTTAAAAATAATCTGTGACTCCTGGATGACTTGGCCTGGGCTGGCTGCTGCTGCTTTTGTGTGATTTCCCCAAACAGCTCCAGGCTCATCTGCTCTCCGCTCCCTGCCTGGAGGCTCAGGCTGGTGGCTTTCCCTGGGAGCTGATGGATGAGGTTGGTCCTGTCCCTGGCTTTCCACAGGATGGCTTTTCCCACCTGGGCTGTGCTTCAAGAAGGATGTTGAGAGCTGCTTCTCTGTTCTGCCTTCTAGCTTTCTGCTACCTGGCAGCTTGAAGCACTCGGAGGCAAGGGTCTGGGGCTGTGGTGAGGGTGCAGTGCCCCTGTGCCTGGCTGGAACAGAGGTCTCAGAGCCTTTGGCAGGAGGTCCCTTCAGTAGGACAGCCCTGCTGCGCCTTGTGTCATTGCCAGCACAGCGTCTTCCCAGCCCTAGGAAGCGGCTCCAGGCCAGTCCCTGTGCTTGTGGCAGCTCTCCCCATCACTCAGGGAAGATTACACAGAGTGTCTCCAAGAAATGCTAATTGCTTTGGCTTGCGCTTGGTACAGCAGAGCCACTGGGCATTCAGAGCTCTTAGTCAGCTTAGAGATCTGCCAGATCCTTCCTCTCCTTAGCCTGGAGAGCTGGCGGAGGTCTGCTGTGACGGTTGCTGATCCCCATATCCCTGGGCCCCAGATGGGCTGTGGGCCAAGCTAGCCCAGACCTGTGGTCCCAAATACCCCACAGCACAAGGCACACTGTGCACTCATCAGGACGTTGCAGCCTTGGGGTGCAACACCCCAGGCTCAGCCCCTGGCAGGCACAGCACAGTCAGATGCACCCCTGGTGCTGGAGGGAAAATGGGAGTTTCCTGTCCTGGGGGATGAAGATGGAGCTCGTGCTGTGGCAGGAGCTGTCAGCACTGCTCTGCCATCTGTCCTCCTGGTCCCCTCGGCTGCCACTGCCTGCCCCTGCTCTGCCACTGGCAATTAAAGCTCTGTGCAGCTGGGCTCCTTTGGTGCAGGCTGCTGGGAAGCATTCCTTGGCTTTGCCCCTGCTCAAACTGCAGGGAAAAAACCACTGCTAACAAGACTCCTCTGTCAAACTTGCCAGCTTGTCACATCCAGGCCATCTCCCTCTTGTGTGCTTTTTTGTCCCCCCTGCTTTTTTTTTTTTTAAAAAAAAAATCTCATCAGCCAGGCAAATACGCAGAGAAGCAGAGGCTGGTAATGGGTTGGCCCTGTCTGGCTCTGGGCTGGAGAGCAGTGAAGTTGGAGCGTGCATGCTTACCCACTCCTTGCACTGGTCTTCAGTGAAGGGTTGCCACTCATCTGTGTGCTGATCTTGCTGTAATTCTCAGCCCACAGCTGCTTCTAATGCAGTAGTGCTGGAGCTGAAGTCCAAGCCCAGTCATGCTCTCTGGGTGCTGATGTCTCTACTCTACCTCCTTCACCAAAGCCCTGGGCAGCTGTGACCCTAGGGAGGGTGAAGAGGTGCCTCCTGCCCTGCCTGCCTTCTGCTGACTCTGAGGAGCTTCTCACCTGGTCTGGAGTAACTTCTGAAGAAGCAGTTGATGGTTCTGATCCAGCAGCACAGTCCATGCTGGCGAGTGCCCATTACCCTCCCCAAGGTACCCCAGACCCTGCTCACACCTTGCCTGGCCTTTGCTGGGCTGTGTGAGAGCATCCAACGGGCGCGTGGCAGAGCAGAGGCTTGCCAGGAGAGGTCATCTTCGGCTGCCCCAGCCCTTGCTCCTTGCTTGGCTGGTCAGGTGGCATAAAGGGTCTGGCTTGGGAAATAATTCTCTTCCTTGGCAGGCAGATTTTGGCTCATTTAAGCCAGAAGCATGCATGACAAAGCAAATGTTCATTTTCCCCCGTTGAAAGGGGACTTGTTCCCTGGAAAGTGCCAGCTCTGCTGGGTCTGTTGATTGCTTGTTAATTGTTGCTAATGAGGAGCTGGGAGATGTGGCTTCCAGAGGCTGTTGGGGACAGACTGTCGCTTCGGCTCAGGACGGACATCTCAGCGGGGAAGGGAGCCGTGACCTCAGCGTGGGCGATGTGTTGAGCTGCATGAATGGGTTTGCTACTGGAGAATGCCCCAGTTCCTGTACCTACAGCATGGGGTGACAGCGCTTAGCCCTGACGTTGGAGCAGAGAGCGTAGAGCTAAGAGGATCTTTGGTGCTTACCGTACACAGATGGATTTATTTACGTATATATATAGCAGGGAGGTGGGATGGGGAGGTCTAAACCCACCCTGTCCAGGAGGATGAGTTAAACCTCTGTGGCTGGCTGGTGTCAGGAGCACGGGGCTGATGGGCAGCAGGACGTGATGCCAGGACTTGGCCATTTGCCTTCAGCCTGATGCTTGAAGGCTGTTTCAGCTCTGACGAAAGACACCAAAGGCTTTTAGCAGGAGACAGCCACGTCTGCTGCCTGCCGCTTCCTCCACTGCAGCCCCCCCCCACCTCCTTTTGAAGTCAGGTTTCTGGGCGTATGCAGGAGCTGAGGAGAGCAGGAGTGTGGGAAGGAGGAGGGGAGAGGATTACGTCTGTGCTGAAAGCCTTCGTACATTTTGGGGGGGGGGGGGGGGGGCTACTGTTTTAGATGTCCCCCTCTGTTCTTGCCCAGCACTGGGCTCCGTTTGGTGCCTCTTGGTCCCACTGCTGGGCCATCCTGTGTCCTACCAGCAGAGGCTCAAGGTGTTTGTTGGGGAGGGAGGGGACAGTCCCCTTTGAAGATGTTGTGCTGTGTGAGCACCAGTGCAGAGGTGTGCTTTCACCTGCTGACACAGCCTCACTCTTGTCCTACAGCAGCAGCTTTCTGGGTGCCTATCACCTGCTGGGCTGCTCCAATGGCTTCTGTAGCATCTGTGCTAATTATTTCAGTGGTTTGTCTTAATTTCTGTCTGCTAAAATGGCTGAACTGTCTCACCCAGTGCTTTTCCTATGAGTTTTCTCAGTTTTTCTCCTGTTCCTGCCAGGCTTTCATGATCAGCTGGGCTAGCTGTACACCTCCTGCTCCCTGGGTAGCTGCTGTCATCCCCAGGACCGGTAGGCTGAGGCACCACCCTGGCACTTGCTGTCACCTGCAAGAGACTGTTCCTGCATTTACCGTTCAGCTATCACACAGGTGGCTCAGCAGAGGGGGGAGCTTCCCTTTGGGATTTTTTTCATTAGAATAAACAGCCAAGTGCAATGTTAGTTTTCCATTCCAGCTGTGAGAGGTTGTAGTTGCTGCTTTTTGACCCAGACCTTCGTGTCTGGTTTTTAATTGTCTGGCTTTAATGAGATGGGAGGGAGAGGTGAGAGGGAAGTGTGCTTTGGAAGTGGATGCAGCTTGTGTTCCTGCAGTGCAAGGATTATGTCAATGTTTGTGGTTACATCTCTGTCTCCTGTTCTGACCTTGGATTTGGGGTTCAGGTGAGCCCCAAACCATGTGACGGTGTTCCTTGTCCCCTACTGCCTTGGGGCTCCTTTCACAGCCAGCCCTGGAGATGGCCCACTGTTATAGGGTTGGGACTGGCTACTGCTCCAAAGGGCCCTGTGCTCCATGTGGATGTTTTAGCAGTCTGGCCTCTGGAATGCCTTCTTGGGGGACACAGGCAGCTCAGCCCAGCTCTGCTTGGGAAGTAGCTGGCACAGGTGGGCTGAAAAATGGGCCTGGACCCGAGAACTGGGGTCTGGTGGGGAGTGAGAGCATGGGCAGCCCTGAGCTAGTAGTGTGATGTGCTGTGAGCCAAAGGCTGGGCACATCCATCTGTGCTGGTGGAAGAGGGAAGGTGCTGAGTAACCTGGCCCCAGACACCCATCTATCCATCACCTTAAGCTAGGGGTTTTGGAGCTGCCTCAGGACTCCTTGCAGCTTCCTGGGTCTCTAGCAGGGTGCTGCCTGTCTGTGCTGCCGTGGGGTGTCCCACGGGGCAGCCTCAGGCTGCCAGTGTGGGAACTGGCAGTGGGGACATGCAAGGAACCCTTTGCTGGGACAGTCAGAGCGGGCCAGCAGACCATGTCTCAATGATGCACTCAGCATACGCCCTGGGTCACCTTGCTGAAGGTCGTCCCAAGGTGAGATGCCCAAAGGCAGCTCTCCTACTCTTTCTTTTCCATAGTGTTGATGCTTTCCCACCCCATCCCTCCCTCCTGCCACAGCCTCTACCCCAGGACTTCAGGGTGTTTCTCTTTCCTTCTCTTTTGCCTTTCCGTTGCCTCTTTCTTCTCTCTTTTCTTCTCTGTTTCTCTCCTGTCAGCTTTGTTCGCCCTGGCTGTGTACCGGGGTTGCCATGGTGACTGCCAGAGCATCTCTGCATCCTGAAGCAGTGGTCCTGTGCATGCTCTGGCCATGGGGAGTGGCAGGGCACCCTCCTGTCCCTCAGAGGAACTAGCTGCTCCCTCCTTCTGAGGATGGAGGTCCCTAGAGACATCCCTGAAACACCCTGATGTCTGGGGAGAGGGCAGGTCAGGGCACAGGGTGGCCCTGCCCAGTACAGGATGGGGTTGCACAGCAACTTCTGTAGGGGGTTGGGAGATTCACTGGTGGGGTTGAGCGATTCACTGGCAGGGCTGGTTGTGTGGCACAGCTTTATTTGCCTCTTGCTGCCAGACTGTCAGCCTTCAATAAATGTATTTTTAATGAGCAAGCATTCCTTAAAGGAAAATAGAGGAGCTGCTGCAGCTCAGGCAGTCCCTTTAGATTTAATGGGGTACCATCACCTACCAGCGGAGAGGAATAGAAAACTATAAATACAGAGCTGTACCTTGTTGCTGGGTATGTGCACATTTCTTCTTGCTCTTGTGATCAAGTTTCCTTTTCCCACCCTAGAAGCCATGCTGGCTTTTAGCATCATCACCTGTTGCCATGCAAGTGACTGCTGTGACTTTACTGTGCCTTGGCTAGGCTCAGGGCATGGGGTGTAAACCTCCCTCTGTCTCTGTCTTTGGGCAAGGTGTTGTCTGGATCCTAGATCCAGTCTTTGCCCATGATGTGTGGAGAACTAAAGGCTGGCAGCAGGGATTTGGGTGCATCCTGTGAGCATGGTCTGGTGTTGGAGGACACAAGTGGAGTTGTGGTTTGGAGGCAGAGTGCAGCTTGTGGCTTTCTGGTGCTGCCGTCCAGGCAACATATCTTTTTAATATTTGTCAGAACTTCTGTGCCCCTTTCATGAGATAATTAGGATGATGTATTATTAGCTGATTACTGAGAAAACATATATTTACTGAGGATTTATTCTGGAAACAACACTAATCTCCTGTATAGTTGCTAAACCCCCATAAATAATCTGATTTTGATAATCAATTGCTATTGCAACCCCCCATAAATCTCAATTAAATGCACATTTAATTCACAAAGTTGCCAAATTTGCGTGTATGTTTCTGTCCTGCTGTTTGCCTCAGGCAGATGTCTGTGTATGTGCAAGCTCAAGTCTGTTTATCAGACAGCTCAAAACCAGAATATGGTTTGCCAAGGTGGAGCAGTTACAGCAACAGCAACGCTCCTCTCCCATGGTCCTGTGTGGAAAACCCAGTGCATCCTGGCTTCCTGCTGCCAGAGTTGCTCGAATGCAAGTGCTTTGCAAACATCACTGTGCATCGCCCTTCTCCTTGTGCTGGGGCTTGCAGTGAGGGCAGCAGGACTGACCGTAGCAGACTGTGCACCTGGAGCAATCCAGGGCTTGCCCAAGGACGTGGGTGTGCTCGGGGAGGTGTAGGGAGGAGTTGCCGAAACCCATGCAGAGGCTTCCAACAGCACTAGCTTGGGAGAGAAACTAAGGTCTTGTGGGACTTCACTGAATCTTGACTACCCTTGGGCCAGCTGCAGTGACTTTTCCAGCCTTAGTGCCAGCAGATGAGTGAGAGGAGAAGGAAATGAGGGTGTACTTTGGGAAGGAGGCAGCTGACCCTGGAGTAGCTGGATGTTCTGAAGGAAGGTGCCAGCTTCCAATCAACTGGGCTGTGTTTGCTGTTGGGGACACATTGATTTGTTTTTATCCTCTGGTGGTTGCACATAGCATACAGCCGGCTGCAGTGGTGCAGACCCCAGAGAGGGCAAATAGCTGGGCTTGTTCTGGCAGAGCTCTGGAGGGGCTGGTAACGTGGGTCTCAGCTGAGGAATGTTGCAGGAGTGTGGCAAACCTCCTGCTGCCTTTTCTAGTGTGGGGTTTGGGCCCTGGCAGCTGCAGGGTCGTCTGATGCTCTTTGGGTGTAGCCTCCCCATCCCTGCTGCCTCCACTGGGGCACCAGCAGTTTCAGCTTGGGCTGTGATGATATCTGTGATGGGGCCTGCACTAGGGAATCCATAAACGAAATGATGATGTGCAAATCGCTGAGAAGATGTCTACTAAGATCTCCTCCTGAGCCTGGCTGGAGCCCAGCCTGCTAATTATGGTGGTAGGGGAAATACACAAACATACAGATGGCAAGAAGAACAAAAACTGCTGTCTTTTAATATTGAAAGCTTCATTTCCGGCCAACTGAAACCGACACATGGCAGAAGCTAAATGCTAACAGCTTTGGGTGAGACCGGAGTGCCTCGCCAGCCTGTGTAGGAGATCTTGGAGCCCTTGCAGAGCCCAGAGGAGGATCTACTTCTCCTGGGCAGCAGGATGGACCCAAGCCTGCAGCAGCCATTGGCAGAGGAGTGGGGAGGTCAGGCTGGGCCCTGATCGCTGCTGGCAAAGCCCCTTATCCCTGGGCTCAGGGGTGCCGCTGATAGGGAAGCATTCCCTCCAGGATATCTTTCTGTTGGCCTTTGCAGTGCCAAGGGGCTGTGATCTTCAGTAGTCCCTCTGCCCCATGGGGTTTCTACCCTAACCATGGGCTCTAAGGATGGGGTAGGTGAGATGGATGTGGGGCAGCAAGGAGCCTTTGGCTCAGTGTGCCTTTCTGATGCTTTGTGCTATCCTGCAGTGCTTGTGGTGCCTGAAACCTGTTGGTGGCCCAGGTGCTGTCCTGCACTGCACTCCACTGCCTTCACAGCCCTGGTGCCCTCTGCTCGCCCCTCTCAGCCACCCATATGCATGGCCAGGTGTCTCAAATAAGCTCCATGGGGGGGTGGGTGCAATCTTTTTATGACCACTTAAAGGCTCCATTTGTTACCTTTGGCAGAATTACAGGGGGGGATCAAAGTAGATTAAGAAAAGCAGTAAACACCCTCTGTGCTCCATGGATCCTGGCTGCAAAGACCCTGCTGGGGCTCTGCTAAGCCCTTCTCTGAAAAAGGGTTAGCACAGTTTTTGTGGGACAGTCTGTGTTAGTTGACTACAGGTGTATGTTTTGTGGCTTCCAGCCTCATGGTTTGTGGGCAGTTTGGTTTAGCAGGGCTCCAAGGGGATGTGGCAGTCACCTTTGTGCTCCAGCCTGGGTTGTGTTGCCCACGCCCCGTTCCAGGGTCACAGCTGATGAGATGCCAGTTCTTTTAGAAAGCACCTTCCCAGGATATAAGAGTGGATAGAGGAATTTGGAGCCTGCTTGGGAAGCTCCTGATGGTGTGTTGCTGTCGGCCCTGAGCTGTAATTCATCCCCTGGAATGGGACTGGCTTGAGGGGCGGCTGGTTTCAAACCTCCTGTCTCTCTGAGCATGCACTGATGGCATTGAGATTGCTCTGAAACATATACCCCTTCCATGCATCCTATTTATGGGGAGATTGTCCCCTCTGTGACGCCAGGACTTGCTCTGCCAGCTGTCACCTCCAGTCCAAATTCCCATTTTGTTGCATTAATATCTATACGGTGTCTCTGGATAGAGATTTGATTTCAGCTCCCTTCTTGGAGTAGAATGAGTTAAAAATAGCAAATCCAACACCCCTCATTCCCTGGCTATGACGCAGTCTCCCAGGTTGGAGTTACAATGCCAGTGTGAATATGGTTTAAAATAAAACAAGTGAACATACTGCACTCTGCAGAACAGGAGAACAAGCTCCAGCCTGGAGAAATGAGATGGAGGGAGCCTGTGGTCTAACCTGTGCCTGCGGAAGACGAGAATTCCTTTTCCTTGCAGTACTCGTATTGGCCTGATAAATGATGCTATGCACAGAGAGATTAGTGGAGTAATACAGGAGGTATGCAGCCCATCAGGGAATCAGCCGCTCGCAGAAGGAGCCGGGAATAAATTAGCTCAGTGCACGATGGTCTGTGGCTGTCTGTCTCCAGTGTCACATGCAGACCACCTTGCCAAGTATCGGCTGGATGCTGAGCAGCGGAGGGGGCCGGAGAGGTGCTGGGCTCAGCAGCACCCTGGTCCCTTGGAAATAGGAGGGCAGAGACGCGCGGGCTGACTGGGTGGATCCTCTCCCAGAAGCGGGTACCAGACTATATAAGCAACAGTCTGCTGCAAGGTGGCGGGTTGCCAGCCTGGCTCTATCTCCTCTAACGAGGCTGTTTCTCTGATCTGGTATAGAAAATCCTAAATCCCCACATTTTTCACTCTTGGACACTGCCCTAGTTTAAAAATGCTGGCTCCTGGCTTGCTTTGTAATACTTTAAATATAGCATCTTTTATGTTTTTGATGTATGCACCATATGTTTTGAAAACTGCAACAAAATCCATTGGGTTTGTGGGTGGAGGTTAAAGGGAAAAAAGCATTTCCATACGGGAAGCCGCAAATACAAAACACAGCAGCAAACAGAAAATCCCCCCATGCATCAGCCAGAAATAAGCTCCTTTCTGTCCCGGCTGTTTCTGGCGCATTTGCCTGTGTGCGAGGAACCAGCCTGAATGTTTCCATTGTGTCAGCTCCTGTCCCGGACACCCTGGCACTGACTCCAAAGCCCACTCTGAGGCCCAGCAGGAGATGCCACCACATCTGAGACCATCTGACAGCCCCTTTGCTGCTTTCTGGGGTGGGGTTTTTTTCCTGTTTTTTGCCTGGGATGGATCCTTCCTGCTGCAGCTCATCAAGGCTGCTGCATCCCTGGCTGGCAGTGGTGGGTGTCCTTTGGTGGTGGAGTGGAGAGTCCCCTGGGCTCACTGTGCTCCCACACAGCGCCGGCTGCCTCCCAGCCTCCAACACAGCCTCTGTTTAGCAGGAAATTTGGTCTCAGCAAAATGACGAGCTAACAATTTTCATCTTTTGGCCAGGACCTTGAGTTTAGTCACTTCTACCCATGCACACCTGGCACCTTTTGACTCTAGGACCCAAGGGTGTCCTCCTGCATGGACCCCTCAAACCTGTCCAGCCTGGTTAGAGCAGAGAGTAGCATGGTGTGGGCTGGGTCCAGCCCTGAGCTGACGCGTGATTCTCCTGTGTTCTCACTGTCTGAGGCTGCTGGGTGAGCTGTTTGCCTGGCTGTAGCTCACCCACTTGTCATGCATGCCTCATGAATAAAATCTGGAGGAGGAAAAGGACTCTGGCCTGTGCCTGGCTGCCAAGAGTGCTGCCTCCCTTGAGATCACTCTGCCAGGTCCCCTCCCTGGCCAGCATCAACCTGGGTGGACAGGGGGGAGGCTGGGGTGCAAAGGGCAGTGGTGGTGAGGAGGAGGCTGGTGGGACTTGCATGGCCATCAGGTGGCCTTGAAGCTCCTGCCACCTCCCTGCTGGGGGTGGCAGCTCCAACGTGGCCCTGTACCCAAAGGACGGGTGGGATGCAGTAGCTGCATATAGTAAGGGAGAGAATTGTCTCAGGATGGCTACAGTGGAGGAGGGGACAGGGAGAAGGCTTTCATATCTGCTCTTGCTCTGCAGCATCCCATTGCACTGGAGATTTGGGGCTGTGGCTGTGTGGTGCCCCATGGAGCACATGTGCCCTGGGAACAGCAGGGTACAAGCAGCCTCATGGCAGAAGGAGGCTGCTACCAAGGGTTTGTCTATACACTGCAGTGTGGTGTCCTCCAGAGAACATGGTCTCAAGTGCTCTTCCTGCATCTGGATCCACAAAACAGCCATGTGCCTCCAGGGCCACACCGAGTGGGTTTGTGCTCGCCCAGATCACTGTCCTAGGGCAGTCCCCAGCCCTACTTCAGGACCTAGGTGGAACTCAAGCTATGGATGCACAATATGTGTGCGTGCAGGATGCACTCATCTGCCTCACACCCCCTCACTTGTACACAATTTACTTGTATCTATAGTAGCTTGGGCAAGATTTTTTTAAGCTGAACCAGATGTAAAGATGAAATCCCATCTTCAGCCTCTCAGCAGGGATCCCTCCTCGCCTGCCTCAAATAAACCTTTCTGCAGCCCAAAATGCTGATCTCACAGAGTACTGCGCATCTGCTGGGGAGGCGGTGGCCAGTGGGAGAGGTGGCAAAAGCTGGCAGCGGGGGCAGCCCTGGCTCNGTTGGCTCTTGCTGTGTCCCTGGCCAGATTGTTGTTGGCTTTGTGTGTAAAAGGGTGGGGTTTGTGCAGCACCATGGAAGCTACATCTTGTCTCTCCCAGCAAGTACTCTGAGGGCTCTGGACCCAAGGGGCTGGGGTGCACAGCAAGAGGCCAGGGGCTCTCAGCAACTCCCTGCTGGCTGCTGCGTCTGTGTATTACTCTGGGCTTCGCTCCTGCTGCTTATTGCTTCATCAGACCTCCTAAATTGCAGCTGACCCTCTGAATCAAGAGGCAATCCCTCAAGAGGGACCTGTTCTGGTTTTCTGGGCCTGGATCCAGCCTCTCAGCAGTCTGCTGGGTGAAGAGCTGATGTTCGTGCGTGCAGACGTCTGCTCGACGTGTCCGAGTATGTGTGTCCCCTGTGGTGGTGGGACACCTCTGTCATCTGCTGGGGAGAGAGGGAAAGAGAAGAGCTCTGGGTAGCGTACAAGCTCAGGATTTGGCCCCTGGGGATGCCTTGCTGTCTGCATCCTCTGTCTCTCCTTCAGCTTGTACATACGTGCCTCTCACCCGCTCTCCTCCATGGCTTCCCTGCTTTGTTTTTTCTTAAGAGCGAAAGAAATTGATAGTTGCCTGTCATCCTGGGCAGCTCCACACAGCTCCCTGGCCCTGCATCAGCTTGTGCCATGCAGCCTGGCATGCTGCTGGCTCTGCGCTGCCTTGGTGGCAGTCTCTGCACAGCCTGGCTGGCTCCTGGATGGCAGACAGTACTTGGGCTCGTGATCCCAGCTGTGGGAGCTGCAGGGCGCTTCAGGGTGTCTGAATCAAGCCCTTCTCAGTTCTGCACTCCTGGGAGGAGTGGTTTGTGGCACTCAAAGCCACTGTGCACCTAAGCTTGAGATGAAAGTGCTTTGTGCAACAGCCTCAGGGTGGCTGTGGGGAGCCCAGCATCACTGGGATCTGGTCCAGCTGTGGAAGAGGAAGCATGGAAAGCAGCAGTCTGGCTTGCAGAGGTTCAGAGCATCCTTTCTGCTGCCTGGGGATGGGGCAGAGAGGGCTGCTCCCAACTCCCCTGATGGAGGTGTCTCTGGGCAGGACTGGGAACCAGCCTCTGGCACCCAGGGACTGCTATACTATCCCTTCCTCTTCAGCATAACTCCCTGCTCCAGGCTCACCACAGCTCCTACCCTGGGCAGCCATGCATTTCAGCCCTTATTAATTAAAATGCAATCTAACCTTTCTTTTCCTCTCCCCAAGACACCAAGATCTGCTAAAATATTCTCAGGGATAATAGGGAGGGGACAGTTACTGTGAAATTTGAGCTGTGCCTTTTGGAGATTTATTGCTGCTCCTGGAGGCTGTGATTCCCTGTTGAATGCTACATCTCCAGCCCTACGCTCAGTGGAAATGCCATGCCTGCCTGGAAGACTGGGCATGCCACGTCAGATGCACAGACAGCTGCAGCACGTTCAGCCTGTGTGCAGATATGGAGCACCAGGTGCTGTGGGGGGGTCTCTTTTCTGAGAGCTGTCAGAGGGGTTGAATTCCTTCTCTGTGACCTGCAGCGCTGGGTGTCGCTTCTGGGATGTGGTACCTGGTGGGACAGGGGCTCTGGGTGTGGTACCACCGCATGTTAGGATGAGGAGAGCTTGTGGAGAGTGGCACCAAGGAGCAAGCGTGGTACTGGGAGCAGAGGCAGGCAGCAGCAAGGAAGATTTTGCCTGCCCCTCTGAGCCCTGTGCCCAGGACGGTGACAGTGGGGGGAGCAGCCACAGCCCCTGCTGGATGCACAGCCTCCCTTCTCCCACATCACCCAGTTCCTCCTGCAGATCGCTGCTGTGTGTGAGGTGGGGAGCAGCTGGACCAGCACAGGCGGGCTGAGCATCCCACACACCATTCCTGGAGGGGATGAAATGGGAGGAACTGCCTAGTGTGCTCTGTTAGTCACTGCAAAAAAGCCCCCAAACCCTGTTGCATCCTGGTTGGGTCGCAGCTTGGGCCTGACAGGGCAGGTCAAGCTGCTGCCCTCCCTTGGGGGTCCCGCTCACACTCAGTTTGGGGGTCTGTGTAGCCCAGGGTTCTGCTGGAAGGGGCTGCCGTGATGTCTGCAGACAGGCAAACGTGCTAGCACCAGGCGTCCCGGCTGCAGTTGCGGTTCAAGGAGATCTTGTTGCCATGACAAGCTGTACAAGTATTATCTGGAAAAAGAAAAGAAAAAGACCACAGCAGCCTTGCTGGAGATGGGAAGAAAGCAGCCAGCACAGAGGGCACAGACATACCACGCAAGCTGTGCACTAACGTGGCTGCAAACACGTGTGTTTAACCACATGTGTTAAACTCCTAACACATGTTATCCTCCAGTGTTGTGTCCCAAGACCTCCTGCCTTGCTCCAGCCCCCTCCTGAGCTCTGTGCCCCCAGGCTCCCATGCACAGGGGTACACAGATGCAGTCCCAGCCCCTTGACCCCTCCAGTCCCCACACAGGTGTCCCAGCAGGTCCGTTGCAGGAAAGGGAAGATGAGGCTGAAGCTCTTGAGAGATGCCAGACCTGTGCCACAGAGCTTGCCTGGCAGCGGAGGCACACACCCACTAAGCCCTCCACTTCTTAATTTATTTAGTAGCAGGGGCTGGTGAGTGCCCATTAAACTTTAAAGGGTGGTTCTACCCTGGGAAGCAAATGCTGTTAAAATCCTGTGTGCCTCTGAGCTGCTACCAGGGCAAGAGCATTGATGGTGCGGGATGCAGCCCAGCTCCGGGCATCCACCCTGTGGCACAGATCAGTGTGGGGCTGGGGATGCTGTTTAGCCTGCAGCGGGATGTTCATTTTCCTCCTTTGGTGCTTTGGTGAGTGGCAGAAGGACCTCTTTCCCTGGACAATGACTCTGGCATCACTGGTGCTGCTCTGGGTGTGAGTGTCTCTGCAGCCCTACAAGTGAGGGTGCCACACAGGCTTGCTCCTGGCCACTGCTGGGCTGGGTGGCTGGGGTTCATGGGGACAGTGTGCTCCCTGGCTTACCAGCTCCAGGCAACCAAGGAATAGATGTCAGGCTGGGGAAGCCCGGCAGTGCTACACAAGGCTTTCTGTTGTCTTGCTGCACTGCACCAAGCTCTTCTAAATTTCCCCAGAGCTGTAAGAACTAGAAGAACAACTTTTTCCTCTTTTTCTTGAGAATCTGGAAAAGTCACAATTGCAGTTGGTGCTTTCAGCAAGCCGAGGATGCCCTGAGGCCCCTCACCCAGCACACCCCATGGCCCTGCTGGCAGAGGGACTGGGTGGTGGTAGGGGCATTCTCCAGACCCTCCTCAGCCAGCAGCAGGGTCTGTGGGTTTCCCCAGCACATTGCAGCCCGCTTTGGGAGTAAACATCCTGCAGGCAGGCACAGGCAGCTGCCGGCAGCCGGGTCAGTGCAGGAGGCAATCACAGGCTTCCTCAGTGTTCGTGTTTGGACAATAATTTCCATGAACACAGCCAGAAACAAACTGTGCTGCGCAGGCAGCTCCTCGCTAATCACTGTTCTGTCTTTTTTTCCTTTTTTCTTCTATCCTCTTTCTTCCTCTCCTTCCCCCTTTGCCTTTGTCTCCTCCAACTGTGTTTTTGACCTCCCTCTTCTCTCCTAGGGGAGTGGTAGCAGTATGTGTCCCCCGCAGATCCGCTTGCGCCCAAACCCACGATCCTGCCATGCCCTTGCTGTTAGCATGAAGCTGTGGCACCCATTTGGGCACCTTCTCACATCAGTGGCCAGCCACAGGGGCTGCCAGCACTCAAGTCTGTGTGACAGAAGCAGTTTTGCCCAAGCTCCAGCTTGACATGAGCTCTGGGGGTGTGGAAATGACACATCCCCCCAGCACCTGAGAACTCCCCCAGCACTGACTGCTTTGCTTCCCAGTGTGGTGCTGCGAGCTTGGGGAGCAGAGCTGGAAGAGAGGCTGGTCCTGCCCGCTGTGCAGCCAGCACTGCCCGTATGATGCACACCACAGTGCTGCTGGCTCTCTGGGCTGTGCCGTCGCCCCTGACCCCCATCCTTCCACCTGCCCTGGCAGAGCGTGAGACTTTGAGCATCCCAAGGTTCAAATCCAGACCAAGCCCCGGGGTCGAGGGCTGGAGCAGGGCCAGAGCATGCATTTGGGCCCATTAGGAGGCTGAGACTCTTGCAGTGGTTTGGCCCAGCTGCCAGCCCTCCTGGAGGAGGCAGCAGGCAGTGGCGCACAGGGGAAGGCAAGCAGGGAGGGTGCTGCAAGGTGGCACCTCTGCATCCTTGACCTACCTCTGCAAAGAGAGGACTTGGACAGAGCTCAGCCAGGAAGGATGGAGCTGCTGTTATCCTTTGTGATACTCAGCCGCACTCCTTCAGGTCCTCCCCATGATACCCTGCTATAGAGGACTCTCTCCTCCATGCCATCCTGCTGCCGGCAGCCACATGCCCTTGCCCATGCTGGCCTCTGCCATTCGGTCTCCACTGGCTGCCATCCTCACTAATACCCATGTCTTGTTTGTGTCCTGTATCACACCCAGAGAGTTGACATGGTGCAGGAGTGGTGGTAGGGGGTAAGGGGACAGTGTGAGGCAGGTGGAAGCAATAATTGATCATGATCTAATTAGGGAAGCCTAGGGTTAGATTAGGAGCTGTGACAGAGTGGAGGGTTTTCAGCTGTAAGCTGCAGATGGCTCTGCCTGCAAGCTGGGAGAGGAGAGGCTGGTGTGAGCTTGCCAGGGGTTTGTAATCCTGCCTGCACGATGCTCTGTGATGACTAACAGGACAGTTTTCTGATGGCTTGGAAGTACGTTGGTGCTTGATCCATGGAAGGTGGGTGGTCCCTGCTGCTCCCAGCCCACACTTCCTGCGCTGCCTCGCTCCCTGCCCGTGCCCATCCCATCCCACTCTGGGGACAGCAGGGAATGCAGTGCAGACGTTGGTAGAAGCAGCCGGAGCCACTTCAGGCTCAAACTATCCCACAGCAGGTCTGTGGTACCGGCCCTCGGCTCATTCCTTTATTGGGAGCACATGGCCTGACCCAGCCTAAAAAAACTTTAGTATTAAATAAGGAATCACATGACATTTCTGTGTTTTTCTTAGAGGGAATGTGAGAAGATAAAATATTTTGACTAATGGTAAATATATAGTTTTTTTCTTGGTCAAAATGACTTCATGTGCAGAAACATGATGGAAAGCAGTGGCCAGCTGCCTGGGCACAGAGATGGCCATGCAGGTGTCACAGCGGGTGTCAGATTCCTCACCGGAGCTGGGAACCCCAACTGCTGGCCCCTTCCTTTATTTCAGGAGTAGTTCACCTGGGCCACCAGTGCTGGCATAGCAGGGTGCCCCATGCCTGGCTATCTGCTGCTGAGAGCCCCCAGAGCCTTTCCACACCATCACCTTCTCAGTGGGGAGCTGGGGCTGGCTGGCAGCCGGAGCAAGCTCGTTCCCATGCAGCGGGGTCGGGGGCAGTCCCGCAGTATGGCCAGCTGTGGAAGTCTCCTTGCTTGCCCATGGCACCAACATCATTTGGCTCTGAGCCCATCTTTCACTTCCTCCCAAGGCGTTTTTACGGCCACAGCCAAGCTCTTTGGCCGCTGCAGGACAGCAGGCAGGAGCCATCAACCCTGCTAATGATGAGAAACCCATATCCCACAGCCACTGGAGCTCCCACCCTTCCTCCCCAGCCACCCCTGGGACACAGCACGGCTCCTGCTTGGAAGGGAAATCCTCCCCCTCACCTCCCACAGGTCTCAGAGCTGGCCGAGCTGCCCCACATCCCTGCCGAGGCAGGAGGATTTTGGGGTGCAGGCTCCTGGAGTGGCACCTCTCCTTCCCCACATCCCAGCTGGGGCTTATTCTTTGCATCCTCTCGCTCTCCACCCCCAGCCCGGGACATCATGTCCCATCACCAGAGCTTCACCCCAGCCTCTCCCTCAGCCTTCAGCGCTTCCAGCAAAATTCCTTTCTGGCCAGTCATTGCTGCTCTTCAGCCTCTACATTTCCCGGGCCAGCATGCTGGCAGGGTTGGGCTTCCTCTTCCTCAGTTGACCTGGTCCTTGCTGCCCTCCTGGTCTTCTGCCAGTGCTGTGGCATCGGCCCTTCCCTAGGGACATGGGGGTATGGGCTCTGTCAGCCAAGCCCACCTTGACATTGGGGTGCCCAGCAGGGAGTGCCCAGCTCCCCTCACCGTCTCTGAGGGTGCTATATCCCACACACCCCTCATGCCATGCTGGTCCCACCGCTCCCAGTGCTTTGTTGTGGGAGGATGATTTGCAGCCCATTAGTGCAGGAGGCGTGCAGAGGATGGCTGCGGTGAACTGCTCACTGGGAAGAGTAGGAGGCAGTAGCTGGTGGAGGAGGGGGCTCATGCTCATGAAGGTGTGAGGACCCCTCAACAGGCCATTGCAGTTACTCCTTACCCCTCCCCTCTCACCCGGGCAACACCCGGAGCCAGCCCCGTGCTGATACCCATGGCACCCAGTGGGGACATCTCCCACACATGTGGCCAGCACGCGCCACACTCTCAGCTTCCCACAGTGGCACCATCTCTCATTATTAATTAAAGGATGAATGCTTTGCTTTTCCACCGTCCCCTTCACCTGTGGCTCTCCTTGCATTGTGTAAATATTAATCACTGGTAATTAATTAAATCAGGCCTCCCCATCCCCCTGTGGAGATGCTGTCTCGTAAACATGCTGGTAGCAAACACTGCGTCAGGGCAGGCTCTCCGAGCTGGGTGGGAGCTTCCAATTACCTGTTGCTAATGGTGCAAAACCCACCTGCAGCAGTTTCTACCTAATTGATCTTCCTGGAGGGCTTACGGGCTGGGAGAGGGAGGTAGGTGGGAAACCAGCAGGACCTGGTTTGATTCCAGGTATGGATAATGGTTGGATCTTTACAACTGCTCCTGGGTGTCCTGTTCCCTGTAGCTTGTGTTCCTGTAAACTTGGTTCTGGGATGCTGCTGGGGTATGGGGTCCTAAGCTGGTGGAGCTTGCTCTGTGCCAGCCTTTCAGCCCAGAATCCGCCCCGAGGGGCTGTGCCCTGTTACCTGCTCTGGTTGAGCTGCTATCCCTTCCAGGTAGTTGGGGATTGTCTCCCTTTTACTGAAGGGCTTAGGGCATTTCAGAGGTAGCGTTAAGGGTTCGTTACTCCTGTTGTGCTGCTCCATGGCAGAGGGCTGGGACATCAAGCAGGAAGAGGACAGGAAGGCGAGGTTGTTGACCCTCCTGAAGCAGAAGGGGGATGCTCAGGGAAGGAAGGAGGAGGATTGCCCAGGGATGCACAGCAGAAACCAGCAGATTTCTCACTACGGCATGGCTTGGAGGATCCCTCAGGCAGGGTCCCTCTGCATTCCCAGGGGACAAAGCTCTTGTACGCATCCTTAGGTGTGTGGGAGCATATCTCTTTCCCCCCACCTGGTTGCAAACTCCCTTGCTTACGTACAGCTGCTGCTGTCTGTCCCTAAGGCTGCAGAGGACACCGATCCCTGACCAGAGGTGCCACCTTAATCCAGATCAGTGGGAAATCCGTTACGTGCCCACGTGGCAGCTCCCTGTCCGGCCATGGCCACAGCAGCGCCTCTGGCTCCAACAGGTCAAGCACCAGCTGGGACGTGGGGGCAGCCCCAGAGGAATCTGGCCCTGGGCAGCCTTTTGTGCTGCACTATGGAGCACGAATGCATTAATTGTTGAGTGAAGCCAGCTTAATTTCCCGCTCTATCAGCAAGAGCGGGTGCAAACCGGGGTGGGATTAAGGCATTCCTTGGGCAGCTCCCACCCCCTCACCCCCACTGCCATATCTCAGCCTGTGAGGCCACTAATGCTACTTACATTATTACTGGATTATTTTGGTGTAATGAGCTTTGCCCTGCTCAGCTGTCCCTCTGCTCAGGGGTGTTGTGATGTGTAATACTTCCTGCGCGAGGCCACGAGGCGGGCAGCTGCCTGCTCAAAAACAAGCAGAGCCCCAGCAAAACAATGCATTAATGTTCCCAGAACAAAATTCCAGCATGGGCTGGAGGTTAATCACAAATCAGGGAGCTTTTGGCTTAGGGCTGAACAAAGCCGTGAGGGTGATGGTCCCCTAAGCCAGGTCCTGACCCGTCTCCCTGGGTACAAGTAGGAGTGACCGTATCAGTTTCGTCTCTGCCAGCGGTGTAACGTAGCTGTAAGCGTTTATTCCATCCTCGGCTCCTTCTCTTCTGCCTTCCTTCCCATCAGACCCGCCAGTGCAGGGCCTTGGCTGTGTTGCTATGGACACCAAGAAGTTTTCCCTAGAGACCAGAAACCTGAAATAAGCGATGCCTGCATTTTCTGACATTGATTTTTTTTTCCCCTTCCTTTTGTTTTTTTTTTTTTTTCTTATTACTAATGTTTGTTTAAATGTTGATGAATTCCCAGCCTTTCACCCCACCTCCATCCTGTTTTACTCTCCAAGCTTTGTGGATTGCCATGGCTGTGTCCCAGGGCTTGGCTTCTGCTTCATTCTCAGCAAGGGTATGAGCATGGGGTGCGTGGGAGGAAGTTTCAGTGCTGTAACTCTTGATCTGCTGGAGACCCCTGTGGAAGAGATCCCCTGTTTACTCCAGCTGTGGGAGATCCTGTTGGAGTCGGGTCTGGGTCCACCCAGGTTGCTGCAGAATTAATGGGAACCCACCAGCAGATGCTGCTGCAGGAGTTCCTGGACTCCTCTTCCCAGGGCTTGTTGCCTCCCCTGCAAAAGCATGGATCAGGGTAACCTGCTCCCTTTACAGGTGTCTTTCATCCTGTTTGGGACATCAAAGCAGTTTAGATCTAGACTACTTAGTGCTTCTGCTGGTGAGCTCAAGGCCTGACTGCAGTTTCATGGCTCCTCTCTTGGCACTGCAATACCCAGGTACCTCAGATACCTCTGTTGGCATCTGAGAGCTCTTGGCCTGCAAAAGTACGATCAGGAGGGAAGTCCCAGCAACTCCTGGAAGTTTATGTCAAGGCTGGAGCTGAGCTTTACTGGGGGGCACTATGGAAAGCACTTCAGCTTTGTTTGCAGCCCTCAAGTTGGACTGGCCAAGGCAGCCGATCCCCAGCAACTCCATAGCCCCAGGGGATGGGGCAGTGGTCCCAGAGGGTCAGCCCATTTCCCCAGTGGTGAGCAGTGCTGCACATCCATAGAGCATGTCTCTGGGCACTTGGCGTATGGGGTGGGATTTTACTGTGAGACAGTCTCAATGTCATTTTTACTTTTCTTTCTTTGCTTTCGAAGCCAGTAATGGGCGGTTTCTGTTCCCTGCCACATGATCTGCCCCACAGAGAACGAGGGGCCTCTCTGATGAGTGATCTCCTCTGTCCTGTGTCCCGTCCTCCCTACTCCAGAGGGAGTTCACGTACCAGGTTACAATTAGCTGCTTCTCTTGTTCCTGGGAATGCAGTTCAGCACTGGGTCGGAAAGTCTCTGGTCCATTGAAATCCTGCCCTTCACTGCTCAAGTTGCCCAAATTACAACTCCCTCTCTGAAATCTTAGAGCAAACAAGTCCTTTGCTGCTTGTCCCCTGCCTGCAGCACGTTAGCATGATATCAGCCATGCAGGAGTTCCTGTGAGCAACCTATGCACCGGCAAGTGGGGCAGGGAAAGCAGGAGTTGCTTTTTAAAATGTTTTCTGTGTGTGTTTGGGGGTTGTGCTGAGACAGCAGAAAGACTCTCTGCTCCCTATGGTTCTTCCTCTGGAGTGTGGTGGGCAGGCTGCAGAGCATCAGCCCTTCCTGGTGGTCCGCAGCGCTACTGGAGGGGGTGAGGAGAGGAGACGGGTTCCAGGACTGTCTGCGGCAGGAGAAGGTTGGCTCTTGCCCGTAGCTCCAGGGGAGCCACGTTGCCCTTCCCTGCGGCCCCTGGCTCAGCGCAGAGCCTGCACGTGCTGTGATGCTGCTCCGGAAGGAGCAGCAGGGCTGGGATGCTGCTCCTTGCAGCGGAGGTGAGAGCCCCACCAGGGCTAAACGCTCAATTGCTCTGATGTTTGAAAGCTCCTTGAAAAATGACTTCTCCGTCCAGTTCCTGACCAAACAAGTGGAAGCTCCAAAAAACAACAGTTCCTTCCCATGCTGCTGCCAAATCAGTGCTCACTGGCCTGTTTCTGAGCAGATCAGCAACGAGCCAGGGCTGCCCGAGGGCTGAGCAAAGCAGAGCCAGTGGGTAGGTGGTCCCTGCCTTGTCCTTCTCCACCTGCTTAGGAGGTAGGAGAGCATCTGGGGAGCTCTGCATGGCTTTGGCGTGATGGTGCAGATGACCTGGTTGTCAGTCCAGGGACAGGGAGCAGTACCCAGGCTCTTGCACTGCACAACCCTTAGGACTGCAGACCTGTGAGCAGCTCTTCTGTGAGGACAGGGAAATCCCAAATCCAGGCAGGGATGTGCACCCAGCTCAGAGTCACTGGGTACCAGCATGATCTTGTCCTTTGTCCTTAGTAGTGGATTGATGTCCAGCTGCTGTATCGTGGTTGCTGGAGGGCTCTTCTGCAGCTACCCAGCTGGAGTCAGTGATATGGTGCCTGATTATGTCCCAAATGCTAACAGACCCTTCTCCTCTCTTGCTTTTCTCTCCCTCCTTTCTGACAGCAGTTCCCTATCAGCAGAACCCCTACACCCCTGGGAGCAGCTCCACTGTCATCCAGTGCTACCGCTGTGGGGACACCTGCAAGGGAGAGGTGGTGCGTGTCCAGAGTAATCACTTCCACATCCGCTGCTTCACCTGTCAAGGTAGGACGGTGCCACCCAGAGAGCTGTTAGGTGGGTTGGCCCATGGCCCCGGGTGCAGTTTGGAAAGCAAAGGGCTGGGGACAGATCTCCCTGCACAGTGCAGGGAATGTCCCTGTGTGATGCCAGAGCTCAGACCATCACTGCCCTCGAGCTGCCTGAATACCACCAGCCTGCGTTGGTATTCCAACCATGCCCATCACCCATCTCTGATCTGGGCAGGGGGGGGTGGGGGGGGTGGGTGCAATTTAGCCACCTGCCTGCCCCCAAATCAGGAGGAGGTGGAGGTGTCACCAGCCTGGCTGAGAGGCAGTAAGGTGGGGGAGATGCTTAGAGCAGCTCTTGGTAGGGATGGGTGACTGACCACTGTCACCCACACATGGGATGTGACTGAGGTGCCATGGGATGACACGTGCTGCACCTGGGGCTCAGTGGCTTTGGGGGCTGGCAGAAATGGAGGAGAGAGGTTGCTCACATCCTCCCTGAGTACGAGAGCTGTGGAGCTGTAAAAGCTAACGGCCCAGAGCTGATGCTGAGGGGCTCCTTAGCGCATTCATTAGAGCAGCTGCTCTCAACTAGGCCACTGTCTGGTTCTGTAGCTTGTGAAGCATCCTGTTACCAGGGTTTTTTAAAGGTCTCTGGTCTTCCAAGCTCCTAGCACCTTGCGCTAAGCAGGACATAAACCCCTGTCCTCTTGGCCATGCTTTGCCGCTCTTTTGGCGGGGAGTGTGACCATCCCTGCTGCAGCCCTGTCTCCCATGGTGTGGGCAGCTTTGAATCTCTGTGAGGGGGTTTGGACCCCAGGTTGCCCTTGGGGCTGACCTACACGTTCAGGGCACTGTGCCGAGCCCCTTCCCAGCTCAGTGTGTGGGATGAGTGTGCATCCAAAGAGTTCAGACAGCCATTGGCTTCAAAGGGGCCAGAAGCCGGCAAGGAGAGCTTGGCAGTGCTCTCTGCCTGATTTCCAACTGAAAGGGAATAAATAATGAGAGGAAATCCTCCTGTCTCACCTTCCCTCACAGCTCTTACCCCCTGCTACTTCAGGCTGGCTGCTGCCAGCTCCCACACCAGCCCTGCGGCTTGTCCCCCATGTGTCCCTGGGAGTCTCAAATGACTGGGGATGTGCTCTAGGTCCCACGGCAAATGGGGCCCAAACCTGCTGCAGTTTTTCTTGCTTCTGCTTCCTGATATGGTACCAGGGCTGGTGGCCTGTCCCTTGTCACTGATGAGGAAAGGCTGGCAGACTGTTTTGGAGAGCAGGGGGTGCTGGTCCTGTACCCCCCAGCTGTCTGCTCACACCCATGGGAAGCAGCATCTGGAGGATGCTCTGTGGGAGAGGAACTGCATCTCTGTCCCTCTGGGCTCTGCAGCCAGTGGGTCCAGCTGTGCCCTGGGACGGTGGCCACTGTGTGGACTGGCCCACAGGTGGGAGTGACCTATGTGAGGACAGAACAGGGGGCTGCTTGGTGGTGAAGGGTAAAGCAGAGACCAAGAGGAACTGTGCCAGCGGGTTGCTGTATAGTTCCCCCCTCCACCCCATCACCTTTCAGAACAGGTGATGGGCATCATGCAAAGGCCCCGGAACCTGGTCCCTGTGCTGCTTTTGAGGTGCCTTTCCAGGACCTGAGGTTCTTAAGGTCTTTCTGTGGACAGAGAAGATGTAGGAGGGAAATGACACTAAGACCCAGGGCTTGCTACGTCTCCTTGGATTACACTGATGGGCTGTGCACCACCCATGGTTCCCACAGCAGGGAAGGAAATGATGTAGGGCTGGACACCTATGGAAAAACAAGCAGTGAAAACAAACCCAGGGTGTCCCAGGACCCGTTCCCATTAGGTCATGGCCTCATGTTCAGGCCAGGGAGTGGAGATGGCTCGTCATAGAGAAGATTATGACAAGGTGCGGAGAAGACCACTCCTCAACTGTCCCTAAGGCATGCCCAACTTTACAGTCTTGTTCTTGGCTTCCTGGCGCCACATGAGTGTCTAATAGAGGGGCTGAGCCCCATCCAGGTTCCGTGGGTCCAGAAGGGAATGCTATGGACCCTCCTGGGCATGGTTTGTGCAAGGGGAGTGGGAGCTGCAGGCGTTCCCTTCTCAGTGCTGGAGTTTCCTCTGGGAGCACCCAGCCCTGTCTGTCAGGACAGCCCCATCCTGCACCCCGCCACAGCCCAACACTGACATCTTGTGGTCCTGGGGGAAGGCCCCAGTGTGTCCGGTGGGAAGGGAAACCCTCCCAACTGCCTGCAAAAAGCAGGGTCTTCAGGAATGTTCTGGGACCACTGCTGGAGAGGTAGCAGAGGTGGGTTGGTAGATCCCAGCCAACCCTGGGGCTGGAACTGCCCACTCCCACTTTGATGGGTACATGTCCTCCTCCCACAGTGTGCGGCTGCGACCTGGCCCAGTCGGGCTTCTTCTTTAAGAACCAGGAGTATATCTGCACCCACGACTACCAGCAGCTCTATGGGACCCGCTGTGATAGCTGTGGGGACTTCATCACCGGAGAGGTCATCTCTGCCCTGGGGAGGACCTACCACCCCAAGTGCTTTGTCTGCAGCACCTGCAGGTGAGCTGAAACCATCATCATGCGTGCATGGCTCCCCTGCAAGAGCCCTGTGCATCCTTATTTGTGCACCAGGGAGGAGGCTGTTCATCAGCCCACAACCTCTTGTTCCCTGCTCAGCATCGTGCAGGCACCTCCTCTGTGTTCCCTTAGTGGAAACTCATGGGAGGCAATGCAATGGCTCCGACCCTTCCCTTTGCAGCCTGGAGACCTGCCTTATTGCCTGCCTTGGTCCTCCTGCCCCAGCATACGTGCACATTCTCTTCCTCCCCTTGTAGCCCTTGCCTGGAAGACCCCTGCTCCCTGGCACTGTGGGTCCTGCTGGCCCCTGGGGGAGAAACTCAAGGAGCCCCAAGCACTGGGGGTGGGGAGCAAGCAGCTCACACCTCTCCACCTCTCCTTGGCCACAGGAAGCCATTCCCCATTGGAGACAAGGTCACCTTCAGCGGGAAGGACTGCGTTTGCCAAAACTGCTCCCACTCTCTCATCAGCACCAAACCCATCAAGATCCATGGACCCAGCCGTAAGTTGACTGCTCTGGTGTTAACGTGGTGGCTGCAAGGAGAGGAGCCATTTACTTATGTGTGTGGTGACGGGATGGAGCCATGGGTGTTTGCGGAGGTTTCGGAGGAGGAACATGGTAGTCCCACAGCTCCACCCTGGATTGCAGGTCACCACTGGTTTCGGAAACTCCCATGACCTGTTTGTGACCTGGGCGAGTGACGCCACCCTGGCAGGCACTGTCTGGGGCAGTGTGGAGGTTTTGGAATTGGCTTTGCTCTGAGATGGTTCCCAAACGTTGCTTTGTGTCCAGCTGCACCAAGGTCTCCATCCAAGTGCCAGTCCCAGGACTGCTCACCCAGCTTTGCCGATGCTGGTGTTACTTGCTGCTTCTACAGAAACTGAAAGGGCTTCTTTATGGTCAGCCCTTAGAACTGGAGCATCAGTGCCTGGAACCAAGTCTTGCAGCCAGGGCTGGATCCAGGACCATGGTGTCCTTGTCACCTCGTCACTGTGATGGCACTGGTGGTGGCTGTTCAGACTGAGTTATGAAGTCAGTGCTAATGGGTCCCAGGGAGCACCCACAAGCTGCATCCCCCCAGCTCTAACCATTGCCTTGACAGAGTTAGGGGACGTGGTGGGATTTGAATGAGCCTCAACCAGAGGCTGGGGCTTCCCTCATCTTCCTCCAATGGCACCTCCAGCAGCCCAGAGCTGTGACCAGCAGGCGGCACCCCACTGTCTCCCGGAGCAGTGGGCAGGGGAAGGGCAGCCATACGCTCTGCCTCCCTCCTCCTTCTCCCTTCCCATCCCCTTTCCCCGGCTCTTCTCCCCGGCCTGCAGCGTGGGGTCACCCAAGGGCACTATGCTTTATTCATAAGCAGCTGCAGATGTGGCCTGCTGCCTCTGTGTGCCCCTTATCACCCATGTGGCGGTGGCAGTGCCACCCATAAGGGGTGGCAGGGTAAGTGTGCCAGCTGGAGTCCACACTGCTGGGAGGGCATCCCTAGAGGAGGGATGCTGAGTCTCTCCCTGCAGCCCCAGCCCCGTGAGCATCTCCAAAAACAGCAGGACCTGTTAGAGAAAGGGACTGGATCCTGGCTCAGCCCAGCTGGCCATCCTACTTTTTGCCAGGATTCAAAAATCCTCCGTCCTCACGCTTTGTCCAGCGGGCAGAGCTGGCTGGGGATGAGCTGGGTGGAAGAGCCTGCTCAGGCTGCCCATGCCGTGCTGCTGCATCTCCCTGCTCCTGCGGCAGGGAGGAGGTTAAGGAGAAACCCCATCCGGGCAAACCTGCTGGCCATGGGGAGAAGAGGACAAGGAAAAGTCAAGGTCAGGGGTCCAAGGCCCATGTGCTTCCTGCTCTCAGCCTTGACGGCAGCTAGGGGAAGCGGGGAAGGAAGGGAGTCTCGTAAATACCGCAGCGGGGCCGGACGCGGCTGCCGGAGAGCACAGCCCTTCCTCTGCTGCGCTGGCAGCTGGACACTTCCCACCACTCCCGCCCAGGAGGGGAGCCCCCGGGGACCTGCCAGGGCAGCATGGCCACGCACTTGCCATGGCTCAGGCTCACTGCCCAGCAGGGACACCCGGCACTGTGCCGTGGCCAGGGTGGCTAGGTACGAGCAGCACCTCGGAGGTCCCAGCTCCATCAGAAGGCTGTCCTCCTGGCTCCTCTGCTGGGTACCACCAGCAGAGGTGGTGCATTCCTGTAAAGAGATGATTTCCTGTAAAGACATGACCCCCAAGAGGCTGCCCTTGGAGCAGTCTCATGAGCAGTGTGTATTTTAACAGCAGCATCCTCTAGAAAAGGGGGTCCCCCTGGGGCAGGGCTTTCCTCAGGGTGTGTGAGGTGCACTGGGTTAAACAACCGAAGTGCCTCCCAGCAGACAAGGGATGGGTGTTCCTGCCACGCTGTCGAGCCCCCCATCGGAGAGCTGCAGTGGTCCCGCACTGCCCCCCTGCTCCTTCTGTTCCCCCAGACTGCGCAGGCTGCAAGGAGGAGATCAAGCAAGGCCAGTCCCTCCTGGCCCTGGAGAAGCAGTGGCACGTCAGCTGCTTCAAGTGCCAAACGTGCGGGATCATCCTCACTGGCGAGTACATTAGCAAGTGAGTGCTGCTGCACTGGTGGCAGGCTTGGCTGTGGCTGCCATCACCAGGCTGTGTCCCCCGGGGTGGGGGGAGCAGCGAGGGGTGCCCAGCCTGGCTCACCCACCACTCACCGCCTGCTCCTCCCTCTCCCGAAGGGATGGCATCCCGTACTGCGAGTCCGACTACCATGCCCAGTTTGGCATCAAGTGTGAGACCTGCGACCGGTACATCAGCGGCAGGGTCCTGGAGGTGAGTCCTGTGGCTGTGGCCACCTTGTCCCGGTCTGTAACAGGAACCGTGTGTGCCTTGGGGAGGTGTGGGAGTTTCATCATCCTGCACACTTGTCATGCTGCCCTCGGTCTCTTGGGTCTATGTCTCTTCCTGGAGTGGGTGTGTGGACACAGCCTGACCACCTCCTCTCGAGGGTGGGAGTTGGGGAAGGAGCACCACCATGTCGCAGACCTTTGGAGAGGTGGTTTGGGTACTGGAGCTCCAGTAACAGCCAGAGCACAGTGTCCTGGGTGTGCAGGGACATGTCTGGAGTCCAAGATGTGGGGACACTAGCTCTAACCAGCTCCTGTCATTCCTAGCTCAGCAGTGTCCCCACCATGTTCACCCCAGCCCTCCTTCTGAGCGCATCCCAGTGCAGGCAGCCTGCCTGTTGCCTTGGAAACGCATCCAGCGTGGCTGCCCACTGAGGAGGAGCCCAGCAGAGGGGCTGCAGCACCCTCCCCACAAGCAGCACACTCCTTTGTAGAGCAGACACTAGAGCAGGGGGTCCCCTACTGTGGGCCAAATCCAGAGGGGGCTTTGCTCATCACCTTGCTGGCCAGTAGGAGCTGCTCTGGCTAAGCCCCTGAGGGATGCAGGGATCCCACAGCAAGGCAATGATGCTGGTGGCTGTGGAGGATGTTTTGAGTGGTGATGGAGCTGCACAGCTGGGAGAGGTGGAGGGAGCAGAGTTTGCTGCTGGAGAGGAACAGAGAGGTCCATCAGGGCTGGTCCGTCTGTCAGCCAGACAGTCAGGTCCTTCCTGTGGTCCCTGCTCCTGGAGGTGAGGTGTCCTGTCATGCTTTCTGTTTCTACCCCAGCATTTGCAGGAGAAAACAAAAAGCCAGAAAATCTGGTCTGAGGGCAAACTAAAGGCTCAGAAGGCAGAAAGAAAGATGTCAGAATGAAACCTGTTGCCATTTTTAGACCCCTGGGTGATGCTGTAGGGCTGGGCTGTGGTGATGTAGAGAGGCAGCTATACTGAAAGCATGCTCAGTCACTCCTGAGACCTTCCCTTGGTGGGAGGGGAAGATGTGAGTGACACTGGCACCCACACCTCTGCCATCTCCGAACAGCAGTGATAGGAAGCTGTATCCCAAAAATCAAAAGTACTGTGGCTCCACAGAGAGCCAGACTGCAGGTGCTGGGCCTGGAATGGTTGTAGCTGTGTAGGTCTCCAGCCTGCTGAGAGCTGTTCCAGGATATCTCCAGCCTGTTGCACTTGCAGACTACCAAGAAGCGGTCACCTCTTCTGGTCCTGTCAGCTGGGGCTGGCCTGAAAGCACCCAGCCTGGTCAGGGCACCTCTCCCAAAGCTGGAGCTGGGTTCCAGGAGCCCTCCAGCATCATCCCCCTCTTCAGGGAGCTGCCTCAGCCCAGGAAAGCTTTCTGCTGACTCCAGGCTTTGTCAGCAGTTCTGGCACTGGCTGTTCTGAGCATGAACTCAGTGTTGAGGCGCCTGCCATGGGCCGGCTGCCCATCATGGGGCTCCTTGATTAGCAAACATCTGAGCAGAGCAGAGTGAAGCCAGAGGGTCCCCTGAGGTCAAATCCCTGCAACTGCTCCCCTGAGTAGTCTGGTCCCTGATAACCTGATGCCAGGACAGAGCATCCTCAGCCACCTCAGCAGGGTAAGCAGGCTGGGCATTGCATGTTGTGGCTTGTTCAGCATATGAGAGGATCCAGAGGGGACCTGGGACCCCTGCCCTGAGCTCAGAGGCTGGCACCCTGTGGCACTGCTGCCTCCTCGCTGCACCACTCTCAAGATATTCCTCGGTTGGCACAACCACATTAGAGACCGAATGAGCATAGGCTGTTCCACTGATGCGTGTCTGATGGGATGGACAGAGAGCAGATCTGCAGGGTATGACAGGGTGCGGGTGGTGGCAGCCCACCTACAAGCTGGAGACATCCCAGGGCAGTGGCAATGAGGTAGCCTTCACTGCTCTGCCTTGCCTCTAGCTCCCCAAGCTGTTCTCCCAGCATTTGCTCTACGTTCCCTCTGGCTTTGTCCTCCACCTCTTCCCTGTGCCTTCCATCCCAGGCTCTGCTCCCAGTGTTGGCTTTCCCTGGCTGGAGTGGCTTGCCAGCTCTGCTGGGCTGTGGGAAGAGACTGGTTGAAGCCCACAGGATGCTCCAGAAGGCCATTGCCATGCTTTAGCACCTTGTCTGTTCCACCTGCACCCAGGCCAGGGAGCCCTGGAACTCCAGCAAGCTAAAAGTAATGTGCCTCAGCACCCAGGGCTCCCTGCAGGTGCCACCACAGAGCCAAGAGGAGCATCAGATTTGGGTGCCAGGGGACTCTGTTGGGCAGTCATCACAGAGCCCATGGGTGCTGTGGACACCCTTCGCCTCCCCACAGCCAGGGCTGAGCCCATCCTCCCTGGGTACATGCCTGCTCATGGTATTCAACCATCTACTGTAAAAAAAAAAGACTCTAATTGTCTTCTCCAGCAGAATGCAAAATGGAAAGGGTGCCTTTAAATAATTTTAGACCTTAAGAAGCCTTCTTACGTATCCCGACAGCCTCTGGGCTTTCCTAGCCGCTCCGAGCTGCTGCACAGCCAGGCTTGGATGATTAATGAGTCTTTAAGGGACCACAGATGATAACGAGCAGGTTTCTTCCCTCATAGCCTCTACCTTTTTTCTTCCCTCATAGCCTCTACCTTTTATGAGCTGTAACATTAATACATATAAAAAGAATAAGGTTTGTGCATGTTTTGGAGAGTTGGCCATTGAGGAGTGGTGGGTGTTGAGATGTTGGGTGGTTTTTGGAGGAGGTGGGACTGAGCTGGTACATACCACGGGGAGCAGCCAGTCTCCTTCCGTATCCACACCCCGTGTTGTGAAGCATCCCCTTGTAGCACAGTCTCCTCTGTCACACAGCCCGTACAGCCTAGATAGGAAAGGAAAAGATGTAAATATATATATGAGGGGTTTTTTCCTTATTGTCAGCACAACCAGTCTTTGGGAGTACTAAGGGGATCCAAAAGCACCAAACCCATCCCAGATTCAAGGGGAGCTGGGAAAGGTGTCACATCAGTCATCAGGGCCTCATGTCCCCTGTGTTAGCTTGTCTCTAGACAGCTTGAAATACAGGCAATGGGAACTGCAGGCACACTGGCCTGAAGTGTTCAGGAGCTGGGCTTTTGCTGGGTTATTTTTAATTTCTTTTCCCAGTATTTATGGTTGTCTCCTCCAATTGATGCAGCTCAGTGTGCCTGCTGCAGGGGGATGCTGGCACCGTGGCTGGGGTGCAGGCCTGTGTCCTCTCCCTGGGTTGAGGTGCACTGCAATGAAAGGAAAAGAGGTCCAAACTCTCCCACCCATCTCCCCTGCCTGCCCTAAAACCTTCCACTCGTTTTTGGCATAAACTGGAGTGAAAAAGCCACTGTCTGCTGACTGCACCCCGAGGACATGGAGTTCCAGGTTGATTTTTATGGGCAATCAGCTGGCAGATTCTCAATTATCCTCGCAGCAGATCTTCCTGTTGATTCTCCCTGCTTCAAACCAGCTCCAGCCTCCTCTGTCATAGCCCTCCCCTGTGTCAGCCAGAGCCTCATCTTCCTTCTGCTGCCTTCCTCTTCTCTTGGGTTTTTATGGGAATAAAATGTCCTTCGGGGTTGAGGTCTAACAGTGCAGCTCGGATTCTTCCTGCCCTGAACCAGCTCCTGCCTCCCAGTTCCCAGCCCAGAAAATGAGCCTATAATTGAAATGCTATCAGACACATCACACATCAGAGTGGAAAGAAGCTACCAGAAGAAGCTATTATTCCTGTCAGAGAGCAAAGGGAGCAGCCCAGCTCCACTCAGCTGGGGAATAGTATGTCACTGCTGCTGAAGTTTCAGCACGGCTTCACAGAAGGAGAAGTTTCTTGAGGGAGAGGGAGAAGGGCTGGCAATGGTAGCCAGGGAAGGTCTGACAGCAAAAGGAAGCCTGTGCTTTACAAGGTTTATCTTTGGGACCCTTATTCTCCCTTTATTGCTTCCCTGCTGCAACATCCTGGGCCAAATTTGCTGTTTCTCTTCAAAGCTCTGTAGAGGGAAGGAGCTGGTACAAAGTGTGGCTGCTTGGCTGAGCGTTACTGTAGAGGGTCTCGGTTATTTCCAGGGTCTAAGGACAATTTGTAAGGTGTGATGTTTATAGGGGTGCCTTCCGTGGGGGTTTGGGACCTCCTGGCTCTGCTTTCCTGTGTGTTGGACAGCTGAAGGAGAGCAGAAGGTTCCTGGTCTGACTCACACTCCAGCAGGTCAGAAGCATTAGTGATGAAGTGGTCTCTGGATTCTCTGTGTGTTGTGGCAGTCTCCGAGGCCACCCTGGGTGGTTTTTCCCCATTCACTGTGTCATCGTCTGCAGCAGCGAGTGATGCTGGGGCTGCTCGCCCTCAGGGACACGAGCAGCTCAGCGTGTCCTGCCTTGCTTAGGGACCGCTCTTCTCTGCTCACCCTTGCAGGCAGGAGGGAAGCACTACCACCCCACCTGTGCTAGATGTGTCCGCTGCCACCAGATGTTCACAGAAGGAGAGGAGATGTACCTCACAGGTAGGGATCCCGCCGCAGCCAGCAGGGGCATGGCTGTGCAGAGGTGTGCTGACTGTGGGGCCGTTTGGAGTTCGGGTCCTCATGGCGATCGGTGCCAAAAGGGTGTCTCTGTGAAGCAGAGACCTAGAGCCCACCAGCAATGCTAGAGACCCCTGTCCGTTGCTCCCCAGCCACTGTGCTCCTCCTGGGCTGTGCGGCAGTTATTTATCTCCATGAAACCTTCCCTGCTGATCAGCTGGAGGAGACTTCATTTCTCATCTTCAGATTTCTGCTCCCTGCCAGTCCCCCTGTGCAGCTGGGGAGTGCTGCTGGGCACGCCTGGATGTGTCCCTGGCCTGTGCCCAGCAAGTAGAGGCTGGGATGGGTGCACGGGAACCTACTCCCTGCTCTACCCAACCCCAGGGGAGATGCTCCAGGACCCCTTTCCTGCTGCCCCCAACTCCCCTCACCCAGTTTACTCTGTAAGCAGCACTGGAGGGGTAAGGCTTTCGCTTGGCACAGCTGGATGGTTGGGGTTTGGGTTTGGCATGGAGTTCATCCCTGTCTAGAGCTGCCTTAGGGACTGTTTCCAGCACAGAGGGAAGATTTGTTTTCTCTCAGTTACCTGTGCTTGCTTGTCACCTTCAGTCACCAATGGTGCCATGATTGCCAAAGGGGGAATTGTGCACTGAGAGAGCCAGGGTCCCAGCGAGGCCCTGTCATGGGCAGCAGGATGGGTGTGCTTGGTATCCAGCCCAGGACATACCAGAGCAAAGCTCAGTGCCGTTTCTGGTTCCAGCCTGGAGGGGGTATGAGGGGCTGTGGGTGCCCCGGGCTCAGTGTCACCCTATGTTTACCCAGCAGGAGCTGCCTGGCTGAGCACCAGCTGGGCTGGGCCAAAAGCACACCCGGGTTTGCTGTCACAGCTTAGTAGTGTTGGCCACTACATCTCAATGTTTAGGAGCTGTTTTGTCCCCACTGCCCTGCCTTCCCAGTGGGTACCTGCCTGTGGCTGTGCTCTAGAGGAGAAGGCAACCAGGAAAGCCAGTGGGACCCAGCAGGTGACCCCTCCTTCTGTATCCGTGGGGCTCACCACTTCCCTCCTGCTCTGCTCCCCATGGAGAGACTCCAGTTCATACCTCCTGCCCCTTTGCACCCCCACCCCAGGAGCTGTTGTTCCCCCCACTCAACACGCAGGGGTTGCACCTCTATAACACTGGTTGCTTGATGATGCTGCTGCTGGAAAGAGCATTGACAAGTCCTTCCTGGGGACCAGACTATGGGCTGCAGGTTGGTGCTGGGGGTGGCAAGGACAGGATGAGACTGCCCCTGTGGCAGGAGGAGCTGGACAGTCCTCAGCAGCAGGGGTGAACTCTGGAGCTGAAACACTTTCCCTTTGCTGTGTTGTAGGCTCTGAAGTGTGGCACCCCATCTGCAAACAGGCAGCCAGAGCAGAGAAGAAGCTCAAGGTAGGCTACAGGGTGAGGGGCATCTCTGAGCAGTGGCACGTCCCAGGTGATGTTGTCCCTGAGTCCCTGCTGGAGGTGAACTGTTGTGGCCATGTCCAAGCCCATGGTGTCATCCTGAGTCTGGCATGAGCTTGGTCCCTGCTGCCCAGAGGATGGTGGGTGGCAGAGGCTGTTAGTGTGGACCTGCTTCCTGGCTGGCACTAGCCCATGCTGTGGCCAGGGAGGGGGCACAGCAGTGCCTTCACCACCTCCTCAAGATGGTGCTCATTTTCTGTGCCCAGCTGGCCGTTGGCACAGCTGGCCACTGGGTCTTGCCAGACCACTTGCTGGGCTCTGGATCTGACCCCAGGAGAGGCCAGGACACAAAGCTGGGTAGCAGGGCAAGCTGCAACAGCCATGGGCACTGGCAGCAAGGGGATGAAAGGGAAGAGGAACCGGACCTTAAGTGAAATTCAGCCCCACAACCAACAATTTGCTTGCATTGTGCCTGTTCAGAGCTCCCTCCTTGCCATGCTCTCACCTGTCCTCTGCTTTTCTGCCTCCACAGCACAGAAGGACATCAGAAACCTCCATCTCACCCCCTGGTTCCAGCATCGGCTCTCCAAACCGTGTCATCTGCGTAAGTACAGCTCTGCCCTTCATCCATGCGGGGCAAGACAGATGCACCAGCCACAGGGAAGGGAGCAACAGTTCCTGGTGCTGCTCTGCAGCATGAGGCATCCCCTAGGGATGAGCCTAGCATTTGGGGACAGCACAGACAAAGCTGTGCCCCCCCACCCCAGCAGCATGCCACGCTGGTGGTGCTATTGGCACAGACTGGGAACACTCAGAGGGGCACAGTCCCACCCACCCAGCTCGTTCCCCTCTTCCTACTGCTGCCTCTTGGGCATCTACTCTTGCCTCTTCTGCTGCTGGCATGATGGTGGGCTCTGTCTGCTCTGTGCCGACTCCACACTGTGCACTCCAGCCTCCCCTTCCTTCTCTCCTCCTCTTCCTTTCCCTCTCTCTGTCTCTGTCTTTCCCTCTCCCTAGGCTAAAGTGGATAATGAAATCCTTAATTACAAAGACCTGGCAGCTCTTCCCAAGATTAAAGCCATCTATGAAGTGCAGCGTCCTGACCTCATTTCCTATGAGCCCTATCACAGATACACGTCGGATGAGACGCTGGAGAGATATAGCTATGGGGAGGTACTGAGTCTCGATGGGCCCAGTGCTGGGCTGCACAGGGAGCTGGGCCCTGAGTTGGGGCAATGTGAGAAACTGCATGTGGGTTTGCTCATTCCAGTGGGAATACTGCAGGGAGGCAGGCGGTGGGGTGGGACCTCTCCTGGAGGCTCTTTGTCAGTGGGAGGAGGGCTGGAAAGGAACCCGTGCTGCTGCTGCTGCAGAGTAAGAAGGAAAGCAGTGACCTTAGCTGATTGCTGTGCACTGCCCACGCTGTGCCGCAAGCTCAACGTGCAGGGACAGACGGTGCTGTGTGGGAGGAGATATCACCCTCGGGAATGAGATGGCAGGGAGCTCACCCTTCACAGCCCGCATCGTGAGAGGAGGGAGGCAGGCAGCACGAACGCAGCCCTTTGGGCTGGAGGGACAGATGGCTGGCAGGACAACCCAGTGGCTCAGCCCAGAGCCTGGCCCCAAACAAGTGTCCTACAGGCAAGGTGCCTGCTCCCCTGCTTGGAGTGGGGAGTAAGGCTGGCTCAGGCCACCCAGCCTGGTATGGCATCTGGAGAACAGCAGGGCTGTCCCTGCTGGGTGGAAGTGGAAGGGGACTCGGTCAGTGCATTTATTTGAGTGTGTGATGAGACGATACCCAAACAGCATGGGACTGCCCTGCCCCGCCCTGCTCCCCCAGGCAGCCTGGGGCTGCTGGATGATTTCAGTAGGTCTGTGGAAGAAGAGGGTCTGAGCAGCTCATCCAGAGGTGGGGGAACCTGAGGTGGTCCTGGAAGAAGACTTTGTAATGGCCAGGAGCAGCATCTCTTAGGTCTTGAGTCCCAAGGTGTCTCACAAGCCTGCCTGTGATGAGGCTGTAACGTAGGGAATAGAGCTGCTGTGGGACCTTGATCTGTCACTGCTCCCCTTAACTATGTGCTGTCTCTCTTTTCCCCCCTTTGCCTCCTGCTGCCTCCAGTCCCTGGGGACCCTCTCCCCGTACTCGCAGGTAATGCCCCCAGCGGGCAGTGAGAGATTTGTCACCTGCTGCCACCACAGATTGTCCCTCTACCCAGGGACCACTGGGGTTCTACTGAATGTCCCCCTGCCTGGATGCTTTCCTGAGGTGGGGGGGATTTGGGGCAGGGTCCTGTCCTTCAGGCCCCAGGGAGAATGGCATGCAGCCCTCCCTGGCAGAGTGGACCTGGGGTGTAGCTTCTGCCCCGAGGAGAGGGAAACTGGGAACAAGCGCAGGGGAAAGGGATGGTCTTCAGGCAAGGGGGTGAAATCCTCTGGCTGTACACTGTTGCCTGGTCCCAAACCCTGGACTTTGCTGCCTGTGCTTTGATGGGGAGGCAGAGCAGCCTGGACCCCTCCAGCCATGGAGAACACGCATGCTGCCCAGCCTGTCACACCACAGACCATGCACCTTCACAGGCTGCCACAAGCATGGGGAAGCTCAGCCATGGACCACCTCCCCACAGGGTTGGCAAGGTACTGACTTGCCTTGTCCCTCATTCCACCAGCTCTAATCCTGCTTCTCTCTGCACCTTTCCCGGTCCCCAGGACATCTATGAGAGCTTTGACACCCGACAGAGGCGAGCCTCCAGCCCTGGCTACATTGACTCCCCCACCTACAGCCGCCAGGGCATGTCTCCCACCATTCCGAGGTCCCCCCACCATTTCTACCGCTCAGGTGAGGATTTCAGCTGCAACCCCAGGCTGGGCTAAGATCAGACCTCCAAATGGAGCAGGGATCATCAAACTGTCCCCTGCGTCTCCCAAAGAACCTCCGTGGTCCCTCCTCTGGCAAGCAGGCAGGAAGCCTGGGGGGTCCATGGGGGGCTGACACAACAGGAACTGCAGGGCAGTGACCAGCTCTGCTGGTGCATCCTCCAGTTCCCTGACTCAGGAGATGAGCAGCAAGGGGACGCTGAGGGGGGCTTTGTCCTGGCTCAGACCTGAGCTGGGGCTCATGAAGCATGTGAAGGGGAGGGAAGTGACCTCCAGGTCCAGTGCAGACCCCTCAGCTGGCTTGGTAGCTCTGGGAGGGGTGTGCACAAGAGTGCTTGTGCCCAGCCAGTGCTGCAGGGAGGGCTCTTCGCACACACATCTGTGTGTACATGCCCTGGAGCATGTCAGGGGGGAAGCAGAGTGTGTCTGTGCCGTGCCTCCTGTCCTTCGGAGCCGGGGAAAAACAACTGGGAAAATCTGAGGTCAGTAATTCTGCACTCCTGAGCTACCCCTGTACTGCACTGCCAAGGGCCCACTGCCATTTGCCTCTGCAGCATGCTCGGCTTTCCTCTCACTGGCCACGGGGCAGCCGGCTGCCCTGTAACAGCACTCACACACGGGGATTCCTCTGCATCTCACCTTCCTCTGGAGATGCGGGAAATCTCCCCCTGCTCCATCACGCCCCATCCTGGACCACAGACTGGTGCATGTCCCTGTCACTCCACCACGTGGGTCGCCCCCCTGCTTGTCTAACAGCGCTGCACTTAACACCCGTTTTCTTCTGCCTCTTGTTCTCTCTCTTGGTCACTTATGGCTGCTTCTGCTCGGCACCGCGTAGGCACCGAGAGTGGGCGCAGCTCCCCCTACTATAGCCAGTTAGATGTGAGGTCCTCCACTCCAACCTCATACCAAGCGCCCAAGCATTTCCACATCCCAGGTAGGCTCTGGAGCGCCCCGGTCCCCGGGGAAGCGCCGTGTTTGTGGCATGCCCGCATGTGCCGTCTCCCCTGTGTCGCATGCGTAGCTCCGCCGCCTGCCTAGAGCCAGCTGGCAGCAGGATCTACCCCTGGTAAAGGCCATCCATAAACAGGACCTGCAGCTTGAACCCTCTTCCTCCCTCCCCATCACCACCCAGACGTCCTAGAGCTGCCCGGAGTCTGCTTGATCCTTGCGACATCCCTCTTCTTCCTCTTCCCTGACCTTCCTCCACCCCCCTACACAAAGATGAGTTCCCTGCAGAGAACCTGTCCCCTCCCTTGCCTCCTCCCCAGGATCATGAGCCAAAGCGTGTCTGCCGGAGGCCTTTCCGCACCCATCTGCTACAGATGACTATTTTATACTCCCCCTAGGGCCCGCTGCTCCCTCCCCCCAGACTCTTCTGGGCTTGCCAGATGCCTGCTCCCCTTCTGCAGGGATTGCAGGGGGCCACCAGGTAAGGGCCACCACCCGCTCCCAGCCACGCAGAGCCCATGGGGATGGGGATGGAGTGGGCAGAAGGGGAGAGTGGGGAGGGAAGCAGGGAGTCCTCCCCATCCATCCTTCAGTACACGCAGTGGGGCCAGAGCCTTAGACCACCCTGCTGAGCTGTAGGCGTGTCTCACTGCCCTTGTCCTCCTCTGAAGTCTGGGAAAGAATCCCACAGTGTGTAGGTGATGCCCTGGGACAGCACCGTAAGGACACCCAGGGGCTCCCCACCGTTGTCCACTACTCCCATCCCATCCCTGCCAGGGTTCGGCCCCACTGCCTGCCCTGCCCTGCCCTGCCCTCCTGCTGACGGTCGGTGGTTTATGGATGGCCCCCTCCCTGCTCCACCAGCTCCGCTGCCTGGCCCCTCTGCAGGGGCTGTAGCTCTCAGCACCAGGCTCCAGCTCGCTTTCCCTCCCAGCTCGCTCTTTTCTCTCTCTGCTGTGGAAAGAGGCTTTGGCTGATGTTGTTTCACCCCAGGTAGATCGCAGGTGGTTCTGCCAGGCACTGGCATCCCGAGAACCTGCACCAGCGCAAGCCGCGGTGCGTTGCTGCCGGCTGGCAGGGGTGGCCGGTGGCTCCTGACTGTGCCGCTGCCTCCCTGGTCCGGCAGCCCCGCGGTGCATGCTGTCGCCGGGGCGCTCACTGCATGTCCTCTGCGTGCACCGCTGCCCGGGGCAGCCCCGGGACCGTGCTCCTGCTGCCCCTCCCGGGGCCCTGGCTGGGTGCTGTGCTCCCCTGGGACGTGTGGACCCAGAGGCGGTTGTGTGATGGAAGTGTGGCGTGGGCATAGCATCTCCAGCAGGACCTCTGTCCTGTCCGCTCTTGGCACACCCACACTGACCTCATCTCCCTCCCTTTTCTCCTTCTTTCTTCCGTTTCCTTCTTTCTTCTGCCACCAGCTGCCGGCGAGAGTAACATCTACCGGAAACCTCCCATCTATAAGCGACACGGTAGGGTCTGCCCGCTGTGCACCGGGTCCTGCTCCGCAGGGGGAGCAGGGAGGGTACCACCACGGGCTTGGTTGACACACAAGGGTGGGAGATGGGAGCGGGCATCAGTGTGAGATGTTGGGGTGCTGGGCTTTGGTGGCCTGATGCTCCTGCTTCCCCTCCAGGCAGCAGGGCACAGGGTTCAGTGTGAGAAATAAAGGCAGCTTTGCACTGCATCCCTGTTGTGGAGGATGGAAGGGAAGGCTGTCAGCAGCACCAGGGTCTGGAATAGCTGTGGGAGCGGGAGCAAGGCCATGGAGGGGTGGCAGAGGGGACAAGGATGGCCATTGCTTGCTGATCTCAGGAGCCAGAGCCTCGGGAAAGGGATGAAAAAGGTAATTTGCAGTTTCACGTGGAGCTCTAGAGAAACGTCACAGCTTATCCTGAATGGATGGTCTAGGGTGAAACAGGCTTGGGCATTGTTGCTGGGGAGGGGCAGGAGAGGAGGGGGGAAGGCACAGGGGTGTCTGGTGTCTCTCAGCAGGGCTGGCTTGCGCTGTCCCTGCTTGCTTCTGTGTGTAGAGGGACAGCAGCTCCCCCCACCCCAAGCAGTAACTATGTCTCCTCTCTTTCCCTGGGCTATCCCTTCCCACCGCCCCGCTGCTGGCTGTACCTGCTGCTGTAAGTAGCTGCCGTTGGCAGGGTCTATTGCGCCCGCTTGGGGTGATGGGATGGCTCTGCCACACAGCCTGTCCCTCATCCTCCTTCCCCTGCAGGTCTCCCGGCCTCTGGGCTAAGGGGCCAGGGCTCACCCTTGGGTTTCTCATGCCAAGGCTCAGTCCCCAGCCTGCACACAGCTCTGTGTGTGACCCTGCCGTGGAGGGCTGAGCCCCTGCCAGAGCTGTTTGGGTCACCCTCTGTTTCCCCTGCTGCACAGCCCACTGCCACCTTCCCCTTGCTATAGCCCACCAAGAGCCCTTCCCCTGTCAGAACTGAGCCTTCTCCATCCCTTCCCTCCTGTGTGGCTGTAGCCCTGGGTGACAGGACACCCTGGGGCATGGGGAGGCTGGTGGCACTTAGGGCTGGGGTGAGCATTGTGCCAGAGCAAGAGCTTGTCCTGGTGCTTGGGCTTAGAGCCATTCTGGTCCCTTCCCAATGGCCCCTCTGCTTGTCACTGTCCCAACTGTCTGCCTCTGCACCCTTGTCTCCAGGAGGTGTCAGCAGTCTGGAAATGGATTATTCCCAGCTCTGCTCCATGCTGGCCCAGACATAAATTGCTGGTGGCCACTGGGGAGAGAGGAGGGAAGAGGATTTTATTTCATCCCAGGGTGAATCTTTGTGAGCCCTGCTGGTGGGGTTCAGGGTCCTTGTTACAGCTCTGCTTGCTTCCTTTGCAGACCCTGCAGCCACAAAAAGCAAAACCAGCGAAGACATTGCACAGTCATCCAAGTACAGCCCTGCCTACTCCCCGGACCCGTACTACCACTCTGAGTCAGAGTATTGGTCCTTCCAAAGCTCCCCCAAAGGTAACAGCCACTCCTTTGGGCTGGGGGAAAGGGAAACCCATTCCTGTCCCCAAACCCACCTATTCCCTGGGAGGGAAACCTGCCCTGAGTTGGGTCTGGACCCGAAGGTGGGGTTGGGCTGAGACACCTGCCAGTGACCCGAAAATCCTAGTAGTCCTTGGGAGTCAGCTATTCCCATGCAGCTGGGGACTGTCTCCTCCCTACCTGTCTCCACCTTCATCCCCATCTGACTCCCAGTGTGTCTCCTCGCAGCCCCCCGGGCCCGGAGGTTCTCATCAGGAGGTGAAGAGGACGGGTACGACCGGGGCATGCACAAGGTGAGTGACCTCCCTGCCCAGGCCTGGCAGGGGGGAACCAGCAGCAAGCTGCCCTCATGGTGGTTGGCGTTGGAGAGGAGGATCAACCCAGCTTTGCCACCCAAGAAGGGGCCACCACCGTCCTTGCTGTCCTCTGTCATCTCTCTCCCCTTGGCCACCCCTGGTATGGAGCCAGAAGGAGGGGAGCACACCCCCTTCCTGAGGCATCTCACCCCAGCACCTTGTTCCTGGGGACAAAGGAACAGATGGGAGATGCCGAGCCTGTGCTGGGAGGTGCCATGCCATCGCTGCTGTGATGTGTCAGGAGGTCAGAGAGGGCCGGGCAGGGGAAGGAGAGGTGCGAAGTGGCTTTTCTTTAATGCCCAGATCCAGAGTGGCATCGGTAGGCTGATCCTGAGGGAGGAGATGAAGGCTCGGTCCAATTCCTATGCAGACCCCTGGACGCCACCGCGCAGCTCGGCCAGCAGCAGAGAAGCCCTGCACACGGCTGGCTACGAGGGCTCCCTCAATGGCTGTAAGGACAACCCTGTCTGTGGCCCAAGCCCCTGTGGGAAGGGATGGAGGAGGAAGAACAGGGGACTGGGAAGGGGTGGTGGGAGATGTGCTGGGCATCACAATTGGACTTGGGAGGCTCGTTTCCCCTCTGTAGGACTGTATCTGTTCCCTGTGCCCTAGCTGGGATGGGGCATCACCTGGTGGGTATTTCACTCTGTGCAGCCTGGTGAAGCTCCTCATCAAGTGGTCAAAGGGTCCCTCAGAAATGTCACAGCGCAGCCACATTGGTTTTCCTCTGACCTGTTTTAGGCTCACTGCTTCTGTACCCAGCACATCTGGGGCCTCTTGCCACACTGGACCTGCTGGCTGGCCCCAAGGTTGCCATCCTTGCTTGCAGTACTTTCACTATGCAGCACCCAGCCCCTCTCCCGTCTGGGCTGTGGGGGATCCGGGGGGTGTTGGGGACCTGGCAGCACAGACACCTCTGCCTGTTCTGTGCTCTCCTCCCTCACGGTGCATCTGCCTTCACGGGGCTGGGGCTGTTTGGGGATGCTGAGGGAGCCCCTCAGCTCTGCTGGGCTCCCGGGAGCCCCAAGGAGGACCCATGGGGCTGGCAGCCAGGCAGCTCTGTGTGGCATGGGGTGCTTGGTCCTCCCTGACACACGGCTTTTCTCTCCTTGCAGCTCCCCGGACGCACTACCTGGCTGACAGCGGTGAGTGTGTGAGCATGGGCACTCTGCGGCTGGTCCCCCATGGCTGTGAGGTCCAGAGCCTGAGCTGGAGGAGATGCTGGGACCAGGAGGGGAAGAAGCAGGGGGAAGGAGCCCTTGAAAGGCTGGACCAGTGAGGAACTGAACCAGGGCAGAGTTGGTGGCAGTGCCAGGAGAGGACGGGTTAGGAGAGGAGATTGTGTTGAGCTGAAGGGTCAGCAGGAGGGCTGCTGTGGGAAAGGGATTTTGGGGAGAGGGATTTTGGCACAGGAGGAAGCCAGGCTGGAAATGAGTTGGAGCTGAAAGGTGACACAGCCAGCTGAATTTGAAGCTGGGCAGGGATGTGAGAGCACAGTGCTAGGTTGACCCAGGGGTGCTCTCCCAGGGTATGGGGCTCACTTCTGCTTTTTTCGTTATGTACCTTGGTGGCTTCTTTGCAGATCCCCTAATTTCTAAGTCGGCCTCCCTCCCTGCCTACAGGAGGAATGGGCTGCACAGGGTGAGTGCCTCCTACCTCTGCTCTACCACTGCCAGGCATCTCTGCATCCTTCTTCATTCTCCCCAGATTCCTCAAAGCCTGCTTTCAGGACTGGAGAGTCCTGCTGCCCCCTTCTCTGAACCCCTGCTGTCACTGCTGGTCTATGCTAATCCAGAATGACCCTTATTGGGGAACAAAGTGCCCTGTCCCAGCACTGCAGGACAGAGGTGCCTGTCCTGAACATCCTGCAGGACACATTTCAGAGGAATGCTGGTGTTTCAGAGAGACCCTGGTTTTGCTTCCCAGCACTAGAGCTTTGCTTTATACCCTGGAGCAGTGATTGATGGGGATTAGGAGACCTGGTCCTGGCTCCGTGTGACCTGGCCTTGTCAATTCACTTCCTCGTGCCTCAGTTTCCCCACTGCCAGGTGTGGGGAGTGGGTCCTGCTTTGGGGTGGGTGGGACCCTTCCCCTCTGGGGACATGGGTGATACTGTGCTGAGTGTCTGTGGGGACCCCCTCTTACTCCTCCCTCCCTGTATCCCACCTGCAGCCTCCCAGTGCCGAGCTTTTCCACTATGACAGCACGAACGCCGTCAACTGGGGGATGCGAGGTAAGGCGCTGTGGGGCTGGGGAGCAGCATGGGCATGGGACCCTGTAGGCAGGGAACCAGATGCATTGGGGCTGCCTGCCCCACCACAGGCAGATCTGGAAGACAGCTGGAGGGAGAAGGGGAGGGAGAAAGGTGGGGGTCTCTGCACCTCCGGGGAGGATCCTGGCAGTGGAAGCATCAGTGTGGCTTATGTCTCTCTTGTCTTCTCTCTCCCCACAGAGTACAAGGTAAGATGCTCGTGCTCCAAGGAGCAGCTGCCAGCTGGAGGTGTGAGTGCCACCCAGTGGGAGTCCCAGAGCCATGTCTGCGTGTCCCCAGGCCCTTCAGGAGGAAGCTTTGCCCATTGCCCACACTACCCTACATTCATCCCCCTCCATCCCCCACCTAACAGCCCTATCCCAGGACTCTTGGACCAGAGTCCTTCCCCTCTTACCAGGGTCACAAGCACTTGGCCAAGCAGAAGTGTCTCCTGAGTGAGGAGCAGAGAATGGTGATCATGCTGGTGGCTCCCTATTCACATTCATCCCTGGGTCACTCCTGGTTTTGCAGAGTGAGCAGGCTATTCCAGAGCCACCAAGGTGACTTAAGGTGGATTAGGGTCACCCCGAGAGCAAGTACCTTCTCTCTCTTGTCCTGTTCAAGCCCTGGAGGCAGCTGTGCCACCCACACACTGTTAAACGTGGCAGGGGAAGGCTTTGCCCTGGTGGCCCCCAGAGCCTCATTCCTGCCTGTGCCCCAAATGTCATCTTCTTCTGGCTCTGGAGGTACCCCATGGTCTTTCTGTCCCTGTGCAGATATACCCCTATGAGCTGCTCCTGGTGAAGACGAGGGGGAGGAACCAGCTGCCCAAAGATGTGGACAGGACTCGGTTAGAGGTGAGAAGAGCCTTTTCCACCAGAGACAATCTCCTGGGGGCTCTGAGGGACACAGTTCCATGGGTTGTCCCCTTAGCACTGGCTGGCAGTGTGGGGCTGCAAGGGGCTCTTGGACATGAGGAGCACCTCCACAGCTCCCTAGGAGCACACACATGCCAGCACACTGTCACAGTGGTCCTGCTAGCTGGGCAGAGCTGCTCCCCATGCCCCCAGCACAAGTGTGTTTAGCAGGAGCAGGAGGGAGCTGGGTGCTCCCTCTCTCCTGGGTGAGCATTGCCCCCGTTGCACCCAGCTGGGCAAGGGATACCGCTGGACCCTCTCATGTGCCCTCATCCCCTGCTGCAGCCATGCAGCCCGTCTGGTGACTGTTGGCCCTGGGTGGTGGCCACATTCCCTGGCCCTGGCCCAGCATCCCCTCTCTCCCCAGCGCCATCTCTCCCAGGAGGAGTTCTACCAGATCTTCGGTATGACCATCGCCGAGTTCGACCGCCTGGCCCTGTGGAAGAGGAATGAGCTGAAGAAGCAGGCCCGGCTGTTTTAAATGCAGTGCACTATAAATATATACATACCTATAAATATATACATAGAAAGATCTCTATATTGCAGCTCTGTATGATTCTCGGTGCTGTATGTGGCAGAGGCGCCCTCTGCACCCCTGAGAGTGAATTGGAGTCTCGCAGACCATTTTATGCTCTTTGTTTCCTTTTCTTTTCTGACTCTGTTTCTGGATCCTTGGATTCTCCTGGGGGCTAAACGCACGTGGGTCACGAGACACTTGGCATCTGTCACTGCTGCCTAACAGGGGCAGAGGGGGGAGGATCTTCCTGCTGCAGCTACATCACCCGTGGCTGGGGGAAAACAGGGCTCTGGGATGGGGGGGTGGGATGGGAGTGTCTCATCCCCTGCGCTTAGCTGGTCCATCCAGGATGGAAAATATCCTGGGCACATTTGCAGGAAAAAGACATTGCACCATGGTCTTCTTGTTGCCTTCCCAGCATTTAACCTGACCATGCACTGGGGACACCATCAACCTAACCCTCAGGAATACAGAGCTTGGGGCAGGGAACAAGTTGTGGGGACCCCATGGGAGCAGGGTGCAGCCCAATGGGTCAAGGTACCAACCTGAGCTGGTGGCTTTCCCTGCAAACTTGGTACTGCTGCAGAGCCAGTTCCTCCTCCCAAAGTGCCAGAATGCTGGGTCTCCAGGCTGTCCCAAACCCAAGCGTTTCTTAGATAAAAACAACCAGAGCCACCACTTCCCTTGTGCAGTTTCTTGCTGCTCTTCAGGTTGGTGCAGGGCCAACAAGCCCCAAGAGCGAACAAGCTGTGATGCTTGCTAGTCCTGGTCCACTATGCGTGGAGCCCTATGGAGGTGCTGGGTGCAGCTGGGGCTCTCGGCACTCATAGAGCTGTGGTTGGAGATGGGGGTAAGGCTGGGGTAAGGGATGCCAGTCTCACTAGGCACTGGCCCTTTTCGGGGGAGGGTTTCTGGTGTCTATGGTGCTCTGTTTTCCCATTTGCTCATTTGGCACAGTTTTTAGGACTGAGCAGTTCCAAACAGGCCAACAAGCCACGGGGGACCTCTGCAAGAGCTGGGTCAGCAGGGTTCTTCCAAGGGGACAGTGGAAGTCTCACCTTCACTGTGCCACAGGCCAGCTCTGCTTCTGCCTGTTCTAGGGGTCTTTGAAACCTTCCTGTCTTGGTATGTCCCATCAGGTGCACGGAAAGCCCTCCCTGCCATCTGCACCACTGCTGTTGGATGCTGAGCTCACCCAGCTTGTTGCAAGGAGAGACTTGCAGGACCCCTGGCAGGGGTTTGCCAGGTTGCTCAGAGCAGGAGATCTCCCACCAGCAGCAGCCTCAGCTTCAGGAGCTTTGTGCTGGCGTGGAAGGGGCTGGGGCCTGAGGTGGAGATGGCAATATTGCACTGGTAGTTGCTGCTGTCTGCTTTAGCACAGCAGTAAATAAACCAATTGTGTTTATAATAATTTCACCCATATAAACTACAGCTCCTTAAATCAAGCTCAACCATTTGTGGCTATAAAAGAATTCCATCTCCAGCAGCAGTTTCAGTGATAAAGCTTGGAGGACATTATTAATAATAATAACACCACAACAGAGAGAGTCTTTTCATTTTCAAAGTATTTTATGGATAGTAACTAACTGTTCCCTGCAACTACCCTCATGGCAAAGATGGGGAAACTGAGGCAGGGCTTACTGCTATCCAGGGCCAAGCAAGCTTCTCCAGTCCACGCCATTCAGGGGCAGCAGACACCCCGTGGGACCCTTGCAGGCTCCTGTTGCCCCAGGATGTGCAGCGAGCACCCTGGAAATCATCACTGCCTGAGCCCACCCTCTCATTTGGCTGCTTCGCAAGTCCCAGCCATGAAAAAGCCAGAGCCCAGTGGACAGCAGCGTTGGTGGCTGGGCCTACCTGTGCCCTAGCCCTAGCCCCAGAGGTGACCTGGTATTACGAGGGAAAATGGGGCTTGATCCAGAAGGGAGGGATCCAGGCAGAAGCTGCCTGGGCGGAGCGGGGCAGGGCTGGCTGCCAGCTGGGCGCAGAGCGGTGTGAGTGGCCACTGCCCCCGCTGCTTGGGCTACGAGTGCCCCGGGTGGGGAAGCCCTGGAGTCCATTTGCTAATGCACGTCTAATATTTGAATTGTTGCTTTCCCAAGTGATATCTGGGTACGAATGAAACCGAGTCGTGTTTCCGTCGCAGCCTGCTGTCCCCAGAAGAGGGCTCAGCTGCAGTCCTTAGGCCATGAGGAATTGTCCTGGAGGTGTCAGGAGTCACTGTCCCTGCTGCCACATGCTCTTCACACACAGGACACTCCTTGCACACCCCACAAATCTCCCAAGCCCAGGTCTCCCCTGAGGTTCACTTTGGGGAAGGGGCAGTGATGGTGGCATGAGCACCATGGCCAAGCAGAGGCCGGGTATGTGAGGGACATCAGGAGGGGGCAGATATGAAGAGGTTGGGGGGGTTGGGGGTGGCAGGGAGGTAGAGGGGCACTGTGTGTGCTCGGTGGGTGTGCCTTTGGGTGGGTAGAGGGGCGTGATTCCGCATCTTTGCCCGAACTGAAGTTGCCTGAACCAACAACCCCCAGGTTGGAGGTGACCTGCTCCAGACCCTGACTCTCCATGGGAGCATCTCCGGGTGCTGCCACTGCGGGGCATGCTGGATGCTCGGTGTGGGGTATCACTTGGGGGAGATGCATACCCAGTGTGGGGTATCGCCTGGAGCAGATGCACCGGGGACAGGAGTGAGGAGTAGGAGGAACCATGGGCCACCCTCCAGGAGGTGTCTCGGTGCCGTGCCGTGCCGTGCCGGTGCTGGGCGCTGCCGTGCACCGAGGGAGGGGCGGACCAAGCGATTGGCCGCTTCCGAAGCCGAACCCCGGCCCCGCCGGGAGGCTGCTGCCGGTGGCACTCGCACACCCCGCGTCTCCCGGGGCGGCCGGTGCTGCCAGCGGCTCCGGGACCATGGATCGTCTCAGCGGTAAGGGGACGGGGACCGGGACCGGGACCGGGACGGGCATCCCCTCTCCTCGCCGTGCCGGGCCCGGAGATGCCCGTCCCGGTCCCAGCGGGCTGGGGGTGGCGCATCCCTTCCCAAGCGTGTCGCTCACCGAATTGATGTGAGACCCTGCTCCTGGGGTGCCTTTGCCCACCCCCCCACCCCCCCAGCCCTGCGGCTGGACCAGTTGGGAGAAACTGGTACCAGTTTCCCTTTGCTGGCCAGATGTGAGGTGTTAAACACTTGTTAGAGGGAAATTATGGTTGTAGAAAGGGAGGTGGCTGATGTTTCCCAGATGGAGCTGATGGGATCTAGAGGGTTTCCGTAGCTGGGGAAGATGCCGGTGGTCTTGTAAAGGCCACAGAGGACCTGTTCCCCACCCTGCTGGGAAGCGGCTGTGCTCCCACACGTGTGCGATTCCCGCCTGCAGCTTGTGGCATTGGGCTCACGTAGCTGTTAGGCTTTGATCTGGGATATGAGTAAACCTGCCAGGGCTCTGGGCCAACTTTGTAGAGAAAGTCCTGGCTTTCTGCTGGGGCTGGCAGGTCCCTGGAAGGAGCAGGAGGAGGCTTTCAGGGGGGGTCGCTGCTTTCTGCTGCTGAACGGTGGCCTGAGGCTGCAGAGGAGGACCAGGTGGTGATGGGGTGTAGCATGGGGGTCCTGGCCCTCAACTGGTCCTCAGAGGTGCTACAGAGGCGCCAGCCAAACATGATAACAGGGGGGCAAGGGGCATCACTCCAGCTCCGCGGGCTGGGGCCACGCTGGAGTCCCAGGGTGGTTCAGGCAGTGCTGTATCTGCGTCTCTGGGTCAGCACCAGAAAGACCCAAGGGTCAAGAGTTCCCCTTCCCGATGTAAAAGGATGGGGTGGCGTTTCCGCAGTGGAAACAGTTGTGAGGATTTTGACTCTTGGGATGCAACTCGTGGTGTTGTTGCTCAGAGAGCAGGGCCGGTGCCCAGAAGCCTGGGAGGGGACAGGGACGGTGACAGGGACAGCCTTCCCCTGCGGCTGTGGCTCGCCCTGCCTGCCAGACAGACAGAGAGAGTGGCTTTTCGAGCTCTGAAGGAGGGTGCTGTTGCAGGAGGGGAGTGTTGTTAAATGACACATGGTGCCAGAGCTGCCCCTCGAGTTTCCAGAGGACCCCACCAACAGGGAAAGCAGAGGGTCGTGGCTTCCCCATTTTCTTGCTGTGCGAGCTGGTGGGAGGCCACTCTGCATCCCAGCCCACCCCAAAAATCAAACCTGGGTTCTCACCACAGGGGAGGGCAGGAGGTTCCTGTTACATTGAGGAAACCATCCTGCAACATTGTGAAGCTGGGCCAAGGCATGGTGCAGCCACTCTGTGAGCTGGCCCTGCTGGGGAAGAGCTGCTGTTTTATCCCCCTTGCTGGTGCCTTCTATGGTAGTGACAGCAGTGCCTGCCTGCTTTGCTTTGAGTGCTTGTAATAAATTGCTGTTGGCACCTGGATGGCTCTTTGCTAATGTAAACCTCCTCTAGACCCTCCTGCTCATTGCCCAGAACCACTGGGGGGCTGTGGCTCATGAGGGGAAGGTGTCAGGGTCTCACCATGCTCCCTTCCCTAGTGCAAGGTGCGCTGGGTCCAGTGGTAGGTAGGAGCTCTGTGCCCTGTTCTCTGCCCAGTCCTGCTCGCTGGCAGCCTCTTTCTTCACCTGGAGCTCCACTTAGCCCCTGTGTGTATCCTCACTTGCTCTCACTTTATATTCCACCAGCTTCTTCATCGCTTTCCATGCTGTAGCTGAGCCTGCTGCCTCCCCCAGCAGGCTGGGCAGAACATGGTGTGGGGCTCAGTTCTCCTACCATCAGCTCACCCATGGAATCAGTGCCGTGGGCTTTCAGTTTGCAGAGTTTTCCGCTTGCTTGCTGTGGTCAGTCAGTTTGTGGAGTTGTTTCAGGTTGTGCTGGTGGAGAAGTGCATGATTTGGGAGGTGTTCTGTGCTATGAGCCTCTGCTCTAGCAGGGCTGTGCTTCTCCTCATTAGTGACTCTTCCCTGACCTTTTGTGCCACCAGAATTTAGGTCCTGCACCAAACTTATCTGGGGTCTAAATCCAGCAAAGCCGGTAGAGATGTGTCAGGGATAAACTTGGCTCCAGCTCGCCCACAGGAATGGGGAAGGCTGTGGGGCTGGTGGGAGGGAGCCGGGATCATTCCCGACCTGCCGCCTGCAAGCTGGCAGCAGGAATCCCTCCCGCCCCGTGCACGTAGCCCGGTGGAAGGGGGTGCAGAGTGGGTGCGAAACACAGGTCGGGCCAGCTGTTAGCACGCCAGGCAAGTGCCGAGCTCTCCCCCGCATTGCAGCCATTCCTTCCGCTGGAAACTCAGCTGCCCGGGGCCACGGCCTGTTTATAGCTGGGGAGCGTGCAAGGAAGGGGGCTGAGCCCACCACAGGCTGTCCAGGCCCACCATGCTGGCCAAAGAGGGGTGTGAGGACAGCCCCAGGGATGCTGATGTCAAGCAGGGAAGGGAAGAACTGGAGTGATTTGCCCGTCTTTATCTTCTGATACCCTTCTGTGCAACACTGCCCTTAATCGGGAAAAATGAGTCTCACTGTAGGTACTAGATGATCTTTAAGGTCCCCTCCAACCCAAACCATTCTACTGGATCCCTGCTGAAGCCAGCCTGGCTGTGCCAGACCAGCCCTGATGTGCCCGTTGCAGGTGCCCACTCTGGCAGGGGCTGCTGGAGAGGGGAAGGAGCAAGCTGGTGCCCTTACTGACTACTGAGGTAGTAGTGTCCTCCAGCTGGGGACCCTGGGAGCTATCCTATCAGCCTGGGCGACTGGAAAACCTGCCTCTTTCCTACGCTTGCTCTTGACCTGGAAATGCTGTTTTCCGGTGCAAATGTGCTGAGCTTGATGTGCCCTTTGCTATGGAGCGGCGCTGCGCCACGATGTGCCTGAAACCCTCGTGCAGGCAGCTGCTGGGTGGTTCTTATCCCAGCCCAGGAAAACTTTAAGATTTTGAAGAAGTTGTCTCATCCCAGACACTGGGAAGGCTTTTCAGAGCTGGTCAGGGAGTGAAAACTTGTGCTTGACCCAAGATCTGCCTGTTGTTCAGTAGCCAAATAGCTTGCTGGGGACAGGAGATAACGGTTTAGCAGAGTGGAGGCTTGAAGTGCTTTCTGGCATCCCAGACCCATGTCCTAAGTCCTTAACCCTTCCCTACACCAACTACTGTCTAGTCTGGCACATCTGAAGCTCTCTCCTGAGGAACATGCATCTCCTCCTGCATACAAGGAACCTTCTTCCAGTGAAAATTAATGGCACAGCTGTCAGTCCTGCAAGACATCTACTAAACATCACTCTTCCAGGGCAGTACCTGGACGGTTTGATTGGAAACCTCCCAAGGAGTTCTGCGTTGTCTCTGCCAGCCTTGCCCTGCTGCTGTGCAAAAGGGGGGCTGGCACCCCCTGCCAGGGCACGGAGGGATAAATAGAGCACGTCCTGCCACCCACGGGGAGGGGACCCGTGCAGCCACCAACAACCTACCTTTCATCACCCTGCGGCGCTAAAAGTGGCAGCATTTGGGGATCTTGTGTCCCTCTGCAGATGCTGTGCTGATGACCTGCAGCCTCCACAGTGCGGAAAGATGAAAATAACACCTCCGGCCCTCCCTCCCCCATGGCCCCCCCATGGCACTGCTGCGGCAGCCCCTTTTTACTCCTGATACACTTCCCATCGCATCAAAGGCAGGCTGTTTGGCAGGCGAGGGAAAACACTGACATTTCATAACAGTTTGGAATGAAAACAGATCTTTGCTGCAAGGGGTTTCCATGCTCAAAATACTTTTTTTTCTTTTTTATTTTTTTTGAAGTGGGTTTAATGTGTATGTGATCCTGGAAATGATAGGAGGGAGCTCTGGTGATACTGGTATGCTCTGATCGCTGGCAATTAGCAGGAGATGTGTAAGGAGCAGCCTGAAGAATGGCTTTGGTTTTCCTCTAGTTTTTTTTTTTACTTTAAATCCACCCAACTTGGTGATGGGGGAACAGCCCTGTTTTAGCTCCTTGTCCAATGGGTTCAGCGTCCCATTTCTGTGTGGTCCCAGTGTCATCCTACACTTTGGGAAACCAAAGTTGGGAAGGACAGAGCCAGGAATAGAAATTATGGAGCAACAGGCTGGATAGCTGGCATTTGTGTCCTGCATTAAAAGCAGATCTGGTGAACCAGTCCCGGCGCTGACGGAGCCATCGGCAATGACCAGAGCAGTTGCACATTCCCCTGTGCTCTGGTTTGTCAAGCTTCCCTCTGGGATAAACTGGCTTTCCTGCCCCTCCGCCCCTGCGCCGCAGAGGTTAAGCGGGTAGGAAACGCTGTGGTGGTGGCCTTGCTGCTGCACCTGATGCTCCCGGCGGAGCTGGGCAAGGGAAGGAAACGGAAGGGCTGTTCTCAGCTGAGAAAATACGCTTATCCTGCCCTCTGAGGGTCCTCTGGGGCAGCACGGCCCCCTCAAACACAGAGACCCTCTGCCATGCCCTGACTGCCCTGGGAATGTCCCTCTACCTCAGGAACAGGGACACTGAGTCCTGGGCAGGGGGTACAAGTGCCTGGTGCCCTGGGGCTCCTTGGCTTTGCTGGGGTTGGGGCAAGGATGCCCAAAGATGCCTGCAAACACAGAAAGCTGGGTGCTGGGCACTTGTCTCCCTTCCCCTTACCCTGTGGGGATATTTCCCCCGTAGGGGATCTGTGGTTTCTCTTCCCACTGCTTCTGAAAAGAGGGGTGTGCGTTGTCCAGTGTGGCTGAAGGCATTTGGGAAAGTGGAGCTGGCTGGTAGCTAATCCACCAGCTCCTACATGCAAATTCCATATCCTCCCTGCCCACAGGTGAGGGTCCTGTACCCTCCTCTGCTTCCAAGGGTCCAAGACACAACCTCCTCTCATGACTCTTCCTTCTAGGAGCATTTGCCAGCCTCTCTCTTTCTTCTGAGGGTTAGGTATTGCATCTGAGATGTTTTGGATCTTGGCTTCCATGAAGGAGGATGTAAGGAACATGGAGAGCAGCCTTTAGGGATGCAGAGAGCTTTCCACCTGCAATGGTCTGGGGTGTCCATTTGGGAGATCTGGGGGCTGGAGGGCCTGCCCAGCCCTGGGTGGTAACGTGGCCATGACTGCCTGGGCACTGGGGTGCTGAATTAGCAGGTTTCCCACCTCCATCCCTGCAATTAACTGTAATTCCTACTGTCCTGGAGGCTGAGGTTTGATGGAGATGAAGGGCTACAGAGAGGTGAGAGCTTCAGGTTCCCCCAGCTCCGAGCGAGCTGCAGGCAGGAAGGTGCAACCCAGGGAGGGTTTCCTGGGCTCTGCCCATCACAGGGCTGGGAAAACGGCTGCGACACCAGTCCTGGGGCCTCTCCCAGTGTCGGGAGCGAACCCAGGCCAACCTGCTGCTCCCTGCGCTGTGGAGTTTGTTTGGAAAAGGCAGACGCCAAAATTTTAGTTGGAGAAAAGACAGTTTATTCTGGGTTCTAACTAATCCTAACATCTCCCCTCTGCCTGAAGCTTGTTTTTTATACATTACTCAGCAGGTCTCGCCCCTGCCTGACTATTCCTTTAAAGGGCATCTCAAACCTCTCTTTTATATTCATTATTTAAGTGTGTTCTCCAGCCAGCAGCCTCCGAGCCCTGCTCCCAGGCTAGCCCAGCAGAGCATCCTGCCACACACACGCTGAGGCTGGCACTGAGTTTTGAAATGTTGCCTGGAAGCACTGAATGTGGTCCACGCAGAGCTAATTGCATTGATTGGGCTGAGCTGGGGCTGGAAACGACTTGTGCCTGGAGTTGGGAGCCCTCGGGGTTCAGGGGGCAGAGGGAGGAGGTTGCCCATGCCCTGCCTGTGGACACCAGCAGGGTCACTCAGTGATATCTCGCCTGGGTGCTTTTTGTTGCTCAACCTCTTGCTGTGCTCACCAGTAAGATACAGAAGCCTCCCCGCCCTCGTCTGGGGTGGGGGCAGCTGCAACCTCTTCGAGTTAAAGGGGTAAAGTTTGCTTTTTGTGAGCTAAAGCAAACCATCACCACCTTCTCCAGGAGGTGGAGAAAAGGCTGCTAAGCCATCCGTGGAGGGGGAGCAGCCCCTGGAAAAGGACTCCTGGTGCAGCATGGGGCACTGGAGGGTCGTTATCTGCATGGGTCACGGGAGATGTTTGTAGGTGATTTAATCAGCCTGTTAATTATTACCTGCTCGTGAAACTGCTGTGCTTCAATGCAAGCTGCTGTGAGGCCCTGCAGCCCAACACGGGCTGCCCTGGGGGGGTCCTTCCAACAGCGATGCCAGTTTCGAGATGCCCCATGGTTGAGTTGGGGGCTCTCTGGGGAGGTGACACTCTTCTGTGTATCACTGCCCAAGAGGACTGGGGGATGGAGCAGAGCAGGCAGAGTGAGGGTGCTGCAGCCCTGGGGGAAGGCTGGATCTCTGGGTGTGTAGTTGCTGCTGCTGAGGGGAAGGTTTTCCACCCGCAGCCATGCTCTGCGTGTGGGCATCGCCAGGAGAGCCTCAGCCTAGCCTGGGGCTTCCCTACAGGGCCATGCTGTGTGGGGTGTGCTGCTGGCATCGGGCTTGGTGTGACGGGCTGAAAGAGCTGAAAGGCCGAGAGAGCTGGGACTCTTTAGCCTGGAGAAGAGAAGGCTGAAGGGAGACCTTATTAATGCTTAAAAGTAGCTGAAGGGTGGGTTGAAGGAGGATGGAGCCAGACTCTTTTCAGTGGTTCCCAGTGACAGGATGAGGGGCAATGGGCACAAGGTGGTACATAGGAAGTTCCATTTGAATATGAGGAAAAACTTCTTTACGGTGAGGGTGACAAGCAGTGGAACAGGCTGCCCGGGGAAGCTATGGAGTCCCCTTCGCTGGAGACTTTCAAGACCTGCCAGGATGCAGCCCTGAGTGATGTTCTCTGGGTAATCCCGCTTTAGCAGGGGAGTTTGACTGGATGATCTCTAGAGGTCCCTTCCAATTCTGACAATTCCCTGATTCTGTAAAGGGAACCACCACGATCCTCTTGTTCTCTAGTTGCTCCTTTAATCCAGTTGTACGGAGAAGAGGCTTGACTGGCCCCGCAGCAGTGAGCAATGGTTTCTGCAGAGGATGACCTGGCCGGGGCGTGAACGCGGGTGATAATCTCTGCCCTGTGCAAGTTCTGGCAGCCTGTAATTACACTTCAGGACTCCTGTTTTCATGTGTAAGACTGTGGGGAGGATGTGAAACTGTTTCTCCTCCAGAAAAGAATGCACAGGAGGGGGGTGTTTGGGATCTTGCTCCTGCAGCTGTTTCCCTCCTGCCTGTGCTCTCGGCACTGGCTGAGTACACCGGGCAGAGCATCAGCCCCTGTGTGTGAGCTGCTGCTCCTCTTCCTCCTCTCTGATTTTTAGGGGTGGCAAGAGCTCCAAGAAACTGCTCTGGCACAGAGGGCTGGGCTGAAGCAGGAGCACCTGGGGAAAGCCAGGCTTTCAGAGCTGAGAGGACAGCTCTGCCCCACTGCCCTGGGTTGGACTTGCTGCTCAGCCAGCCTCTGCCAGAGTGGGCAAGTGACATGCGATAAGGCTTTCTGCAGAGCTATTTTTACTGGGGAGACGAGCTGGTGCTGGCAAGGGCGCTGGGCCAGACAGAGGACCCTTCACAGAAGTGCTGCTGAAAGCAGCGGAGCTGGCTGTGCTGCTGGGGCCGAACTGGGAAAGGAACCATCCCCCTGAGCTGCTGTTGGGGTGTGTGTCTGGACCAGATGGGGGAAAAGATGAAGGTGGCTCAGCAGACACAGCCAGGGCAGCCTTCTTGCTGTCTAACCTCCCTAGTTGCTCATCTCCCCCTCTCTGAGAGATAGAGGGGCCTTGAGAAGGCAGCAGGTGCTGGGAGGCAGGGCTGGTGGGGGACCTTCTGCCCCCTTGCGCAAGCAGATTTCACATTCATCTCCCAGGACTGATTTTCCAAGGTTATCAGCTAAGGATATTAGTTACTGTAAGGTGATGATGATGATGATGATGAGATCCGCAGGAGCTGTGCATCCCTGCCCTTCCTGCTGCAGCCTGGCTTGGAGGGGTCGGGGGTGTGCTGTGAGGAGGCAGCAGGGATGTGCTGGAAATTTAGGGGATGAGTCAAAAAAGGTTTGAGCTCATCATGTGCTCCCCAATGCTTGGGGATCCTGCAGCACCCAAGCTGGGAGCTACTTGGGGAGCAGAGGCAGCTGCCAGGGTTCTGGGGCTAGTGGCAAGGGGGGTAATCACAGCAAGGGGTGGGAAGAGGCAGTTGGAGAGCTGGGGAGCGCTGGGGGTTCCTGGCCATGCAGGAGCCAGCCCCAAGCAGTCCAGCTCCTGCTGACATTGTTGGATGCCAGGTCAGAGGCGCTCCCCCCATCCACCCCACTCAAGGGGCCCTTGTTTCCAGGGAGAAGATGATTCATGTGCACGGAGTGGCCCCTTAGCAAATCTTCCACTCTTACAGGATGTTGTCAGATCTCAAGTGTGATCATTAATGGTTGGCCTTTCTCTAAAAACCCTCTGGGCTGGAGAACACCAAGTTGCTCCCATAGCAGTTCAGCCAGCCAGGCTGGGAGGAGGAGGTACTTTCCAGGCTGGAGTTCCTGGCCCTGCCAGCCCATCCGAGTCATCCCAGTTTGTCCCATACTCCACTGGGTGATGGCTGGAGGGGAAGCCAAGACTGGCTGGCTGGGATGCCCTGCTTGCCCCTGCTGCCTCCCCAGGAGCTGAGCGCTGCCCTTCTCCTGCCTGCTTGGCAGGGTGTCCTCTTGCCCGCACCGTAGGAGCGGTGGCCGCAGGCAGGGTGTGGGCAGGCAGCAATCTGTCCTCCTGTCTTCTGCACAAAGGAACAATTCTGGGAGCGCCGCGCCGCCCCCACCAAGGCACTTCCTCACCGGCTGCATGCCTCCCTCCTCCCCATCGGAAAGAAACCTCCTTGGGAGTGGGGGTGGGAATAGGAATGGCCTCGGGAGCTCAGCAAAGGGCTCAAGGGATCACAGCCTTCCTGAAGGAGAAGTGTCAGGGAAAAACTGGCCTTGCTGGGGTGGGAAGCAGCATGATGGGGCTGGAGGAGGCTGTCAACACCCACAACATCCCTCCAGCGATGCCTGTATCCCGTGCTAGGAGACTGGGGGCAGGCAGGGAGATACAGAGGCATGTCCTGGTGCTCAGGTGTCTCTTGCAGGTGGCTCAACATCAGCCCATGGAGAGGACAGAGCAGTTTATCTGCTGCAAGCAACTCCTCCCATGATGTTGGGTCTGTTTGTCCCACAGGGTGGGCGACCTCCCTGCTGGGCTCCTCCTGGGGCTGAGGTGTCTCTGCTGCTGTCCCTGAGTGTTAGGGAAGCTCCCTGTTTTTCCCCCTTCCCTGGCCCACATCCCACCTATTTATGGCATCCCAGGAGCTATAAAAGTTTGTTTACTGTCGGTGGTGGCTCTAAGCAGCCCTGTGGAGGCAGGCGGATTGTCCCAGCACCCTGCCCACGCCAACAGGAAGGATTTATTTTTGCTTGGTTTTTATTTTAGCTACAAACAATGGTTGTTACTCCCAGCATCCGATTTCCCCCCGGCCCCCCTCACCCCCAGCCTTCACCTGGCGCAGGAAGATGTGTGGCTGGGACTGGTGGAGGATGGGAGAGTGGTGGCTGCAGGACGGAGTCCCCCATGCACCTCCCACTGCAGCAGCCTCACGGTGCTGCCAAACAGCATCTCCCCTCCCCAGGGCTCCCTTTCAGGCTGCAGAGCAGGTTTGCTTGAGGTGACAATGCCACATGCATTGTCTTATCTCTGCCCCTGCAAAAGCTGGGTCTGTAAACCAGGAAATTCCTGCTTTGGCTTGGCCGGAGCCTCTTCCTCCTCCTCCTCCTTCTCCTCCTCTTCCTCCTGCTCTCTGCAGGTTGCTGGAGCAAGACCTGAATTTTGCTCTTGTGAAGAAGCAGAGGCTGGAGAGGGGGAGATGGGCTCTGCAGCTGCGGGCTGTGCCAGGACCCTTATCTCCACACTGTGGAAATGGGTCCCTGAGGGGGACAGCACTCATAGGGTCTAAAATTAGAGCTGGCCTGGGTGCAGGGTGGAGAGAGGTGGTGGAGTGTTGGAGGGGACACAGCTCCTCTGCCAGCATTGTGCTTGGTGCTGCTTCTAGGACAGGCTTTAGCAGCAAGGAAGATAGTGCCTGGTTGTCTCAAACAGCAGCAGTGTCCTGGTGCTGGCCCCCCAGCTCACCTCATACTGGCAGAGCTGCCCTGGGTCCCCACTGCCCATCCAGCCCCGGTTAGCTAGTGCTAAAGCCATCTGCTGCCATGGCTTCTGGCCTCCCAGGCTCAGAGACCTCACTGAAATCTCCCCGTCAGCGTGCAAATGTGGAAAGAGTGAGTTTGCAGGAGGGCAGGCTGGCATCCCTTTCTGTGCTGGGATGCCTGTGTCCAAAGCCTGAGCCCAGTGAAGCGATGCAATCCCACAGGATTTCAGTTTCAAGAGAAACCCCTGAAGAAAGCAGCAGGTGGGAGCCATTTGTCAGTGCCGGAGACAGACATGAGGCCAGAGGGGTCCCACAAGTGAGGCAGTGGCTCGGTGGGTGGGGGATGCAGGGTCCCTTTCTGGCTGCATCTCCTGCTCAGCGCCTGTGGCCTCTCTGATGTTGTGCCGTCTTCCCCCCAGGAGCCCTTTGATGTCCTGCCACCACCTCCATCCCAAAGCTCTGTGGTTTCACACCGAGGTTGCACCGACACCATTGCCTGGTCCCCTGCCTGCTGTGGTGCAGGCATGAACACAGGCTGGTGCTGGGTCTGTGCTGGCTCCTGACGGCTACTGCAGCAGTGACGTGCCAGACCTTGCTCGCTGGGTGACCTTGGGTTGGTGGCACCTGCTGCCCTCCATGCAGCAACCCTGAAGCAATCTCCCTTTGCCACCCCATTATTCTTATTTAGGCTGGGAGCCTAACGAGCATAGGAAATTAATTCCTTCCTTTCCTCCGCTCCTCCAGGCAGAGGCTCAGCTCAGCGGGCAGCACGTCCCCCTGGGATCACAGCCCTCTTTGACTTGACCCCCCTTCTGCCCTTATATTTGGGAGGATGTTTAACAACGGAGATGGAGGGGACAGCTCAGCTGAGGGCAAACAAAGGCGCCTTCAGTGCTCGCCATGCTTTGTGTGCCTGCTCAGAGCTGGCGCTCGGGGCGCTGCTGATGAGCTCACTCCTCTGCCACGCCGGGTGACAAACCTCGCTTATCGGCTGCTCTCACTTCTCTCGTGCTGGGGTATGCGTGTGTATTTGTGTGTCTTCTTGCCCCCCTCCCCACTCACGCTGCCTGCCTTGTCACTATTAATAGAAATCCGCTCACCCTTTTGTCCTCGGCTGGTCTGAAGCCTTGACACAGGAGCTGGTGGCTGTGATGGGAGATGTCCTACCCGTGGCAGGGGATGGGGATGCTGGTGAGCACCATGGTCTAGGCTTCGGTGTCCTACGAGAGGCTGTGTGGGGTGTGTGCATGGTCTTCCTCTCTTCCTTGGGAGCTCGTGGCCAGCTGAGACCCTGCTGAGATGGGGCAGTGTCTCCCTAGATACTTGCAGGTGCTGGGTGGACCTGGGGGCTTCTTGTTCTTTGTCCTAGCTACTTCCTTGCTAGTCCTGTGCCCCACTAAGCATCTTGGGCACAGCAGGGAGGGATATCTCACCTGGAGACCACCACCACATTGCTGAGCAGGGGACTGCTCCTATCCTGCCTCCACAGCACTCTGCAAACACCCCAGGGAGGATTTGTCCCTCTTCCTTCCCTTCCAGCCTCTGCAGAGGGGCAAGGAGAGGGCCATGGAAGATGAACTTTTACCCTGAGTTTTTAGCTGGAGCAGGTCCCCATCCCGGGAGGTGCTTGCTGGCAGGGGACAGCAAGCAGAGCACCAGAAGGACCAGGGTCCTGTGGCTGCCTGTCTGCTGGGGGTTGTTTTTCCAGCTCAGGGAGCAGAAGTCCTGCTCCACTTGTGGTTGCCCTTTCCTTCCCCGTAGGCTGGGGGATGCTGCCAGCTCCCCAGGCTTGCTTGCTCCTTCTGGAGCTGTGCTGAGGCTTTTCCCCCTGCCTGGAGGCTACCTGTCCCTGTTTGGCCTGTCCATAGGAGAGGGGCACTGGCAAAGCCACCCTTGCTGAAAGGGCTGAGGCTGCTGTTTAGCTTGGCGTTGGGAAGGGAGGAGGAAGCAGAAGGTCTGTGGAGATAGAAGCTCATCGGCTGGTGCAGCAGGAAGAGGCTTGTGAGCCGCATCCTGCCTTGTGTCCTGGGGGAGGCAGTGATTTGGGGCTGGGCACATTGTCTCCTCACTCGGGGGCTCATCTTGGCCGGGCACTGATCTGCATCACCCAGCTCCTGTTGGGTTCCCCTTCTGCTGAGAAGCTTTGAAACAGCCATTGGTTTTGCTGTGCTGTCCCTGCTTTGGGGGGTCTGGTCACAGGGGACTCGCTCTGTGCTCCGGGCTGTGGCTTGCAGGGTGGAAGGTGGGCACCCAAAATCATGGGTAAAACCTGTAGCAGCCCAGTTTTTGATGGGTGTTGGGCAGAGTGGATAAGGCTCAGCGGAAGCTTGTTAAAGAACGTGAGTAATGAAGATCTCAGCATGAGTAACAGCATCCTGCCCTTCCCCTTGGGAAATACACCCCATGCCAGCCCTCTCTGCCACCCAGCTGTGCTCCTCCAGGGCCCTTCCCCTGGCAAAGACCGTATGGGCAGCCCGGCGTGTCCCTGGTTCTCTGTGCTGCTGGGGCACATGTTCTCCCCTCCTTGCAAGCCATCCCCATCAGCCAACACATCCAAGCTGCCTCTGTGATCACCTCTGGCCTCTGCTCCTGTCCCTGGAGACCCAAAGCCAGCTGCACGCTGTCCCAGCTGTGCCACGATGACTTTTGGTTGCTGCCAAGAGAAAGGATCCTACTCACACTTGCACTGGAAGAAAGAGAAGCTTTTTTTTCACCCTCTTTAGCTTCCAGAGGTGGAGGTTTGCTGGTGTCTCTGAGCTTGGCCTCTCCAACACAGGCCATCTTCTGCAGGCACTGGACCCTGCAGCAGCTACCCTAGATGCCCGCGGAGCCGGTCAGATGTGTGGTACCATGTAAAAATGGGAGTTCGGCTTTGGATCCAGCTCAGCTTTGTCTTATCCTGCTTGGAGGAGATAAGGTACAGGAGGACACCTGGGAGGAGGATGTTGGTGCATGTGCAGAACTGGGAGAGTGGGAACTCATGAGAGATTTGGAGTCCAGAGCTAACCTTGTTCAAGCCCTCCCCATCCTTCCCATCCCTGAACAACATGTTTTCCCAAAGCTGCCGGTCAGCTGCTGCCAGCATCATAAACGCTGCTTTCTGTGATGAATTTCTTTTTTAGCCCTGCTCTGATATGCAGATACTGAAGTTTTTTTTTTCTGGAGCCTTGCTGCACATTTAACCCCACAGCTGCAGTGTGCTTTTGCTTCATAAGAACTAGCCCATGAATCACCACATTTAAGAGAAGCCCCACACTTTTATGTGTTGTGCCTGTAATGGTGATTTGCCATGAATTCTCTTTTGCTGGGCTCTCCCCGCCTCTCCTGACTGATTCGGCCTGCTAGGCTGATGCTGTGGTCAGATGTGGTGGCTTCCCAGGAGCTGACAGGTGCTGGGGTCTGACAGAGTGATGGGAAAGCAGATAAGCAGTGGTTTCTGGTCTGGTTCTTCTTTGCCAGGATGTCAGCTGCTCTGACCCTCTTGGCTGCTCTGGGTCCAGGTGTGTTGGACCAACACTCTGCTAACACAGAGATGGATGGGGAGAGCCTCTCCTGTGCTGCAGTCGCCATCCCCCCCCAGGTACCTTTCAGGCCACCTGTGTGGGGCAGAGACTGTCCCTTGGGGCAGTGTCTCCATGTCTGGAGGGAAGAGTGGGATGGCCTTGGAACAGTGTGGAGGAGCTGGGATGATATAGGGAAGAGTGACAGCAGGGCAGAGGAGCTGCTGGTGGTGAGTGTGGGGAGGAAGGCTTTAGCCTATGTGTGGAGGTGGCACTGAGCTGAAAGGTCACAGGTGGTCTGAGCACAGCAGGGGAATATGAATGTCCCCTGGCAGGTGAGGGGTGAGAGGATGTCTCCCTGGGTAGCATTGCCAGGTGGCTTTGGAGATGGCATCTGGGTTTCCTTTCCATCCTTCCTTCTCTCCGCCACCACCCATTGCCCATCACAGTGAGGGGGCACCAGCAGCAATGATACACTGTCAGGGGGCAGAAGTGTAGTTTCATCTGCGTAGAAAAACATGTGTGAACCCTTTGATAGCAATCCAGTAGCCCTGCAGAGCTGGTGTTTCCATTCACGGACTCAGCAGGTTGCATCCTGGTGTCTATGTGCAGGTGGAAGAACTTGTGCATGGAATGAGCACATCTGTGCTTAGCACACACCTCCTGAGCCCTGCTAGGCCAGCTGGGAGAGACTCTCATCCTGGGGCCTTCCACACCTTCCAGCCCCTTCTGCCTCATCTGAACCCCAGCACCCCGACACCACCCTGGCTGACGGGCTTTTCTCTGCTTCCCCCAGTGCTGGACCAGCTCCTGCCAGAGCTCAGTGTCTTGCTCAAGCTGCTGGACCACGAATACCTGAGTGCCACCACGCAGGAGAAGAAGCTGGCTGTCTCCACCATCTTGCAGAAGCTGCAGCCACCCGCAGGTCCGTGTCCCGCATACGCGGTGCCCAGTGGCTGTCCCCAGGGGCAGTGGATGTCCCCAGCAGCTGCCCCGGGCCACAACCCCAGTGTGGCAGGGAAAACCATCTGGTGGGCAGAGATGAGTTGCCTCTGTGCCCCGCACCCAGCACCTGCTCAGCCCCTCTGAGGCACTTTGTTCATCATTCTCCCTTCCCAGCTTCTCCCAGCCCCGAGTGCAGGGGCTGGCGTCAGCCCTGCTGTGGCTGCGGGGGCACTGCTCCCTGCGGAAATGCTGCTTCACAGAGGTCTTCCTGCCACCGGTTCTGCTGAGCGCAGGGGTTTCCGCGGGAAGGCCAGGAGGAACATGCACCTGGGTCTTCACAGCCTCCCCACTTTCCTGCCCTGCTGGGGAGGAGGAGCAGCAGCATCCCTGGGGGCTCTTCTACTCCCCAAGTGCCTGCTCCGGAGGAATGCCCCATGGCACAGTGGGGTGGGCTAGCCTGTGTCCTTGGGTTGGTGTTTGTGGGGACAGGGGGGTGCCAGTGCTTGCCCCAGCCACCCTGCCCACCCTCGGGCTGAAAGCATTCCCTTTTCTTCCAGGAAAGGACGTGGACTACATGTATGTCAACACAGCATCCCTGAGCAATGGCACCAGCTTCGTGGAGTCTCTCTTTGAGGAGTTTGGTATGTATGGCCAACCTAGAATGACGCCTGGGGGTCCCCTCTGGGTGGGTGCCATGCTGGCCTTGGGGTCCCTGCTGGCAGCAGGAGCTCTTTGGGTGCCCCGGGGAAAGAAGGTGAAAGCTGCATCCTTGTGTTCAGGGCGGGCACCATCACATCAAGTGCTTGCTCCCACTCCCCTGCAGCTGCCTGGGGTACTGGCCATGAGGGGGTCCACAGACACCCCAGTCCAGCTGCATTTATCAGCAATGCCCATCTCCCAGCACCTTCCCGGTGAAGGGCCACAGATGTTTGCCTTGGGGGTCCCTGGAGGACATGGCTGGGGAGGCCAGCTCTGGGGTTTCCTGCTCCCTTCACCCTTTCCGCTTACCCTGGGCAGACTGTGACCTGCGGGATCTCCAGGACATGCAGGAGGAGGAAGGGGACAGTGGTGATGGTGTTGGCTTGGAGCTGGCAAGCAGCCAGACGGCAAAAGCTGTAAGTCCCTGAATGGCCACCTGCGCCTGAATGGGGAGGTGGCGGTGGCCAGGACTGGGACCCCTTCCTGTCCCTTGGCACCACGGTAGGTGCTGGGACTCATGACCCTCTCTGCTGCCTGGCTCATGCTGATGGTGTTTCTGCTATAGGTTCACGTGGACCCTGCTCCGCCGCTGCCCACCACCCCCCCGCCTGAGGATTACTATGAGGAAGCCCTGCCCCTGGGACCCGGCAAGACCCCTGAGTACATCACCTCCCGCAGTAAGTCCCACTCCAGGAGGACTGGAGGGTGGGAGAACCCCCACAAGCTGCAGCCCCCCTCCTGCCTGGCAAAGCAAGCAGCCCTCGGTGGGCATGACGGTTCCTCCTGGGGAAGGAAATGTCGCTGCTCCCACCGGCATTGCTCCTGCTCCACTTCCTTCCCATCCCGCTGCGTTGTTATTGCAAGGAGTTGTTTGCTTCAGCCTGAGTGGGAAGGGAGTGACTGGGCAGAGGTTGAAGCTGCCCTGAGATGTCCTGGGAGGGTGTGCTTTGCTCTGCCCCAGCTTGCAGGTTTGCAGCTCAGAGCATCCCTTGGGGGGAAACCAGGTGTGACAACCCCAGCTGCCCTCTGCTTCCTCCACAGACAGTTCCAGCCCCCCCAACTCCATCAAGGATGGCTATTACGAGGATGCAGACAGCAACTACCCCGTCACCAGGATGAACGGGGAGCAAAAAAACTCCTGTAGGTACCTGAGTGCTCTTGCCAGGGAGGGGAGAGCTTTGGCAAAGTCCAGCCCCGAAATGGAGGCTTGAGGTCTGGTAGGGCTGGGCTGGGAGGCCACTGGGGTTGAGGCTGGAGGGCTTCTCGCATGTCAGAGGCTGCTGGGCAAAAAGCAAAGAGTGTGGAGTGCTGTTTGTCACACAAACCAGAGTCCTCATGCTGCAGAAGGGATGAAATAGGTGCCATGTCTGTCTCCAGCATGGGGAAGGGGTGTCTCTGCCTATGCAGCAATCATGCCCTGCGTGAGCTGCCTCTGCCATGGCTGAGGAGAGCTGAGGCAGGACACCACTGCAAGAGCCCTGCTCCTCTGTGCCCTGAGGAGGTGTGGAGCTGAGGGCCAGCGCATGATCCTGTTGTGGGTAGTTTTAATCCAGGCGTTCAAAGGCCTTTGAGGCTCACAAAGAAATAAGCCAGGCCAGGGGTCTGGGTAGTTGCACCTGGGACTGGCGTTTGGCCCATGAGTATCCTGTCTGGTTTAGAAAGGAAGTGGAGAGGCCTGGGGTCAAAATGCTGCTGTTTTCAAGGATGACATGGAGTCCATCCATCCCAGCACCCAGCCCAGGCTCTGTGCTGGAGCCCACCGGGCACAGGGACCCCTGGCAGTGTGCAAGTGTGCCCGGTAGGCAAGGTCCTGGGGTGCCAGTTGGGGTGACTCGCCTGCTTCTTTCCAGACAATGACTCGGATGTGATGAGCAGTTCTTACGAGTCGTATGATGAGGAAGAGGAGGAGGGGAAGGGCCAGCAGCTGACACACCAGTGGCCATCGGAGGAAGCCTCCATGAACCTGGTGAAGGATTGTAGGATTTGTGCTTTCCTGTTGCGCAAGAAGCGCTTTGGACAGTGGGCCAAGCAGCTCACCATCATACGGGACAGCAAACTGCTGGTGAGGCCCGAGATGGTGGGGGACAGAAACCCGCTGGTGGGTGGGGAGGGAGGCTGGGTCCAGGATGAAGAAAATTAGCGCTACCCAAGCCAAGACCCTGCCCCACGGCTACCACTGCCCTGCAGAGCGGGTGCAGGGGCTGCCATCAATTCCCTTGCAAGCGAATGGAGGGCTCCCCTCTTTTGGGACCCACTTGAGTGAGAGGGCACCCCACAGCCCTCTGCCACCAAGGCTGTGGCAGACACTGAGCCACCTCCATGTGTGCCACCTGAGGGATCTTGAGAGGCACCCCAGGTCTGCCCAGCAGGACAGGCAGGTTTCAGGCAAGCCCTGAGCTGTTCCCTTTGCTTCCCCTAGTGCTACAAAAGCTCCAAGGACCGACAGCCACATGTGGAGGTGTCCCTGGGGACCTGCAATGTCATCTACGTCCCCAAGGACGGGCGGCGCAAGAAGCACGAGCTGCGGTTCTCGCTGCCGGGGGCCGAGGCACTGGTGCTGGCCGTGCAGAGCAAGGAGCAGGCTGAGGAGTGGCTGAAGGTACCATGGCTGCCCCCCGTTTCGCCTGGGGGGGCTGCAGACCCTCCTTGGCATCCTCCCTGGCTGAGGCAGGGAGAGGGGCTTCCATGGGAAAGGTTTTGTTCCCCTGGAAGGGAAAGGGGACTTTGCTCCCACCTCTTTATCAGCTGGAGGGGGGGCTGGCCAGCTGCTTCCCAGGGCCTGGGCGTCTCCAGCACTGATAGCCCCTGCAGGGTGGGGATGTTTGCTCTCCCCCTCCTCTTCCCCATGTCCCTTTCCTGCCTTTGTTCAGGGGCAGGAGGTGGGGGCCACGGTGAAGGAGCTGCGGGTGGGAAAGGAGCCTCTGCACACACCACAAACCCAGCTGTACCCCAAATGTGGGAGAACAGGGTTACTTTAGATGGCCTGGGCAAGCCATGTTGTGCCTGCTGTAAAATGGGGGTTCCTGAGTTGTCCTGTGCTGGCAGGATGACTACAGCTTGGCACCCAACTCCGTCACCTCTCAGATTTCCAAAATCTTGGACAAAACTGGTTGCAGTTTTAAAGGGGTGAAGGGGTGCAATCCCTGAGGCAAGCCAGGCTAGTGCCCTGAGCAGGGCTCGCCATCCTGTCCTGCAGAGACCAGGACCTCTCCCGCTGCAGTTCAGCCCAGCTCTGGTGGTGGGACAAGAGTGTCCTGACCCAGGGAAAGGAGCCCTAGCCCTCGGGTCCATTTTGAGCAGCTGCTGGGGGCTGTCTCCACAGGTGATAAAGGAAGCGATCAGTCCAGCAGCAGGCGGGATGGAAGCCCCCACCTCCCCAGTGACGCCGTGCAAGATAGACCTGGATAAGGTGAGGGTTTCTAGCCATCCTGCATGGGCCTGCTGCAGCGGAGCCTGGGGAATGGGGAGCGAGGAGCCACTCTCCGTGCTGCATGGAGGGGCCCTTCCCATGTTCCCAGCAGGTCTGCAGGGCTTATGGGGCTCCTCTGGCACCAGGGGACATCCCAAGCCTGGGCGGGAGGGACGAAAGGCCAATAGTGGCCATTGTTGTGGGCTGTGGAAGGACATGCTGCTGACAGGGTGCCCGCTCCACTCCCCTCGCAGCGGCTGTCACAGGAGAAGCACACCTCGGACTCAGACAGTGTGGCAACGGGCGAGACCAGCTCCCCAGCAGCCTGCAGAGAGCCTTTTGAGCACGGTACGGTGCCTGGCCCCAGCCAAGCAGGCTATCCCTGGACAGGGGGTGGGCCAGCTGTGTGCACCACAGCTGGGGAGCATCCTCTCCCGGTGATGGGAGATACCTTGACATACACCAGGGGAACACAGCTACCCTGTCCCCCTTCCAGGGAAAAGCAAAAAGAGCGGCTTGGCTGACCTGAAGGGCTCGATGAGCCGGGCAGCAGGGAAGAAGATCACCAGGATAATCAGCTTCTCCAAGAAGAAGCCTTCCCCTGAAGACACACAGACCTCCTCCACCGAGGAGGACATCCCCTGCTGTGGTTCGTGCTGGCTGGGGGCAGAGATGGGGCTTGACTCATGTGGGGCTGGGAATGGTGGGGAACTGGCCTCCTCCCCCTACAGGGGGCAGGAGAGAGGGAAGGGTGGTAGGCTGGGGGCAAGCTCACCAAGCTGATGGAGAGCGGTGACATTGCCCTGGGATTTGGAATTGTGACTGCTCCTGGCTCTGCAAATTCCCGTGGTGCACGGGAAGGGGTGAATGGTCACCCGTGTTCTCCCAGAAAACAAGCTTGAGTGACTGTGTGGCACTGAGCTGGCACCTCACTGGGGTCTAGGGGTCCCAGCTGGCTCTCTGTGGGGAAACTGAGGCACAGAAAGACAAAACAAGTAATCTCTGGGCAGTCCTGTCTCATTAAAGCTTGTCTGAGGTCCAGCTGAGCAGGCACTGAGACCCCTCCCTTGGCCCTGCCCCCCCCAGGGTACCTCAGCGTCCTGGTTAACCAGTGCTGGAAGGAGCGCTGGTGTCGCCTGAAGGGCAACACCCTCTACTTCCACAAGGACCGCACCGACCTGCGGACCCACGTGAATGCCATCGTCCTCCGGGGCTGCGAGGTGGTCCCAGGGCTGGGCCCCAAACACCCCTTCGCCTTCCGCATCCTTCGCAATGGGCAGGAGGTGGTCGCGCTGGAGGTGAGTGAGCAGTGGGGTGAGGAGGGGGTTGCCAAGCTGGGGGAGCATCTCCTGCGATGATCAACATTTGCATGCAAGTGATGCCTTGTTTTCCCATCCCTGCATGTTAAGGAAATCCAGGGCATCATTTGGGTGAGCCAGGGCCAGCTGTGCAGGTATTTGCAATCTGGAGGCAAGGAGGAGGCTGGCAGTGCTGAAGCGGGCAGGGTGGCTTGGGGTTTGGGACAGGGACCTCCCGCATGTGCCTAGGTGCATTCTCTTGGACTCTCCTAAGTCTTGCACACGTGCTTTCTGTCAGAGGGCCCTTCTCCACAGTGAGGGGAAAGGGGCCGAGAGCCAGGCATGCATCCCAACCCTTCTTCTCTCCTGCAGGCAAGCTGCTCCGAAGACCTGGGCCGCTGGCTGGGTCTCCTCTTGGTGGAGACGGGCTCCCAGACGGCACCAGAGGCCTTGCACTACGACTATGTGGATGTGGAGACCATTGCCAACATAGTGACAGCTGTGAGGCACTCCTACCTGTAAGGCTGTCCTCCTGCTGTGCCATGGGCTGGGAAGGGGCTGTGCTGGGAGCAGAACGTTGGGCTGGGGGCGGTGATCCCTGTGTGTTCCCTAGAAAACACATGGGCTGGGACACAGTTCGTGCTGTGATCTCAGGGAGAGCCAGTGTCCCAATGGCTGATGGTTTCCAAAGCAGGGCAGCTTCCCTCAGGCAGGATGGAAAGCAGAAAGTGTTTCATCAATGCTGAGGAAGGACTTAAAGGATATGTGTGATAGGGTAGGGTAGGATGGGAAGGGCAGAGTAGGGTAGGGTAGAGTGCTTGTGGGTGAAGCTGGGAGAGCAATGCAATGCAGAGAGCCCTCTGAGATAGAAGGACTCACCAAGGGGCTGGAAAGTATGTCTTGGAAAGGAAGAACCTATCCCTTCTTTTGCAGGTGGGCCAGCTCCTCCCAGGATCACCAGCCAGACTCCTCCCCCGTGGTGTATGATGACGTCCCCTACGAGAAGGTTCAGGTGAGCACGACTCCATGGCTTTTCCTCTCCCATCACTGTGGCCAGGCTACAGAAGAGGCCCTGAGAAGCCTTGGCTGGGCCACAGTGGCCCCACGGGTGTTTCAGCACACTCTCCCTCCTGTCCCTGCTGCAGTCTGAGGAGGAGCCGGGGCGGCTGGCAGGAGCCCAGGTGAAGCGCCATGCCTCCTCCTGCAGCGAGAAGTCACGGCGGGTGGACCCACAAGTCAAAGTGAAGAGACACGCATCAAGTGAGTGGGGTACCCTGGTCAGGGCAGAAGGATGCTGTTCCTCCAAAGGGGTCTGCAGCCAGGCTGGGGCTTGACTGGTTCCAGCACATGGGCAATGGGTCATGCTGCACAGCTGGCATCAGTGCAGCCTTCATGATGGGCTGTCCTTGTGCATGCAGATGCAAACCAGTACAGGTATGGGAAGAACCGGGCTGAGGAGGATGCCAGGCGATTTCTGACAGAGAAGGAGAAGCTGGAGAAGGAGAAGGCATTGATCCGCAGTGAGCTGGTGTTGCTGCGGAAAGAGAAGCGAGAGCTACGGGAAGCCATGAAGGGCAGCACTGGTAGGTTGGCGCCATCTGAGCACTGTGGCTGCTCGAATGCACACGGGTAGAGAGGGAAGGTTGTGGAGCCAGGGGTGGGATGGGGACACTGGGCTGGCAGTGATACTGTGGTCATGACACAGGCTGGCTGCAGCATGCTGCTGGGCTGGCAGCCCCATCTAGCGTCCCTGTCCAGGAACACGGGTGGCTTCTCCATCCTGAGGCCAAAGCACTGAGCTTGGTGCACTTGTGCAAGCAGGGACGAAGCTGCAGGACCTGGAGCAGCAGGTGGCAGTGCTGGAGGAGCAGTGCCGGCAGAAGGAGGAGCGCCGCGTAGACCTGGAGCTGAAGCTGACCGAAGTGAAGGAGCAGCTGAAGCAGTCGCTGGCAGGAGGGCCAGCCCTGGGGCTGGCTGTGACCAGCAAGGCTGAGAATGGGGTACGCATCCATTCTTCCTTGCTGTCACAGCTCCAGCTTCCCCCAGCAATGGTATTTGAGGTGGCAGGGGGAACAGCACATAGAGAAGAGGGGACATCCCTGCTGCTTTGTCCCATTGTGGACAGAAGTGAGAAGCAAAATGTCAATTAGGTTTGGCCTCATCAGTTTTAACCTCATGATAGTTCGTGCTTTTTTGTCTTTCCCTGGCTGTCCTTGCACCCTGGGTCTCCTAAATCCTCCTTCTTCTTGCTCCCCCTTTTCCCCAGGAAGCTACAAACAAGCCAAACGGGAGCACCCCTGAGCACTTGGTCCCCGTTAACTGTGCAGCCGAACTGAGGAAGAGAAGTCCCTCCATTCTCCCTGCCAACAAGGGAAACGTGCTGCGGAAGGCCAAGGTCCTGCTTCACTCTTCCTCTCCTCCCTGGGCCCACGGGAAATCTCAGCCTTTGTCCTGTCCCCCTTGCTGACCATGACATTTGGGGCGAGGATGCTCCCTACCCCAGGAGCAAGGAAAGGGTGCTGCCAGGGTCCCCTGAAGCCAGGCTGGCCCACTCGCTGCTGGCAGGAACCCTTCTTGCAGGAAGGTTTGGGAGGTGCAGAGCCAGGTGGGCAGGGGGAAAGCATCACCTCTACAATGCCTGGGGCAGCAGTAACCCCTGCTTCTGGAGATGCTGGGGTGGTCCAAAGAGTCAGCAGGGAGGGTTCAGTGCTCGTTTATTCAGTGGTGTCTCTTCATGCCCTGTTTTTTTCCCTTTCTCTGCAGGAATGGGAAAAGAAGCAGACTTAAGCCGGGCTGCGGGAACACCTGCCGAGCCCCTGCCAGACACTGGGGCTCACGGAGAAGCTACAAGCCCCCTTTCTCCGAGGCGCCAGGAGGGTGCTGGGAAGGTGTGGGGGAGAGCCGCCCTCCCAGGCCCCACCACTGCGGCTCCATCTGCCTCATGGGCAGCACTATATACCATGGGAAAGGGGACGGGAGGGAGATTTGGGAGGCGGGTGGGGAAGGGGGGTCCTTTGTGGATCAGGGTTGCATACTACTGAGAAACCCATCTTGGGGAGAGCCTCCCATGAGGTCAGGAGTTTGGTGCAAGGTTTGTGTGCCTGTGGTGGTGCCCAAGGAAGGAGGGGAGAGCCAGGGGGCTGGCCAGAACTCCCGATTTATCAGGATCAGCGTGTTCTACCTTGGGGACACTGGAGGCCAGGCTACGGCTTTCCAAAGTAACCACGGACTCATTGGGGATTTTTGACTGCCTCGGTGTTGGAGTTCATGAGCTGCTCGGGACCGCACGCTTCAGAGACACCAATTGTTTGCCCCGCTTACTGATCCCAGCTCTGCAGGGTTTCATCTCAGGGTTCCTCATGTCTCAAGCTCACTGTGCCTCAACCAAGCGCCCTTGTCCAATATTTCCTTCTCATCCTCCAGGCAGTAAGGGTGAGAGCACACTGGCTTCCCTTGGGAATGAACGAAGCTCAAGTGTCAGCATTTGAAAGCAAATTGGACACCTTTCAACCTTGCTAAACAGCTTAGAAGTGCTGCACAGGGCTGAGGCTGGAGGCAGCCTGTCTCTCTCTGCCCTAGCCCCATGCATTTTGGGGGGCAGGCAAAGGGACAGGACTGTCTCCTGGCCAACAGCACATTCACACTTGCTGCTGCAGTCAGACAGTTTGCCAAGGCATGTGGTCAAAATGGAGCAGAGGGAAGTTTAAAAATTTAAAAAAAAAAAAAATTGCTTTCAAATGAGGGGACTGGAACAGAAAAGAGAAATAGAGGAAGGTCATTTAGCGGAGGCAGAAACAAGGGACAGGAATAAAAAAGAAAGCCCCAGGCTTTTGTGCCGGGAACAAGGGAGCAGGCCTGTTGCCCACTCATGTTAACTGCCACAATTAACCTTTGGAGCTTACTCTTTCAAAGCCCTCTTGTTCCTGCCGAGGTAAGCAGCTTTTAATAAAAATGCTGGCACTGGTCCACCCCTTCTCCAGGCTGTAGGGAGTGGGGTGGGTGAACGACTCCTGCCTGGAATGATATGAGGCAGGAGGGGTCTGGGGACACGCAGCAGCTGGGGCAGGCAGGCTGGGTGGATCTCATATACCGGGTTAGTGAGGGCAGTGAGCTCGGAGCTGTGAGCTTTGCTGCCTGGGCTGGAGGGCTCCCCATCTCCCTGGGATGAGGTTCCTGATGGTGCTCATTCTCCTCTTGGCAGCAGTTCCCTGTGCTGGTTGTTACAGCTCTGTCCCCCTCCCCACCCACCACTCACCTCACCCCGAGACCTGGAGACACACCATCCATTTCAGGAAAGGGTGAAAATCCTCTCCTCGAAGCATCGCTTCTCTCGCTAATGATAGGAGGAGCCTGTGCCCACAGTGGGGAGAAATGGAGCTGGACCATCGCAGCCTGTGAAAGCACATCGTAGAATGGTTTGGGTTGGAAGGGACCTTAAACATCACGTAGTTCCAAGCCCCCTGCCATGGGGAGAGACACCTCCCACTAGGATCAGGTCGCTCAAAGCCCCATCCAGCCTGGCCTTGAACACCTCCAGGGATGGGACAGCCACAGCTTCTCTGAGCAACCTATTCCAGTGTCTCACCACCCTCAATGTACAGAATTTCTTGCTAATATCTACCCTCTTTCAGTTTAAAACCGTTACCCCTTGTCCTGTCACAACACTCCCTGATAATGAGTCCCTCCCTACTGTCACAGTTTGAGAAACCCACAATTTATTGGCATTTAAACAATTATTCTATCACCTATGACCCCTCCTAACCCAGAAAGGCGAATCGGGGAAAAGCAAGAAAACCTCCTTCTGAGGTGCTTCACAGTGCTGTAATGGCTGGGCTACCACCATAGACCCCACACTGAGGCACTTCCCAGTGCCACTATGGCTGAGCTACTGGCCCACAACCCTGCTGAGGCACTTCATGGTGCTGCCATGACTGGGTTACCAGCCCAGACCCCGGCTGAGGTGCTTCACAGTGCTGCAGTGGCCGGGCTACCGGCCTAGACCCCGCGCTGAGGTGTTTCCCGGTGCCACCACGGCCGGGTTATTGACCCAGACCCAGCGCTGAGGTGCTTCCTGGTGTGAGAAACGCCAGCTCACATGTACAATGTAAAAGAGGACAAAGTCACCAAAGCAAAGGTTAAAACAAAGTATAAAAGGGGTTTATTAAATATTTACAAAACAGCACTGAATGAGGTGCATCTCCAGGATAGATGCACACATTATCTGCATTTTTAGGTTTATATACATTTTATCCAGGCCGGTTATGTTTCTGTCTCCCCTCCCATTGATTGAGAAGTTAGAGCTCACATCCTTCCGGACACCTTAACCTATTAGAGATTGAATTTACACCTTTTTACCTTGTAAGGTCTTAACAACCCTACTCCACGAAGTCATCACCCTAAACAAGCCTTTGATTAGATGATTAGACTACGAGTTGTCCCACGGTCTTTTGCCCCCTTCTACTGTCCATTTTTAGTAATTACAAGCACTCTGGTGGTGGCTTTCTTCTTCAGGCGGTCATATCTTCCTCTTGATCAGTTGTCCTCCAGATGAACCTAGCCCACTTAGTAGTCTTCACAGCCCCCCTGACGATGTTATGTCAAATCCTAGTTGTCTTCAGCCTTGGTGATACTCCCCTATTCTTTAAGTTCCTGTTTTGAAGGTTGCTTTTTC
>VXBW01005527.1:407586-422962 GCA_013400375.1 Thinocorus orbignyianus
CCCGGGCCCGGGCCCGACGTGGCGCCTCGGCCCCGATGCCGCCATAGGCGGCGGGCCCGGGTCCGGGGTGATGTCTGCCGGTGTGGGGGGGCCCTCTGGAAGGTCGCCATCCCTTCACCCTCATGAGAGACACCCCACCGGCCTCCAGGCTCCTCCAGAAAGGGCTGGGGACTGAAAAAGCAGAACCTCTCCGTGAGGGAGCTTTTCTCTGGGGAAGCCGGCACCCTGAGGGAAAAAACTCCTTTAATTTTTATGGGGAGAAGTGTTTTTTGCCGGCGGTGAAGCCACGTTGCGGGGTTATTCCATGCGTGGTTTCTGCGTCTCGGCCACCCGAATCCTGTATTCACACAACTGTGGTGTTTAAAGAGCGCCTTAATTTTTATTTTTCAGTCCTGGTGCAGCACTTCAAGTGCATTCGGATGGCCGCAGGAAGCGGGACCATTTAATCGCCTCGCCATTTAGACAGAAAAAGAGTGCCTGCTCCCGTTTTTGGGCATTGTGGAGTGTGGCTTATAAAAGTGCAACCCCTAACAAATGTTTTGGTTATTCAAGTCAAGTGTGGGCAGGGGAAGAGAGAAAAAAAAAACCAAAAAGTCAACATGCGTGCCAGTTTATCCTAGAGATTTGTCTCTGAAAAACCATCACCTAACAGGCCATTTAAATATGATAAAACAGTTCTGCAGCACATAATGGAAACAACAGTGTTTGGGACTAAATCTAAAGATGCCTGTCTGAAAATCGTGCTTTTATACGTGTGAAAATTGCTTTACCTCTCTCAAAATGCACGCCAAGTTTGGAATAGGTGACCTTATCCGACAGGAGCTAAGCAGCCTTCCTTTGTGGAGCATCGCCATGACCCACCATGGCTGTGAAACCCCTCTCGGTACGCCCACGCTCTGTGGCCGTGCCTGTGTCGCAGCCAAGCAGAGCCAAGGCTGTCTACAGCAGAGCCAGTGGGTGGTGGGACCATGCTGTAGGCATCTCAGGGGCTTCTTACCCCGTGCTCGCTTACAGTCTGGGAGACTGCTGCCCAGTTTATGGCCATCCATCCCACCTTAAGGTGTGCTGCACAAGCTCGTTCTCCAGTTTCATCAAAGAGGAATCCACATAGTATTAATCTCTGGTATCACTTCCTGATGAGACAGTGCAATAATTGTGGGTAATTAGCAGATTTCCTTCTAAAGCAGGTGCATCAGAGCTAAAACATTAATGCTGATGTTTCCGTGTGTCCCAGCACTTGCAGGCTTTGTCATGTTGATTGGGGAGGAGGAGGAGAAGGAGGAGGGTGAAGTGTTTAAGGAGAGGTGGGATAGGACCCTTGTGTTCAGAGGGAACATGACAGAGTCGGTTTGGGATGGCCAGATATTGTGCCTGTGCTCCAGGAAGGGAGGTGGTACCATTGTTCTGAGCAGAGAGATCTGTTCTCATCATTTAAATTCTGATCTTTAAGGCCAGCTGGCTTAAACCATATGGAAGCCATCAACTTCTCTGCTACATCTATCTGTTTGGCTTTCTGTGACATTGGTTTGTAAAACTTTTTGTGTGACCAGCTTAGTTGTGTAATCCCCCCACATTTCTGGGACTTCCTCGTGTTTGTCACTTCAGGATGTGTCAGCTTTCTCCAGTGGGATTTCTGCCTATTTTTGGGGCAGCTGTGATTATGACTGTGTTTAGAAGATGGATCACAGTGCTGTGGCCAGGGTATAAATAGCACTTGCCCTTTTTAGTGGAGTATTTCTTCCCTTCTGGAGGAAGAAGTAAATTGAGCGGCATTTTCAATTCTGCATAATAGTCCTTCTTAAGAATTCCCTTTGGAGTTGGTTTGTGGTTTTTGTTTCTTGCCTACAACTTTTAAGGCAGACTTGTCCGAGCAGCATATGATACCCGGGGCATTTTGCTGCACGGGGTAGTGGTGTGAGTTTGTTTCACAAGCTGGAGAAAGGAGTCCATGCAGGCAGCTCCCTGCTTCACGTAGGCAGGTCCCTGTAGCTGAGGCACCACCTCATTTGTGCCCCTCTCCTCCTACACACCGAAACACACCCATCCCCATACTGTAAATCACTCACAGAGGGAAATAGCTCACAACGTTTTGCTTCTTGGATGCAGAAGAGTTAACTCCTTTGTTTAGGAGGGAAACCTGTGAGGTGCCTAGCAAGGCTGCTTTCTCAGCTGCATTTCAGGTTCCGTGGTTCATTTGTGGCATGGCTGATTTCCATCCCTGCAGCTCTTTAAATGAAATGTGAGATGATAAAGGACAAAGCTTGTAGTTGGTGCTTACCATGGACGCACCTTGTATTTACAAAGTAAGCTTTGCAGTTGTTCAGAGCTTCACGGCTTGATTTTGAAGGTTTGGTGATCTTCACCTCGGGTTTGGTCTACTTTCTATAATTTTGAAAAAGCGCCATGTTACTCAATCAACAACACGAATGTCACAAGATTCTTCGAAATCATGCAAGATGGGATCTTGTCCCCCAGAACAGATCTCTCTGCAGCCAGCGTTAAAATGTGGGGTTTTCTTCTGTGTTGGCATTCCTGGAGCCCAGAACTGCAGTAGCTGGGCAGCTCTTTGGAAGGAGCCTAGTGACAGCCCCTCGCCTGGTTTTTTAAAGATTAGTGGGAGTAACATTCAATTTTCATTTGGCATGTGATGTGTTGAAAAGGAGCAATTTGACATACAGATCATGTTTTAAGTGCCCGCTTAATAAAAAAAGTATGCAAATATGCAGATGTCTTCAGGTGGGAAAAGGAAGTTTGTTATTAGTGTTGTGGGATGTTTAGCATGCTTGTATTAAAGATAAAACAGGGGAACATCTGGGCTGCTAGGCAGGGAATGGTAGGAAATGCTTGGTGGTCTCTGGGCAGATCTTAATCTCTTAAGATGTACATTGGCCATAGGGCTGAGCCAGTCTAAACCCTGGCTGCCACCCAAGGGGGAACATCCCTTCCCTTCCTCGTATTTTCCCTCCCACATCTTGCCAGGCTTCATGTGTTTGTCTTCTCTTTTGTACTGGCACTTGTGCTTATCTGATCTGTCAGTAAACCTATTCAGTAGTACAACAGAAAAGTCTTTTTGTTTGGTAGGGCTTATTTTCAGCTGGCTTAACTCCCTGAACCTTCTTTCTGCACAGGTCCAGTGATGGGACAGGGGGAGCAAACCTCTCCCTTCCAGGTGCCGCTATAAGCTCAGCTTAGCCAGATTGCTGAGCAGCACTTGGGTCTCATGACTGGTTTGATAGACCCAGAAACAAAAGCTGTGCACTTCTGCGACATTGTACCCACGCGGTGGAGCCTGGCTGAAAAGTAAGAAAGCTTAATGGTGCAGTCCTGGTAACGTGAACTCAGCTGTATCTATTCTGGGACCTAAATTAGTGTCTCTGTGCAGTGTTGAATTGTGCTGTATAAACACAGAAGGTAGAGTCGGTGCCAGTGCAGTGACTTCTGTGCTGGGCTGCATTTCACTTGGTAGACGTGCTGTTAGAGGGGATGTTGAAAGCCTTCCTCAGAGGAAGAGCCCAGATGTTCCCAGAAAAGGAGACACCCTTCCTTGTTAAGCATATACTGAAGTGTTTCCTGAGTGGAGCTGGTTTGGAAATAAATTGAACTTTCTTCTCCGGATTCTCTTCCTGGTGTAAGGCGTGAGAGGGAGGTGGGCTGAGGCTTTGGCCTCATGCTACAGGAATGGGTCCTGTCTAGGTGAGTTTGTAAAAGCAAGTGAAGTAGCGTATTTTGCTCTGGGAGTGACAGCATTGCTACTGCAGGTGAAGGGCTTTCTGGAAAAGATCATAAAGAAGTGAAAAATGTTTTCTTTATTTTTCAAAGTGTCTAGTGTACTGGATTTGATCATCTGTTAACCAAACTGCTTTCAGCCAGGCTTCTGTTACCTAGTTTTGGGGAAACCTGTGATATTGTTACAGCAGAGAATAGGCTGCTGATCACTTACATGGTGTTTATAGAGCTCAGTCCAATTATCTGACTGTTTGGTTGCTTCATCATTTCATCTGCAAGTTGTGGACTCAGCCTCCTGGGTGAGCTCCACCTGCTATACCAACACAAACCACTGACAAGTGCTTTTCAGTTGAAAAGTGTACTAAGGATGAAAAAGTCATTGGAAATAAGGTGGAAGCTTGGACTTGTTTTTGCCTTTGGGACTCTGTCACTGCCGGTGGAGATAAAAGCAGTTGAATTGTTTAGAACTGTTGGAGAATATTAGGGACTGTTTTCAGTTGGCACGTTTGGGCCGTTTTCCAAACACAGCTAACGGAGCTGTGAAGGTCCTGGTGGGAGAATAGTTGGATTGCAAATACCTTGGTCGTGTCTGTGACAGTTCTGTTTGGTTTCTTAACCATTCTTTGTGCGGTGGACGTGAAAGCAGAGTATAACCCAGCAATTGTTGCTTCGTAAGGACGGATTGGCAAAAGGTTCACGCTCTCCTCCTTTTCACTCAGTAGGAGGAGAACTTAACTACAAGTAGTGTGTCTGTTTACACCCAGCAGAACAAATGGGTCAGAGCATGGGAGAATTAGATCCTCTGTTACCCAGCAGTTTGGAGACATGTCTGTCTTTCCTTGCTCGTTGAACTGCTTTGCAGTTCTCCACTGGTGTGGTCGCTGTACCTGTCTTAGGTACCGTGCTAAGCTCCGCCTGACTATCTCATTAAGTGCCACAGGATTGCATATCTTACTGAATTTTGCTCAGAACATTTGGGGTTTTTTAAAATAACTATGAAAAAAGCTTTATGCTGCTTGCCTCCTTTTCAAGACACCTTGCAAAAATGTTTCTGAAGTTTGTCATCTGGTATTGACTACCTGTACTGGGAGGTGAGCAAAAATGCAACCCACAACTTGTTCCCCTAGGAAAATGTGACTTTTCCAGGTATGTGAAAAAAGTGGTATACAGTCTCTGCAGTGATAATTGAGTCTAGAATAAAAGAATTTTCCAAAACGTCTGTCTCTCCATATTTTCAGAAAAGAAATAAAATTTTATCTGGAATCCTGTGTAGCTTTTTTAAGAGAAACTGCTTTTTGTAATGACACCTAAACTAGAGTTATTTTTGAGTCTGTTGTTCCTTAACTTTCCCTCTTTGTCACTAGTTTGTATTTCAGGGGGTCCTCATGTGTTTTCAGCACTGCAGCTCAGCAGAGAAGTACAGGAGATGAGTGTGGCCCAGAAGATCCCCGTGATGAGCCCAAGCATCCCCTTTCTGATTGTGCCTTAGAGCACAAAGCCATCAAATTGGAAGAACAAGTCCGGGATTTAACTGTGAGTATGCTGCTGGTGGCATCATGATGCCTTTCGTTCTGTCCCCTTGTCTTGGTCTGTCCTTCAGCCCTAGCATTTTCCATAAGCCCTGTAACACACACATGCTGCTGCTGTGCTGTGGCAGCCTTCAAAGAAGCTGTACTCCAAGTGTAAGAGGGTGCACTGTGAAACTACTGTCTGCCTTCCCCAAAACCACCATCTATCAGTAGTACCCAAGATACTGATAGGCAGATCCTGGCAGGCAAAACTGCACATTGGAGATGATCTGGTAAGTTCTTCCACAGCACCGTCCCAAGGGAATGGCAGTAGCATCGTCCTGATTAGCACCACATATTGTGTCTCACTGGATCCAGATTGTCCAAGAAGGAAAGTCCTCTTCAGTGACAGTGGTGTGGTGGGAGTGGTAGGGACCATGTTATAGAAACTTTGAAGAAGAGATGTGACTAAGGAGAGGATTAAATACCACAGCACCAGGCAGGCAGTTCTGGAGATAATTGCCTTGAGAGTACTACTGCACCAAGCCATAAGTCAGGTTGCAGATCTATGGCTGAGACCACCAGTTTGCCTGCTGGAGAAAGGAGTGTATCAGGAGCATGCAAAGGAGTCGTGCAAAAAGCAGCAGCCTGAGAATGTGGAGTTCAACTGAGCAGCACCCTGAGTGCTTCTGGCCTCCACTTGGGTCTTTTGAGGGAGTTGCTGTTGTGCTGTTTAATAAGTAGGAGAGGGACTTGGGTTTGCGTGTAATGAAAATGCAGGAAGCCAGCACAACCTTCTGACATGAAACGTGCTCTTTTAAAATCTATTCTAAGGGATTGCCAGCTTGTCAGGTAATGGGCTTTACCTCTTTGTTTGATGTCTCCCCTTGCTGTTGTGGTTACAGGAGCGATACCGGAAAGCTTTGGCAGATTCTGAGAACGTCCGGAGGAGAACGCAGAAGTTTGTGGAAGATGCCAAGCTCTTTGGTAAGCAGAGTGAGGCAGAGCTGTGTTTGCTGCACTGGCCTGTCTGTCTGAGCATGAAATGCTGATGGACAGCTTTTCTCTCCTTTGTTCACTGTTAAGTCTGGCATGATGTTTGGCCTGGACTGTTCGTGGCTGGGTTTACTTGCTTGTTTTTTTCTATATGTTCAGCTGTGTCTTACCAGGTTTATGTAGCTGTTTTGTGATAATTTTTTTATTTTTCTTTTTATTTAATAAAACAGGCACAGTGCAGTGAGTGTAGTTCTGATGACTTGGTTAAAATTTCAGGTTCTTCTGTACCCTGAGAACTGGCTCTGGCAGGGTGTATTTCATACACTTAGCTGTGTCATCAGGCTGTGATCTCCCTTACTAAATTAACAGCCTCTTCTCTTCTGCTCTAGCTTTCAGGAAGTAGATTGTGCCTGGATCAAGGGTTGTCAGTTCCTATATCAGATGTTCTTTAATATTTAGCATCAATGAAGTTGATTCATAGCTTTGGCAATGGAGGCAGGTGAAGGGGGAAGAAACTGCTGTTTAATTGTTGCACTGTGCCAGCACCGTCTCTGAAAATGAGAAACTGTTATTCCCCATAATGCATGAATCTCAGGAGGTTCTTTCTTAGTTAATTCCAGTAGCTTTGAAATTGGAGCTGCTTAGACACTGCTAGTAGTATAGGAGCTGCTTGGACACTTTTCTTACCAGTTTATCCATTGTGCTGTAAAATGGCTGTTGAGTTTTGGAATAATCAGCAGCATTGGTTTTGAGGTGGGGTGGTGTTTTTTTCTAGCTCTTTGAATTTTAGATGCATTATGCTTCAGGCATGAAGAAGGAATGAGGTTCTTCATTGGAAGTTGCTCATAGAGTGAGGTACAGGGGTCTGTAGAGCATTAAGGCAGACTCTGGTGCAGGAGGAAGTGTTTGGTGACCTGTCTGCTTCTGTCTGCTCCTTTGTTCATGCTTCTTTGTTCTGTGCACATTTAAACATGTATCTACAGCTATAGACAGCACCAAAGGATTGTTTCTCTGTTTTTGTAATGTGTCTTTCCAGTAAGTTAGTTACAGCACCTGTGTAACTGAGGGAACCTGATATTTCTGAAATTTCTGCACAGTGTAATACACCAATTTTGGAAATGTGTATCATCTAAATCCATTTTTCTAGTGAAGAAGGGCTGCATGACTTTTTATGACTGACCCAAGGACCATTTTATCCAGTCCTTTTGCAATAGTTTTACCTTAGGAATAAAATTGTGTGGGTGTACTTTTCAACGGTCATGTGTTATTTTTACTTCCCCCCATTTGGTTTGTTTCCTGTGTGCGCAGGCATTTGTGCGAGTTGTTTGGCAGAACATTTATGTGTGTGGCACTGTATGAGAGGGTATGGAACACTGTCCTAATTGGCACATGTAAGTTGCAGGAACTTTTTGGAGTGAAATACTAATGATCTGCTTTGTCAGATATAGTATATATGTATGTTGAAGTGTATAGATGTACCTTTTCTGTATATACCTTGATTTCAGCAGTCTTTAGATTGCTACCCAGATAATGATAAAGCTTTTGCTACAGGATACAGAAGACAGTGTCTGCTCTCACTAAAGTAACAGTTTGAATCAATTAGCAGCTTTAAAGGTGCTTTCAAACCGCTGTGACTTTGTGCCCATCATTGGTACTACAGCTCTATAAACTGCCCTTCACATATTTCTTGCTTCTTTGTGCCTGCAGGGATCCAGAGTTTCTGCAGGGACCTTGTGGAGGTAGCAGATATCTTGGAGAAGACTGCCGAGAGTGCTGCAGAAGAAGCAGAGCCTAGTAATCCAAATCCAACCCTGAAGAAAATCTATGAAGGCCTCTCTCTCATAGAGGCCAAATTGCAAAGTGTGTTTGCCAAACATGGCCTTCAGAAGATGAACCCTGTTGGTGGCAAATATGATCCATATGACCATGAAATAGTCTGCCACGTGCCAGCCGAAGGGATGCAGCCGGGCACGATAGCACTGGTGACACAGGATGGCTACAAACTCCACGGCCGCACTATCAGACACGCCCTCGTTGGCGTGGCAGTAGAGTCACAGGAATGATGTGGGCTTACCCACTGGTGTCTGGGACGTTACTGAGCTGAGGACCCCTCAGCACTCAGTCACAAGTGCAGCTGCATGTCTTTACTTATTTATTAAGCTAGGTTTGTGTTGTACGTTGGCTTCTTTATAATGTGTGCAGTCGTTTTGCCATTCGTTCTAAGGTACTTGTATATTTAACGTTCCTTTTTGGAGTACGTGGAGTAGTACTGGCAGTCCTGCTATTTGTCAGAAACGTGGCACTGTAGCCCCTTTCTCCGTTGCTCGTTTCTCCATCAAGACTTGTATGGGGAAGAGGGGAGATACAGGAGAGAAAGGGAAATTCTCTGAGAGCTAAGGGATCTTGTCTCCTGGTTCCATTTTTGAGACAGACTCCTGCGGTGGCCTTCAGGAAGGTAACTTCTCTGCCTCAGTTTCTGTATTAAGGGAATATAATAATACTTACTGACCTACCTCACAGGAATGTGATGAGGCTTTTTCTTTGCAAAGCACTCAGAAGATGACAAGACCAAAGGGCTGAGCATTATTATCAGGCTGGTTTTGGTGTCTTCCCTTGTCCCCAGGCGCTCAGGTGGGGATGATCACTTGAAATGACATATGGGGCAGCTTTTTCTAATGTCACTTCAGGAAAACAATCCTGAATTAATGAGATCTCTGTCATTCTGCAGGTGAATAGGGATGAGGTTTTAAAGAGAATTCCATTGTTAGGTCAGACTTTAATGTGTTAATATTTGTTCTCCAGGTAAAACTTCAGCTCGCCTCTTTGTTCGTAAAGGTAAAACAGGGAGTAGTGGTTCTCAATGGAGCCAGAAAACTGTTCTCAAATCTCTCTTTCTCCAATCAAAAAGTATATTTTAGAGGACAGTAGTCTTTCTCCCTGATGGATATTTGTGCAGCTTTCAAGCGTGATAAACTATATGCTCTTCATTGCAGCTGCTAGCAAAATGGAGATGTGCCCTTAAGCAGGAAATCTGGACTGTTTTATTTTTTTCAGCTCTCCAATAACGGTACTTGGATAACATGAACTTCCAGTTCACGTTCAGATTTTACTTCTGCATGGTCGTAGTAAATACTAAAACTTTTGGGTTTTGACACAAGGAGAAAAATCTTCTCTACTAAAAGTCTCAAGTGCCCTTGAAATAATTTTAGCAGTGGTGACAAGAAAGCAAGAGAAGCAGAAGGCTGAGGGAAGTGAAAGCTGACCTCAGGCCGTCCTCTTAGTTGGAGGCATGTTGTTGTCTCAGCATGGCATATGTATTTCCCAGTAGTCCCTTTTGCCTGGGAGTCCATTTATCTCAGCTGAAAGGATGCAGTCACTGAGTGAGATCAGACTTTAACCCTTTGCAGAGCAGCTGGCAGTATAATGACAGAAGAGTTACATAAACCAGCCCATAGTCTGCACTACACAAAACCAAGGCAGGAGCGGTTGTTTTCAGGTTGTTTCTTACAGATTCATTAATTCCTGCCCTTTTACTTAGTGGTGTTGGATCTGTGGCTTGATAATTATTTGGGATCCACTTCCAAAAACTCTTTAGTTATGGTGGATGCCATCACTGGTTTGGGAGAAAGCTTGTTCTTCTCCCATTCCTTTGCAGGCTTCAGTTGCTTTTGCAGTGGACTTCAAATTAGCTGCTAACTGAAGGCTGCAGTAATCTCCAGTCTTTCCTGTGGGGAGGCTGTGTGCAGCCAGTTGCTTGTCATTCCAGAAATTTAAGGCAGATGCACGTTTCTAATACGCTCCATACAGGTTGCTTGAGTGGCAGCTGTATGGGGGTGACTCGGTAGTGGATACTTTCTGAAGTGTGGTTTTCTGCCTCTGCATGGTTAGGTTTTCAGGCAGGTACTTGAGATTTCAACCCTGAAACGGTGCTTCATGGCTTTGGGCAAACCTCTTGTTCAGTGCTTTTGTCTTATCTTCTTGTTGGCAGTTTCAGAGATACACAGGACCTCCTGTTCATTGTTCTGCTGCTCTGCGTCATGGCTGGGTCACCAGGTTACACTGGTACTAAGGCAAAGAACAGGTAAAATACGACATGTGGCGACACAAGTCTTGCTGTTCTGCTTCAAGACTGTCTGCAGCCTGTTCTGAGAAAAGGCTGTCTTCAGCTGGAAGGAGCGGTTAGGTTCTCTGCTGCCTCCAGGCCCTGCTCTGTCAGCTAAGTCTTTTTGCAATATGAAAGGAGAGCTGGTTATGGAAACTAACCTTGAATGTGGAACTAAACAAAAGCAAAGGCATTTTACACTACAGGTAGTTTTCTGTCATAGAAAGGCTGTGGCTCACCTGAGCTGGACTTAAAAGTAGTGTGAGACCAGAAGTGGTGAGATCCACATCCTCTTTAAACTGACCCACGGAGCCACTGAACTGTGTTCTGCAGCTACTTGATCCACTGTCGGACTATTTGCCAGGCCTGCCTGTCTCCACAGCTAGTATTCGCCTATTTTTGCCTTAAAGAAATAGCCAAAAAATGCACTCCAGACCTTCTGTCTGTAATAAGAGATTATTGGTTCAGCTCGTGGATCTGGGATCCTCCTTTGCTGAGGCACCGTTGTGTGGCCAGAGCAGGAATCGATGGGATCCAGTTCCCGTGCCGTCTTTCTCACCCTCCCACAGGCCCCGTTTAATTTTGGGCAAGCTGTTTTCCCAGGGTTTTTTCAGTCTATGAAACTTCTACAGGATCTTATCAGGCTTTTATGGTGATTGCTGTAAGATGTACCCGTTGCTTAGAGACTCTTTTACAGAAGTTACCAAAGAGATAAATACTGTAGCTGGTTTTTGTCCTAGTTTCTGCTTCCTTTGAATGGTGAAGTGAAAAGGAAATAACCAAACCTGGATTCCGTTGCAGGATCCGGATTTCTGAGGCAAAATTTGATTCCCTTGCCTTTCAAGCACACTTAATGGTCTCTTTTATCATGGATGAGATTGCGTAAGGGTGGATCGAATTTCTCCTTTGTAGGTTCTTGCTCCCTTGTCTGCCTTGTTTGTGTAAAGCTTGCACACTCAGCACGGTGGGGCAGAGGCCCGGCTGGTGCCGTTCTGTTGCACTCTGCAGAGTTACACCAGAGAGGAGCTTTTTCTCTCCAGTCACTTTATTCAATGACTATTTAATGAAACACAGGAGCCCGTTAGCAGGGACGGAATAGCGGAGGAGGGGCAGTGTCACCTACCTCTCAGTTATTTCCACTCCAATCGCCCAGCCATGAACTGAAGAGCTCAAGCTGGGCAGGCAGACAGCTAGCTCAGACGTGTGTGTGACGGTGATGTGGGGACCTGCCTTCCTGCTGTGGGGAGAGCAGGCAGTCCCCACCTTATGTGGATGTTTGCCTTGGTCTGCGACCTTGCCGTACCCCGACAGCAGGATGGATTTGAGTTGAACTCCTGGAGAAGTCTCCAGCAGCACTGGTTCAACTCTGACCGGGAGCAGTGGGGAAAGTGAATGTCACTTTGTAAACCTTAAATTCTCAGTGCTCCATCAGCAGAGCTTCTGTTGAAAGAGACAGCTGTGATAAATCAATAGCTATTAGCAGTCCTTTAATTTTTAAACAAATGTATTTAAGTTTTATATTGTGAATATTGTAGTATCCTTTTATTTTAAAACTTGAGATGTTTTGATATTACTTGCAAAGTCAAATGAACAAAGTGTCGCTAATTTCCAAAAACCTAAGTTCATTTAGTTGGTGAGAAACCTGTATATATTGTATTTTTCTGTGTTTCTGTGCTCTTTGTTTACCCAAAGGTTCTGGCTATATAAAAGACAAAGACTGAAGTGTGGGAGTGGTGCAAGTAATTGACAACAACATTTGAGTTAATGTTGGAAAGGGCTGATTTCCTTTAGATGTCCAGATACTATCCATTTGCTAATTAAAAAAAAATAAATAATTTAAAACAGTTGTCGTTGCTTTTTTCCCTTTTTCCCTGCCCCAAACTGCAGCTCAATCCCACTGCCTGTTTAATGGAGTTGGATTGCAGATTGAAAGGCTTCTGGCTGTTCTTGATGTGGTTATCCACAACAGGGCTACAGTCTGAGGCAGCAGAGAACTTTGTTGAAGATGCTGGCAGCCCAGAAAGCCAANGTTGTCCGGAGAAGCTGGGGCTGCCCCATCCCTGGAAGTGTTTAAGGCCAGGCTGGATGGGGCTTTGAGCAACCTGGTGTGGTGGGAGGTGTCCAAGCCCATGGCAGGGGGGTTGGAACTTGATGATCTTTAAGGTCTCTTCCAACTCTAACCATTCTATGATTCTATGCTATTAACAGTCTTTTAGGTGGACTGCAAAAAGCTCAGCCGTGCCACGTGTGTCATCTCCCCTCATGTAGGTGTGTTGGCAGTGGGTTTCTGCACCAATAAACTGCCCAGGCGTGTTGCTCTATGATACTTACGTGCGTGTTTTTCTGTCCCTTCTTAGTAAGTCCACCACGGACCATCGTGTAGAGAAATGCTGTCTGCCAGCCTTTGGTTGCAGTTCATTCTGCAGAGTTCTGCTCACAGTTGACAGACTTGTTATCTGGTTTTATTTTTGCTGTTCTGTTCTCTCACAGCTCCTCTTTGCTGTGTTTTTTCCCCTTTTGTGTGTTGCAGCAGGCACACCGTATGGCAGCTCGATTCAGACAACTTAATATACACTGTGTATTGACGCTTGTGGTATCTGCAAGCAGGTTATGATTTCAAGGATTTGTTGGAGAGAAGAAGAGGCTTTTCTCTGTAGGGGTGTGACTGTAACAGATCTCATTCTCCCTTCAGATGTCCTCTGCAAAAATAGCTTGGACTCCATTCCTGGTTTTACCTTGGTCTCAGCTCTTACTGCCACATTGATGGGCCTTGCCTTGTTCTCCTGAAGCTCTAAATGCCCCTGGGTACTTCTCACCCGGAAAAGAACTTTGCAGAAGATCCTTTACAAATACCTTTATGGGGCGAGATCTATACTTTTGTGCTAAAGATCTGCCAGCAAAGTCCCCTTGTGATCGCAGGGGTTGTGTCCTATGATGGGGGCTCTTCCTCATCTTGCCTGAAACGTGTGGGCATTGCTGGGCGATCTCCAACCAGCCTGGCCCCGGCCGTGCTGCCGCCTGGGCTTTGCCTTTTCTGGCTCCACCGGTTTTTCTCTGCAACAACGGTGAGAGCTGGGAGTTTTCTAACCACAGCTAGCTCCCTCTGCAGAGAAGCACCAGAGCTGAGCAAGGGGAATAGCATTTTGCTCATGGGAAGGTGCTGCAGGGCACCCACGAGAGGGGCATGGTTGGTTGTGGGAGGGGGACAACGGGGTCGGTACTGACCTGTGCTGCTGGGAGCCTTCCATCTGCCTCTGCAGCCAGATTTCTCATCGCCCACAGCCATGCTGCAATCGGGCCTGTTAAGTAAGAGCTTGTTAAAACCTGAGGCGTGCTGTGAAGATATTTGTGTGCTGAGTTTTAAGTTGTTTCGGGAACCTCACCTCCCCATCCCGGTGGGTTGATGCTGCCCCTTGTAAAGACTTGAGTGGGCTGAGCAATGGCAGGTTTTGTCTGTGCCCTTCCCCCCTCCAAATGTTCCTGGCTGAGTTTCTGGGTTGTGTGTGCAGCTCCCGGCTGGGTGAAAGGAGGGGTCCTCTACTTGTGTTGTGTTTCTCCCCGGATAAAATTCTGATGATGGGTTCTCATACTATATGTTGTCACTTGCTAGGGAGCCAGGCCTGGGCTCTGGGTCTAGAATTACCTGTCCTACCTGTTCTAGAGTTTTCACTCCTTCTTTGCTGTCCTTTGTAATCCCAGCAGCAGCAGATCGGGATCATATGGGATCCCTGTAGCAAAAGCTGTTTGCTGTTGGGATCCCTGTGGCACAAGCTGCTTGCTGTCAGGCACCTTGTTTTGCCAAGGGTTGAAAGTAGAAGGAGAAGCCTGAAATACCCTTTGCTTTGAGTGGAGAATGGCTGGCAAGGAGCCCTGAGGAGAAGGACTTGGGAGTGCTCATGGATGAGAAGCTCAACATGCGCCGGCAGTGAGCGCTGGCAGCCCAGAAACCAACCCCATCCTGGGCTGCATCAAAAGAAGCGTGACCAGCAGGTCACGGGAGGTGATTCTGCCCCTCTGCTCTGCGCTCCTGAGACCCCACCTGGAGTCCTATGTCCAGCTCTGTAGTCCTCCATGTAGAAGGGACATGGACCTGTTGGAACAGGTCCAGCATAGGGCCATGGAGATGGTCAGAGGAATGGAGCACCTCTCCTATGAGGACAGGCTGAGAGCTGGGGCTGGAGAAGAGAAGGCTCCGGGGAGACCTTAGAGCAGCCTTCCAGGATCTGAAGAGAGCTACAGGAGAGCTGGAGAGGAACTCTTTGTCAGGAAGCGTAGTGATAGGACAAGGGGTAATGGTTTTAAATTGGAAGAGGGGAGATTTAGATTAGATATTAGGAAGAAATTCTTTACTGTGAGGGTGGTGAGGCACTGGAACAGGTTGTCCAGAGAAGCTGTGGCTGCCCCATCCCTGGAAGTGTTTAAGGCCAGGCTGGATGGGGCTTTGAGCAACCTGGTGTGGTGGGAGGTGTCCCTGCCCATGGCAGGGGGATTGGAACTCGATGATCTTGAAGGTCCCTTCCACCTCGCATCATTCTATGGTTCTATGATGCACAACCACCATGGATCCAGCCCACTCCCCACAGCTGGGCACTGAGCACCACGTGCCATCGCCCCTGGCAGCCTGAGCACATGGAAAACATGCTCTGGCAGCAGCTTGGTCCAAGCGCTGCCCTGAGGCGCAGCGACGGAGAGAGGTGGTCCCAAGAGGGAGCTCCTGGCTTTGGGTTCTCTGTTCACCATGGGATTGGTGACGAGTGGGACGCTGCTGAGCATCCTGGTGGGTGAGCAGCCGGCGTGTGAGGAGCGAGAGGGCACTGAGGACCCCGCTGGGGCTGGGGGGCTGTTTGTGTTGATGGACACGGCTGGGGGTCTCCCCTGACTCCTTGTGGTTCCCGGAGGAGGAGCGCTGGTGGAGAACATATTACAAGGGCATCAGCTTGGGTACCGCTGCGGTGTCCCCAGCCAGGGACAAACCCGCTCCTGGCTGCCTCCTGGCCGGGGCTGGCTGGCTGCCGGGCCGGGGCGGGGCGGCGGGGCCGAGCCT
>VXBW01005527.1:423441-496862 GCA_013400375.1 Thinocorus orbignyianus
AGGGGGGGAATACGCGGGGTGGGGGGAGGACACACATCCCCGGTAAACCGGCGGCACCCGGCCTTTTCCCTGCCCGCCTCTGGGGGTGGGAGAGGGGAGCTCCGGCACCCCGCTGCGGCGAGAGCATCCCTGCGCCCTCCCCGCTGCATCCCTCAGCATCTCTGCTGCATCCCTTCGGCACCCCTGCACACATACACACACACCCGCTTCCCAGCGGCTGGTGACCCCGGGGGTCCGGGCGGGGGGGCAGCTGCGACCCCCTGCTCTGTCGGGGCGCGCTGCTGACCCCGCTGCCTTCGCCCCTTCTCCACCGGCAGCCGTGGTGGGCGGCGGGCTGGGCGGCTCTGCCGTCGCCTACTTTCTGCAGCAGCACTTCGGGCCGCAGGTGCAGCTGGATGTGTACGAGCCGGCGGGCGCGGGTGGGCGGCTGGCCACCGTCACCGTCAACAAGCAGCAGTACGAGAGCAGGGGAGCCTCCATCCATGCCCTCAGCCTCCACATGCAGGACTTCGTCAAGATCCTGGGTGAGCACAGGCACGCTAGTGCTTGTATGGCCTCCCTCCCTCCCTAAGTTGGGGGCCTGCACCTTGGGCACGTGGGGAGGGCTGCTTCCAGCCTGCCTTGGCACCCTGGGTGTGCAGTCACCCCGCTGCTGTCCCTCCTCTCCAGCCCTGTTGTGCCCTGGAGGAGAAGGGCGAGCTGGCCCAGCACAGCATCAGGGTGAGGGGTCCTGGTGGAATTAATAGGGTGGGAATTGCTCACAAACTCCCTCCAGTTTGTCCCAGTTGGCAGCAGCAACTCCATGCGATGCCCCAACATATAGGGTGTGGTTGGGGTCCCAGTGTCCTAGGGTCTTGCACTCCCTGGTGCTCCTCCAAGAGCATCTTTGCCTGCATCCTTGCTGCAGCTACATTTGGCACTGGCCTTTCCCAGTGGCTAGCCCACCCCAGGGAGGTTTGCCAGCCTGGTGGGACTATGGCCCCCCTGCTCCCCACAGGCCTCAAGCACCGGCGCGAGGTGGCAGGGAAGAGTGCCATATTCAGCGGGGAGCACTTTGTCCTGGAGGAGACTGACTGGTACCTGCTCAACCTCTTCCGGCTCTGGTGGCATTATGGTATCAGCTTTCTGCGCCTGCAGATGTGGGTAGAGGAAGTGATGGAGAAGTTCATGAGGTAGGAGATCCTTTGGGGCTGGAGGGACGTAGGGGTTCTTCCCCAGCACCAGGGCATCACCAGGCACCCTGTGCTCCTGTCCCCTCCAGGATCTACAAGTACCAGGCACACGGGTATGCCTTCTCCAGCCTGGAGGAGCTGCTGCGCTCACTGGGGGGTGATGCCTTCGTCAACATGACGCAGCGCTCGGTGGCCGAGTCCTTGTTGGAGGTGGGCGTCACGCAGCGCTTCGTGGACGATGTCATCGCGGCTGTCCTGCGCTCCAGCTATGGGCAATCAGTGCTGGCGCCCGCCTTTGCAGGTGAAACTGGGGACTCCTCTTCTTCCTGTGTGACCCCTTCCTAGCATCTGGGCAGGCTGTTGAGCTGCCTTCCTCTTCGTGTCCCCAGGAGCCATGTCCCTGGCAGGGGCCCAGGGCAGCACCTGGGCAGTGGAAGGAGGCAATAAGCTGGTGTGTTCAGGTCTGCTGAAGCTGACCAAAGCCAATGTCATCCCGGCCAAGGTGACGGGTGTCTCTCTGCACAGCTCAGGTGAGCCTGGGCATGGGATATGCTCTGGGTGCCACTGGCCCAGGCATGGGGCTGGACACATCGGGGCAGGAGGTGGGTGGTGGTGGCATGGGGGTGCTGGGGCAGAAAGGGAGCTGTGGGAGGGTGGAGAGCGTCCTGGTCCTGGTAAAGCATTTGGGTGAGGCCCTGGGGATCTGTCCATCTTTTCCCCTCATGCAGTCAGGGCCCTGTGGTTCTCCTCCCTCTCTCCTGATGTCGCTTAGGTCTCTTTTATGACACTATCCTTGGTGCAGGCTTGCTTCCCCACCCAGCACAGCAGAAGGACTGGATAGCTGGGGTTTGGTGAGGGGACTGTGCTTCCCCAGTCTTCCTTGCCCCACTGGGCTGGGCTTCTCTGGAAGCTTTTTCCCACAGGCTTGATAAAATGCACTTTCCGCTAGCCTAAAGCATCAGCAACTCATCCGTAACCATCAAGTGCTATGGTCCAGCACTGGTGTGTACTGGAAAAATAGGGAATGGAGGTCACACTAGGAAAAAAGGGGGCCAGGGCAATACAACTTGGGACTCTGGGCTCCTAACTGTCCATCACCTCTTTTCAGAGGGGAGAGCCCTGTATCAGGTGCACTACGAGGGCAGTGAAGGCCAGGGCTCAGCTTTCTACGACATGGTGGTTGTGACGACTCCCCTACACCCCAGCAGGAGCAACTTCACTTTTGAGAACTTTGAGCCACCCATTGCTGACTTCCCTGGAGCCTTCCAGCCCTCCGTCACCTCTGTGGTGCATGGCTACCTCAACTCCTCCTACTTTGGCTTCCCCGACCCCAAGCTTTTCCCTTTTGCCAGCATCCTCACCACTGACACCCCCGACCTCTTCTTCAATGCCATGGACAACATCTGTCCTGTCAACATCTCATCAACTTTCCGTCGCAAGCAGCCCCAGGAGGCCGCAGTGTGGCGTGTCCTCTCCCAGCAGCCACTGGACAAGCAGCAGCTGAAGACCCTCTTCAGGTCCTACTACTCAGTGCAGGTGACAGAGTGGCAGACGTATCCCCGCTATGATGCCACCAAGTCCCTTCCACCCATTGTGCTCCACGAAAACCTCTTCTACCTCAGCGGCATGGAGTGGGTGGCCAGCTCCATGGAGATGATAGCAGTGGCGGCCAAGAACGTGGCCCTGCTGGCTTACAATCGCTGGCACCAGGACCTGGAGAAAATCGACCAGAAGGACTTGATGCACAAGGTGAAGACTGAGCTGTGATGAACAGGAGAGGCAGTGGGCCAGGAGCTTCTGTGTGTAGTAGCCTGGGGAGTATTTATTGCCTTGGGGACACCAGGGGGATTGGGGCTGGGGGAGAAGGGACAGGCTGTGTCCCAGATGACTTGAACGTGTGTGACCTTCAGGAATACAGTCCCTGCTCAGTGTTGCTGTGTGTTTGTGCCATGTGCCTCAGTTTCCCTCTTCCCCTCCCCAGGCTCTACTGGAAAGGACCCTGTGCCCTTTCCTGTGAAAAAGGGTCACTGTGCATCTGGTCTTGGCAGGGACCTCAGGGGGCTTTCAAGGACGAGACTAGCTGGCGTCAGCAGCAGATAGGTGCCCCCCAGTGAGGTGTCTGGCATCCCCCCCAGCCTCTTCTGCTTTCCTAGCTCTGTCCCTGGAAAACCTGGTGACATGTTTGGCCCCAGCTGTTGCAGGAGGTCCCATGGCATGTGTGTATGGAGCCCAGCCCCCTGAGGATGGGCATGCAGCATGGGCTATCACAGGTCATGGCTTGCAGTAAGAAGTGCCTTCTGCTGGGTGCTCCTGTTTCCAGGCATCCCCGAGCCTGGGGCTCAGCTCTGTTTTGGGGGGTGAAGAGCTTTGCTGGGAGAAGGCTGGGCAGCACCCACCCCCGTGCCCCCATAGGGGCAGCACAAACAGCTGAGGCAAGCAGTCAGCAATGTGCTTTATTGAGGACCTCAGAAGCCACCCAACCAACCATCTGCTTGTCCCAGTCCCTGGGCTGCCTGGCCCAGCACAGAGGAACTCATAGGTGGGCAGAGGAGGGCTGGGGAGGACCAGGCGCTGCCAGAACTGTTGCACCAATGGGGTGGACAAAGGCAAATGGGGACTTTGGACAGGAAGGAGGCCTGATCCAGCCCAGACAGAGGGATCTGGGGTCAGCTGCCTCCCCTTCTCCCCCAGCCCCTCCTCCGTAGAGGTGATGGGACTTGGGGGATGTCTTGCTGTGAGGTCAGCTGTGAGGCTGCATAGCTGAGTGTCCCCAGAGAGGCTGCTTGGGCTGAGGCTGATGGACTGTGCAGGGGGATTTTGGGGAGCTCTTGGAGCTGCCACCTCCTTGCATAGGGGCTCTCCTCACCCAGATGCTTGACCGGGCGACCCTCTCTCAGAGGGCTGTACAAGCTCAGGAAGCAAGAGCAAGCTGGTTAGATGCCCATGCGTGGCTGTAGGGGTTAGCTCTGCAAGCTCAAAAGATGCAGGTGCAGCCCACAGCGATGGTCTCCATGACCGTCTGGTACTTCTTATGACACTTCTTCTTCCCGGAGGGCTTGTGTCCGACCTCGCCTGGCACCTGGCAGAGCAGCCGTCGGACAGGCAGCTGACTGTAGATGGGAATGCTGGCCATGGTACGGTCCTCCTGCATCGTGAAAGGGTTGATGCAGCCAGTGCAGAGGCATCGGGCCTCAGGAATGTCTGCCGGGATCCGTGTTGCGTCATGGTTTATGCTGGAGGAGAGAGAAAGCAAGAAGAGGCTGGAGAGATGGTAAGATGGGAGGCGGTGGGTGGCTGGGGATGGGCAGAGCAATGTCTCTGTGGGGTGAAACAGGGTGCTGCGCTGCATCGCACCCCCCAGCAGCCACCACAGCCCTGTGATGCTACAGCTGTGGCTGCCACAGTGGTTACTTGCAGGGAGCCACTATGCGTGTCCCCAGGGTCCCTGCCCCAAGCTTACCTGTAGGCCCAGGGGGAGAGGCTCCTCCGGTTGGACCTCCAGAGCCTCAAGTTGACCTGGCACTTGGTGTCTCCTGGCTCAGAGCTGTTCCTCAGCTGGCGCACCATATCCTGGATGCTGCGCTCGTACTCTGCCATGGAGGTGTAGGAGTCGTCTGGGGCCCAGGCCAGGGCAGGGGCAGCCGTGGCGGGTCGTGCTGGGCCCTTTCTCCTGCCCTTCGCTGCCTTGTTTTGATCCTTTGCTTCAGGGACCAGGACCATGGCAAAGGTGAAGATGCAGAAAAGAAGCTGAGGAGGAAGGAGGATGGTGTGTGGCTGCCCGAGCTGCAGGGCTGGCACGGAAGGGGAGCAGGACCACATTGACTTTGGGTGGCACACATGGCGCCCAAAGGGCACTGCTGGTCTCTGGGCAAGACCCATGGAAGCACAGGAGGGCAGTTTGCAGGGGTGGTGGGCATGTGGTCATGGTGAGCCCCAGCCCAAGCCCCAGCTGATGAGTATGGCTGCAAAGCTCCTTGTCCTGGTTGCAACTGTCACTTTGTGTTGCCAAAAGCTGTGCCCAGTCCCTTCCCTGCCTGGCTGGGAGTGATGGGTACACCCTCAGCTCAGGCTGTACCTGGACAACCTCTGGTTTAAAAGGAGCTTTAGAGAAGAGACAGTCAAGAATGGGACCTTTATCCAAACCCTCCTCTCCCTCCCTCTGTCCTCCAAGGATGGTGAGAGAGAAAGAAAGATGCTTTTTCCTTTCCTTCTCCCTCCGGCCTCGCAGGGACGAGTTCCCGTGTGCTGACACCCGGCAGGCTGCCCAGTGCTGAACAAAGTTGCTTTCTGTAGTCCTGTTCCCTGCTATTCGTGTCCCTGCAGCTGGCCACAGCCAACCCCGCACCCTGTCCCGTGTCCCACAGCCCTGCCCGCCGTCCCACAGCTCTTCCCGGGGCAGGCATCGCTCAGCCAGGGCTGTTTTCCCCCTCTGGTGCCGCACTGTCCTGTCGGACTGTCCCAGCTCTGCCCTAGGAGGCTGTTGCATCCTGGCCATGCCAGGCGTGGGTGCGATGGGCATGGCAGGCCACAGCATGCATCTCCAAAGCAAACAAACCCAGGTAGCCACCCGTAAACAAGCGTGCAAATAATTATATTAAAGAAGGAAAACAAGGAGCGAGCCCAGCGCAGTCACCTACCAGGTTTGGAGCCTGCTCCATCACCGCTGGAGGGGCTGCCGGCTGTGTCCTGCAGTGTGGATGGCACTGGCGAGCCCAGGAGCTAAAAAGGGAAAGCCCCAGCCCCCGGCTCCGCTGTGCCGGAGGTGTGTCCGGTCCCCGAGGTGCCAGGGACTCGGCGCCGGCGGGGCTGGGGGCCAGTGTGGTCTGGGACTGGGCCACCCGCCGCCTCCCCGGGCGCTGGCTCCACCTGCAGCTGTGCCCATGGAGGGTGGCGCGTCCCCTCCGGAGCAGGCAGCCCAAGAGGGACCCGCTGTGCAAAACCCTGCCCTGGGGAGGGGGCGGGGGTTGGGCTCTGGTGGTGCCACCGGCATGGTCACAGTCCTGCCACGGCCAGGGGGGACACAGCTGCTGGGCTGGGGGAACAGGGGCTGGCAGGAGGGCTGGGGGTGGGCAGTGTCCTGTGCTGGCAGCAAGGTCTACAGGTAACCTGGGGCTGACCCTGTGGGGACAGCTGAGGACCAACCAGCATCTGTATGCCACCACCAGCTCTGCTGTCCCCAGGAGCCATCAGACCCTTCTGCCCAGCGGTAAGGCAATGGCAGCCATCACTTCTTGCACCCCTGGTCTGTATGTCCCCAAACCCTTTCCCTTCTGCTGTCCTCAAACCTGCCCCCAGACCTTGGCAGTGGGGACACACCACCTCTACTCAGAGGCTGGGACCCAGAGCTGCAGGGTGGTGGGTGTTAGAGGTGGGGCGCTGCCCCCACTCCAAGCCGTGCTGCTCTGGCTTCCCAGGGCCAAGCCGTCGGATGCGGAGTGCTGCGGTGGGGGAAACTGAGGCAGGAGGGTGCGAGCTGTGATGCTCTGTCCCAGGGACAGGGAGAAGGAGCTTCTCGGGAGGGGGCTGGCCTCGGACGTGGGCTGGGGGCTGCAGCAGCCCGGCACCGCAGCCCCCATGCCGTGGGCTGTCCCTGTCCCTGCAGCGAGGCAGCCCCTGTGCCACACGATGGTGCTGTCCTCCACCCAACCGCGCTGCCAGCCCTCCCTCCTTCTCCTCCGCATCCCTCCTCCGCAACTTCCCACCTCCCTTCCATCCCTCCCCGCATCCCTCCTCCCCTGACTGCCCTGGGGGTGCCCGGTGCCGCTCCCTACGGACAGCAGGCTCTGCCCGCTCCTTTGGAGGGGCCTGTCACATCGTTAGGGCGGCTGCCTCCGGGGCCGGCCGGCGCTGGGGGGCTTACTCCACCTCTCTTTGGTGTTTTCTGCCTCCTCTTTTGACCCTCACATCCCCTCAGGGTTCCCTCCCCAGCTTTTGTGGCAGCACTAGATGTTGAGTTTCCCTCCGCCTCCCCACTCACTGTACATCCCCAGGGGTTTGAAGGCCCTTGCACTTTGCAGGGCAGTGGGAACTTTCCACCTTTTCGCAGTTCATGACCTGGACCTCTAGAAAACCCTGCAAATATGGTAAAATTCACTGTACCCCTACCCCCACCCCCAACTCACGCTGCCCCTCTGCTCCTCTCAGCCTCACCGTCCCTGGGGTGCAGCAGGGAAAGCAGCCCAGCCGCTCCCAGCCATGGGAGAGCCCCAGCCCATGTTTACATCCCCAGGGACAGCCCCAACATGGCATTTCAGGGTCTTTGCCATCCCCTCTGGTGAGGTCTGATGCTGTGCAATGAGCACAGTGTGTCTCTTTTTGTCACCTCAGGGACCTGGCTGTAGCAGTGGCCCTGCAGCCGACCTGCCTTTGCTGCATTGGGCAGTACAGCAGCGCCCAGCACTCTGCCACCAGCCTTTTCTGGGGTGCTGAGCCTGCACCCCAGCGATTTCACCCCTCTCCTGTGGTCCCCCAGGACGGGCCAGGCCTGTGGTGCCTGGAAGGTGCCAGCCGCCTGTGTGTGCCGCAGCCGCCTGTGTTGTGTCAGAGCTCGGCAATGCTGTTTACACATGAGAGAGGCTCAGAGGCATCCGCGCCAGCAGCCAATTACCCAGTTTTGATCTTTTTTGGTGAAAAGGAAACCAGGGCTTTTCAGACATGGCCAAATTTGATAAGCTGGGGGAGGCGGGGGTGGGTGCAGGCGGCTTTTCCCCACCAGCCTCACACGAGGGAAGGGGCCAGGGTGTGCGGGTGGCTGGGTGATGGCCAGGCCCTGCCTCCTGCCTGGGACAGGATGGCTGGTGGGCTCCTCGTGCCTCTGCTAGCCCTGATGCCACTCCTGCAGGAGTGGGGTGTTCTGCAGTCAGCTCCTCGAGGGGTGGTGAGGGAGCAGAAGGCTGGGAAAGGCTGGAAACCCCTGCACAGTTCCCCTGGGAATGAATTTCCCACAGGAGAAGGGATATACTTTCAGATTTTATTGGATGTGCTCGTCCCTGTTACCTTCCCAACTTTTTTTACTCCACTGCCATGGGAAACTTGGGCGGAAAGCAGAGCCTGGAGAGTGGGAACAGGCCCCCAGACAGGGCAGAGGTGACTGTGAAGATAGGTCCTACCTGCCCTGAGTAAATCCAGTTGTGTATTTCCCAGGGTAACCACCATGGAACCTGCTGCCGTGCCTCCAGACAAGCCTGAGCTCCTGGGGTAGAGGGATGCAGCACGGCCATGCTGTGCCACACTCAACAGGAGGGATGTGTCAGAGCACACGACAGGGGCCGCAGATAAGGGAATATGGGAGAATCAGACCACAGTTCCCATGCCGGCAGAAAATAGCTTTTTGCCTTTTCTCACAAGCAGGGTTGTCCCTGCCAGGGTGGGAGCTGCTGATGTGGGGTCTGTGGTCGCCTCCACCCGCAGCAGGCGGTGGGCAGTGTCACTGCTGGTTCCACGCTGCAGGGCACCGCTGCTTCACTGGGCACCAAGCTGCTCCCAAGCCTGGATCCTCTGAGGGGCTTGCAATGCCTCGATGTATCTGAGCACACCCACCCATGGGCCGGGCAGATGGGGCCAGCGGGAGGCTCCGTCATGGCCACGGCACCTCCTATCTCTGTATGAGCAACATTTTCCACTCATCAAACGTAAGCGTGCTCCTCCGGTGAGCTGGCCTTGCCAGAGCCAGCCCCGCACTGTGGTTGGAAGGAGGGCTGGGGCTGGGGCTGTCGGTTCTGTGGGCCAGCACAGGGCCATCCCGCTTCCCCCCAGTGCCCCCCAGCAGGTAGTGCCGGGCCGTGCTGGTGCCGCAGTGCTCACATCCATATTTGCACAACGGCCCGCTCAGCGTGTGAGCGGCTCCAGAGACAGCCGGGCCAAAAAGGCTTATTTTAAGCTTGCTGGAAAAAGAACATTGTTTGGTGGGAATTAGAAGTCTCCGTTCTCAAAAAAGGGAAAAACAAAAAGTGCTTAATTCTGCCGGCTCCTGCCATCGCACAAACACAGAGTAGCAGCCCAGCTGGCGAGGGAGGCCAGGAATTCTTTGCTGGCATCAAGCAGGGTGGGTGCCCTCCCCTGGGCAGCCGTCCATGGGACAGGGACCCGTCCCCTCCCACGCCCCCACGACACCAGGGCTGTCCCCAGAGTCCCCACCCTGGTCAGGTTTTCCTGTGGGAGGGAAGGGGCATTGCACCATGTGGGTGCTGCAGCCATGGAGCCACCCTGGGGTGCCAGGGTGCCCTGGGCAGGAGGGGTGACGGTGGCAGCCGTGCAAGGGGCCGGACGAGCTGTCGGCAGCCTGGGGCCTCGCTGCACCTCGGCTCTGCATCAAAGGACAGTATTATTTATACAGCCCTAATCCGGCTGTCTCAGCAGCCCTTCTGCCTCCTCAGGCGGGAGCCGGGTGATGCTCCAGGCTGTCTGTAAATCATACCCTTTGGATCACGCATGTGAGATAACAACCAGGCTCTGGCGTCGGGAGGCAGAACCGTGCAGGGCTGTCCTTTGGGGCTGGGGGCCCCGTGGGGCCGGCAGCATTTCCCCAGTCTGCCCGTCCCCAGGCAGGAGGGTCGCGGGAGGCCAGAGGCACCAGGAGAGCGGCTGCCGGCAAGGTGGGAGGGAGAGTGCGTGTCCAGCACATCCTGCCGTGGCCCCGCCAGTGCATCCATCAGCCGCCCAGCGTTTACAGCACGTCGCCAGTTACACGATCCAGACGTGCAGGTTCCTCCTGCCCTGCTCCTCTCCTGCCTTTTGTTTCCTTTTGCTTTCTGCTCCTGGAGACGGAGAGCACCTGATGGAAAAAGCCTGCTCTCCTGCTCCCTGTGCTGGAAACGCCCGCTTCCTTCCGCCCCTGCCCGGCACAGCGCCCGGTGCCACGCTGGCAGCTGCCCCAGCGGCTCCCAGCTCCTGCTGCCCCACGTCTGGGTCACCCTGCGGTGACAGAGGGGGACGACTGAAGGGGCCGGTGCGAGGTCATGGCAGGGACAGACCCTGATCCCAGTGGGAACCCTCTGGGTGCTCTGCACAGGGCAGCCCCGTCACCCTATAGGAAAGAGCACGGCAGAGCCGTGCTCTTCGCCAGGCAGGAGGGTTGCAGGAGCCACTGAAGCACTGCCTGGGCACAGGTCCCATCAGCCTCCCAAGCCCAATGGGCACCTGGACCCATGCCCTGCTTCTTCCACATCCCCTGTACTTGCCCTCCAGCCTTCCCTAGCCTTTTGGGCTCCTGGCCTCAGCCTGTATTGACTGTGCCCCACTGCCCACCGCTGCAGAGCATGGGTAGGCAATGCTGGGTTTCCAAATAACTCAGTTTTGCTTCCCCCTGCAGTCTAGGCCAGCCAACGCGGTGGTCGCACACAAAACCCTGAGCACTTTGGACGAGTGGCTGCACTTACTGCTGGATTGTGAAGGTGAGACATGGTCCTGCCAGTTTGCCCTCTGCATCTCAGCTCCTGGCTGCGGAAAGGGCTGGCCCTCCAGCCCCACACAGGGCAAACAGAGCAGCCTAGAGCCATCCTCACTGCCGTCCACGCAAGGCCATGGGGCTGGAGGTTGCTCCCAGGGACGTGCTTTCAGGGCAGTGATGCCCTCCAGGTCTGGGAGGAGAAAGCCTCTCATTTTTAGGACTTTGGTGGCTTTTACTTGTTGATAAGTGTCCAAGTTCCCAGTTTACCAGGACAAGGTGGTGGAAGGAGGTAAATGGAAAGCTCAGTGGTGGCACTGATGTCTGCCCTGGTATGTTGTGCTCAAGTCAAACCTCTCCTCCCCACAGCCCTGTGCATGGGACCACTGCAGAACATACAGGGACCCCCTGAGCTCCTGGGGAGCCATCACCAGGGGGGAACTGGTGGATTGAAACCAGGACAGAAAGTCTCCTGCCCCAGTACCCATCCTCTGCTCCTCCGTCCTGCTGTTTTAGCAGTTGGTGGAGGGAAGGGATTTACATAGTAGCACAGGCCAGTCCTGAAGGTCACCTTCAGAGCTGCTCCAGCCCAGCTTGCCCATTAATCACACCGTCCTGCCCCTGCAGCAGAGATGGCACATGCACGGGGGCGAGGGAGGCAGGGGCTGCCTGCTCTCGGCTGTAATAATATACGGGCTGAGAGACACCCTCCGGCCCCCCAGCAGCCCCTCTGATGTCGGGTGGCAGATGAAGAGGCTGTAAATTTGGTGTGTACGGATGTCAGCAGGACTCATGGGAGAGGGGTTTCTCTTATTGCTCCCTGGGCTCTTGGGAAGGAGGGAGCAGCTCCAGGGCTTCAGCTCCATTGCTGCCCTTCAGCATCCCCCCATGCATGGCCTGCAGCCAGCAATCCCTTCCATCACCTGCCTGGGACATGAGGGGGGCTGTCCCGGCCACCCGGGGCCACCCAGACCCTCACACCCAGCCGAGGGGGCTGGAGGTTGGCAGGGGGGTGGGGAAAAAAGAAAAAAAAAAGAAGTGCTTTTGTGGAGATACTGAAACTGAATCTTGTGCAAGATGGGATCGCAGGGCAGCATCTTAGCGAAGGAGTAACAAAAACAAACCCGCGCCGAGGAATCCTGCTTTGCCCCAAATGTTTTTCTTATGGAGTTGTAATAAGACAAGAGTTGTAAAGATAGTAACCTCCTAAACATTACCTTATTAAGGCTTCTCAGAAACCACAGGGCATGACCCCTCTGGGTCATGGAACAAGAGAGCAGCATCCAGCGAACAAACAGAGGCTAACGTTACATTTTTCACTTCATTTAGGAAACCTGGTTTCTAATTATAGGATTTGTTTAATGGCAGCAGTTAGTTGTGCTTCGCTCAAAGCCGGCCCACCGAGTGCAGGGGCTGTGCAGAGGGAAGAGGGGATGCAGGGTGGTGGGGACCGAGAGACACCGGCTCTGTGCTGGCTATCGGGGAGGCTGCCGGGCTCCCGAGGCAGGGGTTGGGGATGAGCTGGGAACCTGTAGGCACAGGGTGCCCAACATAGTGAGGGGCACCGGGGGTCAGACACGGCATGGGAGGGCTCTGTGTCCAGTGTGTTTCTGGGGACATGTCACACATGCTGTCCAAGCTCTGCACCATGCACGAAGGCTGTCTGCAGCGGAGGGAGGGGGATGCCCCCACTGTGGGGGAGCAAGCGGCGGGGCTGTGCTCCCCTTGCACAACCAGCCTGGCCCGGGCTCAGCCCTGCACCCCAGTAAACAGGCAGAACAGCTGCTCCTGGGCCATGGCAAGATCAAGGCTTGTCCAGCCACAGGGTCCCTGGATCTGTGTGTGTGTGCGTGCAGGGTTTGAAATAGGCGGGTTTGGTTTTTGCCCCAGTCTGTTGCCAGGGAAGTCCTTCATATTCCCTGGTAGGTACCTTGATGGTGGCTCTTGCTGTTTGGAGGCCACCGGCTGCCCTTCTCCCCTGCATTTGAGCATGTGGCCAGCAGGTTTGGACACTGCCACTCCAGCCCCTGCTCTCCTGGCAGATGTTGAGCATCCCCCAGGCTGTTCTGGCAGCTGCTTTCCTGTGCCATGTCCTCTCCCGTGCCAGGCAGCACTGGCCTGGCAGCCCTGCAGCAGAGCACGGAGCAGGGCTCAGCGCTCGGCAGGTCCTACATTTGTCTGTTCCGTGGTGGCCTGGCCACGATGTTGGTTGCTGCAGGGTGCCTGGGCTGGAGGCAGAGTGTGAGTGTGACTGTAAGTGTGTGTGTATGTGTGTAATGCTGCAACCAGTACTGGCCGTTTTCCTGCTGCTTCTGTATTGCAGCTGCCAGGGCAATAACCTCCCGGACAACTTGTCCCCTCCCTCGGCTGAACCCTGCTGCTGGTACCGCTCCTCTGCGCTGGTGTTGCTCCCTGCTTGTCCCCCAGCTCGCACCTTGGGGTGCCATCCCCAGAGCCAGCTGCTGGCATGGCTGGGTGATCTGTCCCCAGGTTTGTCCCCACCGAGGCTAGGGCAGTGCCTTCATGTCCCCAGGCACCCCGAGTGCTCAGGGGCTGCTGCTGCCGCTGTGCCTGTGCAGGGCTGAGGGTTGAGCTCCTTCCCAGAGCCAGGGGACCTCTCAGGACATGACACTCCAGAGATCAGCTCTTTGCTCCCCCTAGGGAGTGACACCACCTTGGAAAACTCAGAGGAGAAGCTGGTGGTGCCCCCCCGACCTTGCTCCTCAGTTATCACTTGCTGCAGAGGATCCCACCACAGCGGCTGCTTCCTCCTCCTTCATGCTCCACTGCTTCAGTGCCCAGCACAGCCCAGCACGGCCCTGAAGACAGCCTTGTCACTTGGAGGGGTTGGGGCAGGGCAGTGGTGTCTGGGGAGTGGAGGTGACCGCCATCCTTCCCATGCCAGGGGCTGATGGCCGGTGCAGGAGGATGAAGGTGCTTTGGTGCCGGGTGTTTCCTTCCAAGCTGCAAACTGGCTGCTCGTTAACGGGGCCCCAGTGCCGGCTGGAGGCCATACATGGACTCATGGTCCACGCGGGGCCAGGAGGGGCTGGGGCCGCTGCAGCTCCATGGTGATGGAGCTCCCACAGCAGCTAAAACCCAGGGAAAGGTGCCACGTGCATCCAGCCCTGCATCCTTGGCCTCTCCACCACTGTCCCATGGGGGTCCCAGCCCCACCAGCACTCAGGGATCTCACCCTGTGCACACGGGCAGCCTGGAGAGAGCACTGTAGCCGCTGAAATGCCTTTTTTCCCAGGCCAGATGGAGCTTTTCAAAGTAATGGGAATCACGAGCCACCTCCAGCCGGGCCAGGGAGCATCTCCACTTCCTTCCCCAGCTGGCGGGACAGACGCCAGCGCCGCCCCAGCTCCCTGTCCCCGCAGCCAGCCTGCCCTGCTGGACACTCGCACCACCGGCGGTGGGATGTGCGTCCCCCACTGTGCGTGGTCCCGGGCCTGGGAGGAAGTCAGTTATTGCAAACAACTTTCTCCAGGCAGGATGGCCTGGGTTCCCAGGCGCGTTGCTGGCAGCCGGAGCAGCCCTGGCCGTTCTCCTCCCCCCTGCTCCCCCCAGCCCTCCTTCCCTCGCTCCCCCTCTCCAACTTAATGACTTCCACATGGGCCTCTGGCATCCCGAGCCAAGCCTCCCAGCATTGTCTGAAATCTCCAAATTTAGAAGAAATATGAAAATTGTCAAGCAGCCCTTCCTTAGGGGGTAAAAGCAACACTCGGCTGCGCGGCGGCGGGTCGCGACGGCGGGGCCACGTGACGGCACCCCAGCCAATGGATCCCCTCGGCGCCCCTGACAGCAGTGCCCGTCGGCAGCCTGGCCTCCTCCTGCAGCTCATATAAGGTAAAAAGAAAAAGGTTTTCCAGCTTCTAAGCAGCCTGGAAGGAGTTTTTCGCCGAGGGCTCCCGTGCCAGCCACTTAAAAAACCCCGGCTGGCAGCACCGGGGTCGCAGTGGCGGGTTAAAATGTGCCAGGAGGAGGTGGCGGGCATGTGCCTGTGTCCCCACGGTGTCCCACTGCAGGTGTGGGGCAGCAGGTAGGTGCCCACGGATGGAGGGAGCATGCGGGTGTGCGGGTGTGTGCATGGGGCAGCTGGCTGTGTGGGGCAGCGGGGACAGGGGCCGTTGATGCTGAGAGTCCCTGGCAGCATGGGTGCTTCTGCTCTGCCCAGTGCCGTGGGCAAGGACAGGCAGGGACAACGTGGCTCCTCCAGCATCTCCCTCTGCCAGCCACGGGATGCTCAGCCCAACCGGCTGCAGGGAGGTGGGCTGGGGTGCCCAAGGAGTGAAGGAGGTGAGCGGAACACAGCAGGTGCTGGCAGAGAAACCCACCAGGCACGGAGCTGGTGAGGAGTGGCTAGAGCCACCATGGGGCCATGGGGTCCTGAGCAAAGATGTTCTCCAAAATCAGTGCCTACAGCTCTGTCGTGACCCTGGGAAAGAGGCTTGGTGGGGCTTGCACAGCTTTTTGGAGGTAGGCAAGGGGCCTGCCAGAGCTGGGGGAGGAATTGCTTTCTGCTCTGTGTATCTTTAGGATGGAAACAACGGGAAGCTGGAGGCAAGCTTTGGTGGGCGGGCTCCTTGAGCGGCAGGGCCACGGGCTGCTCGCTCTGTTCCTCTGGCCAGCCACACTGCTGCCTCTTTTTGGGGAAAGCAGGCTGGGGAGGGGATGGGGCCGTGGCTCACTGCTGGAGGCTTGCAGGGTGCTGAGACCACCCTACTCACAGAACTCATGCCACCCGCGAGCATCCTGCAACCCACCGTTCATGGGACTCCAACGCCAGTCCATCCTGTGCAGCTGCTGCCTGGCTCTGTCCCCCTGGCCACAGCCCCCTCTGGCACCACTGGTGTGCTCTCTGCCAGCCACCGGCTTTTCCCTGGCTCCCTCACTCACTGGGTGAATGGTTCCCGTGTTCTTATCCCCCTGGGTTTGCAGCAGCGGCCGCTGAGTGTGGTCAGCCTGAGCCCTGGCCTGGCTGTGGGGCTGGTAGGGAGGTCACAGGGTGTGCAGCAGGTGGTGGCAGGGCTACCAGCCCCAGATGGTGTGAGAGGATGGACACAGATTTTTCCTAGACAGCCTTGAGCTTAGGCCTTCCAGAGGCTCCGAGAGGCTCTCTGGGTTCTGCTTCCACCTTGTCCGTCCCTTGCAGGACCCAGTGTTGCCTTTGCCACTGTTGTGGCTGGCTCCGCACTGTCCCTCTGCTCCCAGGGAGCCAGCGGTGGCTGTCCTCTCCCAGCGGGTCACTCAGGGACACCATGCCCAGCAGGCATGTGGCAGCTAGCTGCCGTGTCCCCCTACCTCCTTCCTCTGCAGGGCAGCTCCCACTGTCACAGGGAAAACCACTAGCTGTCACTAGGGTCCTTGGGTCCAGCCAGGACACAATGCCATCCCTGGGAATGCAAGCTCCCATATGGCCTGTGTGTCCCTCTGCAAAGGGACAGTGACAGTAACCAGGGCACTGTAACCTCTCAGGGCAGGTGTGGCCACCACGGTCCCAGTCTGTTTTCCCATCCTGTTGTTCCTCAAGGGCTTCCCGCTGCTGCTGGCTGCTCATGGGGAAGTTGTGGCATCTCAGCACTGGGACACTGCACATGGGGACAGGGAGCCAGTGGTGCAGCACAGCCTGTCCCCACCGCAGCGGTAGTGTCCCCGGCATGGGGCTATACTGCCCGTGCTTGCCTCAGCTCCCCAGCCTCCACGCACCCAGACAGGATGCCTTGCAAAGGGTAATGCCATTGCCTCCCTGTCGCTGGCTGTCAGGAGAGAAGTTAATTTCCAACAAACACAGGCAGACGCCTCCACCAAAGATTTCCCAAGCAGTTATCAGCAGGAATTTGGAGAAGGCTGTGTCTAGACAGGCTGCAGCTTTGGGTGGCTGCTGGATAGAGTGGCATTTCCCTCCATGCTTGTCAAGAGGCAGTCTGGAGATGATTAAGGGCTTTTTTTTTTCTCTTTCTTTTCTTGTTCTCCTTTTTTGTCTGAGAACCAGCCTTGTTCCTGACGAGGCTTTTCCAAGGCTTGTTCCTCCACACCTACAGGAAAACCTGCCTTTGCTCATCCCCAGCATCCTACTGCTCCTCTTCTCCTGAGGCTGAGCTGGGGAGAGCCAGTGCCCATGCCCGGTGGTGCAGCCTGCCACAGCCCCAGGAGAACAGGGCCACCATGAGCCACACCGTCAGCCCATGCTACACTTTGCCTCCTGGCCCATGAGGGCTCCTGCCAGCAGCAGGCAGGCATCATCCAGTGGCTGCCATGCCTTGGCAAAGGTCATGGGCAGCGGCATCCTGCAGGCAGGAGTGCAGGCAGGAGCTCAGGGAGCTGAGCGCTGGGCTGGGGACACCAGCATGGTCCCCAGGGCTACCCCAGCGCCTTAACCTGTGCAGGGTTGAAGCAACAAAGTCTTGTCTTCATGAGTGAGCTGGCATTGAGCAGCAAACGATGAGGCAAGAGGATGGAAATCTGAGCTCTGGAGCCATTTCACCATCCTTTGACCTTGTCCAGGAGCACACAGAGGAGACAAGCAGAGCAGATCCTGTGCGTGGGGAGGCTCCAGCCAGGGGGGATGAAGCCCAATACACAACCCATGGCTATAGGCCAGTGGGTGCTGGGGGAGCTCTTGCTGCTCCTGAACCCTCTTGCCTGCCCAGGACCACGTACGTTCACAGGGCTTGTCTCAGCCTGGCTCCGGCCTCCCCCGGGTGGTGGGGACGTGCTGCCTGTCCCCCTCTGGGGACGTCCTGGGAGCTGGGGCATTTTCTGCCTGCCAGCAGTACTTGCCAGCCAGGCTCAGGGAGGGCAGGGGGGAGTAGGGCCTCCTCCTTCTCTATCATTCGCCAAGGGGGTCACTGGCCAGGAGGTGCTGGTGCTAGCCTAGTCCCCCTGGTCACTTCTGTCCCTTTGGCTCAGGGCATGTGTGGGGTCGGGCTTGTCTGGCATGGGCACTGAAGTGGAGGGCAGTGGCTGGAGTCAGACCAGGGACACAGTTACCTCGGGGTACCCAGGCTTTTCTGTCCCACAGCCCAGTGGTGTAGACTTGGCAGAGAAGGGGGCCAGGGGATGCCATGGGCTGCCCAGGGACCGACAGGGTCCCTTCCCGGCAGCGGCAGCCAAATCCCTGTAGCACATCCAGCCTGTGCAGCTGGCAGAGCTGAGCGTGGAGATGGTGTGACCATGCAAGGCTATGCCTGTGCTGTCCTGGGGCAGGGAGAGGCAGTGGCACCAGGTCAGAGTCAGCCTTCACAAAGCAATGGGGCAAGAGCCCATTGCAGTGCCCATGGGCAGGGCTGGGGTCCAGCGCCTGGGCTGTGGATGCTGTGAATAAGCATCTTCCCACTGCCCAGTGGAGGTGAGGGATGAAGCTGCTTTGCGCTGATGGATGAGCTGGGGATTGTCGTGCTGCCCATGGGGCTGTGGAAGGGGCTTCTGGAGGGGTGGTGACCCCCCAGAGCCAGCCCTGTGCCCACATTAGGTGCACTGCTGTCAGGTAGGCTGGTGGGCAGACCCATGTGCAAGTGAGAGGCATTCAGCCTGCCCAGGCTCTGTTTGATGTGAGACACAGGAGCAGGACGTGCTGAGCACCAACTTCTTCCCTGTGTGACTGTCCTCGAAACAGGGGACCTCAGTGCCACACAGTGCCAGAGCTGTAGGAGATGGTCAGTGTGCCAGGAGGAGGGGTGCTGATGGACTGCCCAGGGCACGACCAGCCCTTCAGGGCACCATCCTGCCCTGGACAGCAGGATGTGCCATCTGCCCTGGTGATCTGTCCCCTGTGAGACTAGAAGGGGGTCAGCCCCTGCTGAGGCTGAGGCTGTGCTGGGATGGGGACACAGCAGCTCCCTTAAGCCCCTTCACAGTGGCTGTGAGGAGGTGGGATGTGCCAGCAATGCTGGAGGTTTCCCATGCCAGGGTGGCAGGGTCTGTGGGTGCCAGCTGGTGGTGTACAGGCAGCCCGGTCTTTGCTCTGAGACCCCTAGGATGTCCTTGTCATGGTAGGTGACACAGGGCTCGGAGGATAATGACGGTGCTGCCTCTCCCTCCATGGGCTGAGTTCCACTGGGAGGTGGACAAGCAGCTTCCCCTGGACAAGGAATGGTGGCAGACAGAGCCTGAGGTTGGTGTTGTGGGACCTGCCATCCTGTGTATGGGGAAGATGCTCCCTGGTTGTCAACAAGTCACGCTGATGCTTGCTACAGGACTGACTTGCTGATGGCTGATACACAGAGTAACAGCTCTCTCTTCCAGCCTCCATCTCAGATTTTCCCATCCTTTTTTCACCCTCCCTTTTCAACCTTACTTTTTAAATTTCATTTTTGTTATTGCCTGCCTCCCACCCCCAGAAGCCTCATCACACCCAAGCAGAGGAATTGCTCTGCTCTCCCCCCGGGCCAGCCCTTCCAGAGGTTCTGCTGGGATGGGGAAGCACAGCCTCATGGCTCTGCAGGGAAACAGCACCTCAGTATCAGTCCTGATGCAACTTTTGTACTTGATCTTTTTCCACATCTCATCTCTCACTTGCTGGGAGCTCAACCTATTTGGGACATTTTCTTTTAACATCTTTTACTGCGTGGATGGGTAGGCAGGACTGGGAAAGCTGGGGCCTGTGTGGGAAGTGATTTAGTAACTGAGCTCCTCTCATGTCCAGGAGATGCTACACACACACCCCTACTCCCCCTCTCCCTTGCTGGAGCAGAGATAAGATGATAAAGCCTGGATAAGCAGCCAAGAGCACTGGCAACTTAATGAGCTCCAGCCGCACCACAGCTGTGCCTCTGTGAGAGGAGAGGGAGCCTCACTGCTCCCTGCCCATGCAGGCTCCAGGCTCTTTGCTGGCCTCGTGTGAGTTCCTGCATGCCCTCCATCCTGATGAGTGTCCCCTCAACCAGTTTCCTCAGCCAACTCCAGTGAGGAGCAGAGCCCAGAGAGCAAGGAGGATGCTGGAGCCGCCGCCCTGTACTGCTTGGGAACAGTGTCCGCGGGGAACTCTCCCCACGGCACTCCAGGTTCCCACCAGCCCTTCCCAGTGAGGGCTGGAAGGCGGTGACGTGATGGCTGGTCCCCGCTGGGACTTCACCCCTGCACCACTTCCTCTGGACCAGGAATGTGACATGTAAACAGAGCAGGAGGGCTGGTGCCGGCACCCGCTCCCACGCTCCACTTGCCCTGGGGCCAGTACTGGGGACACCAGGCTTTAGCCCTCAGCAGTGGGCTCCCTGTGCCCCCCAAACACCTTCCAGTGGTGGGCTGGGGAGAGGGAGGCAGTGCTGGGAGGAGGAAAGCGGCTAAGGATGGGGAGATGGCAGTCGGTGGGCTGGGGGCAGCAGAGGAGAGCTGTGGGAAAGGTGATGATCGGGCTGCCCTGGGCCTTGGCTCTTCCTTGGCCCTTCCTTGATCCTTCCTCGGCCATGCTTTGTCCAGCCATGAATCCCCTCCCTGTAATTCCTGCCCCTCCAGAGGCTCTTTCTCACCCCCATGCCAGGATTTGATGTTGCTGGAGGGTTTCAGCTCCTTGCTGAGGCCAGTATTGGTGGCTTTGCAGGAGCCAGTGGGTCCTGCATGGTGGACAGGACTGGGCACGGTGTTGGCCAGGTGGGGTTGATCCCCTGCCCCAAGGTGATGAAGAGAGAGATGTCAACTTGTGCTTGCAGCCTGCAGGTGGCAAAGGCCTCATCTGTCCCTGGGCTCCCTCCAGTTGTCTCCACTGTGCCACCACCCTGTGCCTTGAGGCGGGGTGTGGAGGAGCCTGGCTCTCCACACAGACACCAAATTAGGTGATTTCTCCCTCACTCTGGCACCAGGAGAGGGGCTGTCTGTCCCAGGAGGAAGGAGCACAAACCAGATGCACTCTCCCCTCTGCACCCATCCCTTGCTCTCAGCCCCCCAAACCTGCTTCTTTGTTCTTGGCATGATAATTTATCCCAGCAAAACCCAGCGAGAAAGAGCAGCATCCCTCTGGGCCCCCTTGGCTCGCCCCCAGCATGGGAGATGGGGGCCGCTTGGTCTCCAAATCTCCCTTTTTGACCATAAAAGGGCAGGCACGCCGCAGCCCCGGCAGGAGGATGGGAAAGGGAAGGCAGAGCTATTTATAGCTGAGCATCAGGACCTCAGCCTGAACTCGGGGTTAATCAGCCTGCAACCAGATTAGGATCTCCCTTGGCCCCTCCATTTTCTCATAAACCTTTGATTTAATACCAGCACTGGTGAAGAAGGGTGGGAGGAAGGGAGAGAGGAGGCACTTCTCCTCCACAGAGGCCACCATGGTCCACTGGGGACAGGATGGAGATGCTGGGAAAGCTGGAAGGCCCTGGTGTGAAAGAGCGTTGGAGCTGTCCTGCCACCAGCTTGTGCAGCAAAATGACAGCAAGCAGCATCCCTGTGCGATCGCTGCCTGCGAGGGACACCCAACAGACACCAGAAGCTGTCCTGGGGTCAGTCCTTTAAATTTTGGTAGAGTTAAATGAGTCGTTGCAGCAAAAGCACATTCCCCTCCATTGTCCCAGCCCTTGCCACCCAGGAGATGGCAACTGGAGGGTCCTTGGGCAGGATTTACCCTGCCTGGTGTCACCCAGCAATGACTCCCTCAGCCAGTAGGAGGTGGCATCAGGGCTTCTTGAGTAGCTGATGACCAGAGTGGGGTCAAAGCTTGTGTGGGACAGGGAAGGACCCCAACTGGCTGGTGGAGATCAGGCTTTTGAGAACCAGGAGGAGGGGAAAGGATGCCTGAATGGGGCTGAGCATCACCCAGCACCTTCTTCCGTCCTCCAGAGAGCAGAGCAGCCCAGAGCCGCTCATGGCAGAACCCTCCTGGCTGGGGGTTCAGGCTTCACTCAAGAGCCTTGGTCCCGCCTCATGGCTGGCCTTATGGGGCCAGGGAATTTCAAGCAGGAAACAAATCCCAACTGCTATTAAAAAAGGACATTTCCGGTAGTGGCGGCCCGCCTGGAGAGGGGAAAGGGCGCTGTGTTGTAACCGCTGGGAGGGCCGAGATCTGACTCAGCCCAGCACCTCTGGGGAGGCAGCTCACGGCCACCAGGAGCTCGCCTGTGGGCTCCCATCCTCCCGGCACCCATAGCCAGCAGCGGCAGGGTGGGCGAGCAGGGGAAGCAGCTCGGCAGAGGCAAAGGCTGGAGGTGAGCAGCGGGTAGGAGCAAGGGCGATGCTGGGCAGTGCTGGTGTGACCAGGGAAGGAGCTGGGGACTGATCTGGGCATGCATGCTATGCCCCGGGCATCCTCCAGAGAGCCTCAGCCAGAGAATGTGGTGGTGGCTGGTGGTCCCCCCAGAATCAGCAAGACTATAAGTCCAGCCTTTTATTACTATAGTTTCATCTTCTGAAGCTGTGAGTGTGTTCATGCTCATTCGAGCGAGAGGATGAGCAACGTGGGGCTGGAGCTCTGCCTGGCAGGCACTGCACAGGGGACACGGGTGTCCCCCGATGCAGAGGTTCCCCAGAGGCAATGTGAGTGGTGGGGAGCAGAGGGTGGTGGGCACATGGAATACTGGTGACAGCCTCCTTTCCTTGGGAAACCATTACAAAATCAAGAGGGGAGAAAAGGGGGGAAAGGCAAGCCCCACAGCACTGGCTTTTTTGCCCCATCCTGGGGACATGCGACCGGGGACGTTGGAGGGAGGATGGGGATACCCCCCCCCAACACCTCCCTTTGGGCAGGGGTGGGTGAGCCCCAGCAGATGTTTTGCCTCCAGCCTGGCGGGATGCACATCCTGGCACATTCCTCCAGCCTTTCTCGGCATTTCTTCCCCTGCCACCACCTCCCTGGGGACAGCAGCTGAGGTCGCCCAGCCCTGTGCCGTGGGGGCAGAGAAGACTCCATCCCATCTTTTCCCACCAACTCCGGGATGGAGGCAGGGAGAAGACAGGGGCCACCCCTAGTCCCCATCGCAGGGCTCCTCACACGACCTACCAGTTACCACCAGGAGAGGGGAACCTGCCTCACACCCCTGGGCTTTGGGCACACATAGCTTTGTGCAGTCAATGGGAGGCTTTTGTGTGGCTGTTGCAGGGTATCTTGTGTACACAGAGCTGTTGCTATTACTGTCCTCAATCCCACGGGGAGCTGAGCACCCAAGGGTGCTCCATAGCAGCTGCCCAGGAAGGGACCCAAGAGCTTGCGGTTCCATGCCAGTCCACACTCAGCTCTGCACCGCCACGCTGACTGCCATCCTCTGTGTCTTACAGGCTCAGCCGTGGGAGTCCCTGGGGACATCGAAGCTGCTGAAGGCACATGATGACTGTACAGCCACAGAAACTTGGCCAGCGATGAGAGATGGGCAGAGTTGGCAGGTCACCATGCTGCCAGCACAGGCACCGCTGCCGGCCCTCTCCCTGGGCACAGGCAGCCCCACGCTGTGGGCAGACATGCCCCTGTTCCCCACTGCCCAGCAAAGGGGGGCTGGCCCCCAGGGCACACTGCAGCGCTCCTCATCACTCCTTGCTGAAAACATGGTGTGCCCTTTCTGGGGGTGTGCCTGGGACTGGGACCGCTGCTGCCCAGCGGGGCCAGCAGTGGGCCAGAGGCTTTGCAAAGGCACAGGGCAGCAGGAGGGTCCCTGTGGCACCTCCCCTGGCTCTGAGTCCCTGTGGCTGTTCCCACACTTGGCCGGAGCTCAGGGCTGGCCCAGCCATGGGGTGGTATGGAGTTGACCCCGTGCTGGCCAAGGCTGCTCCCAAAGCTCGTTCCCAACTGACAGATGCCACAAGCCTGGGGCACCACAAGGCTCTATTCCCCACTCTTTCCTACTGAGAACTGGGGGCAGTGGAAGGGGGAGCCTGGCACATTGCACGGGGTGGTTTCTGCCCCAGTTCCCAGCCGGACGCACCCAGCCCGGGGGGGCCGGTGCCGGATGCAGGGGCTCATGCTGGAGATGCACCATCTGCTTCTCATCAGGCTGCTGGGAGCGCTGCGGCTGCCGGGGCCCGGCAGCAGGACGCAGTTGTGATAGATCGTCTGTTTATCACGTTTCAGCTCTGCTCAGGATGTTAGTGTTAGCCTGCGAGAGACATTTTTAGGCTTGGCTGCTCCTTCCAGCCTCCTTTTCCTCCTGCTTCCCCTCGGATCCTCACTCTTGCATCTGGATGCTGAAGCCCATCCAGACCCTAGAATGAAGGTCCAGGGGTCATCCCTCTTGCAGCCCCTGGGAGGGAGGAACGGCTGGGCTCAGTCCTGCCACCCTGGGAAGTGACTGGGCTGATGTCTGAGCTTGGGAAGCCAAGGCTGAAGCCTGCCCACAGGTACTGGCCGACTGCAGGCTCTCCTCTGATGGGGACTGGGACAGGGACAAAGGTAGGGAGGCACAGCAGGAGTTTTCACACGCTCCGCTCCTCATTCCCCAGGGCAGGGAAGGGAGAGAAGACAGGGAGGGATGCACTGTGTGATACCCACAGCCCCACACCATCCTGGAGTGTCCTGGCCCCACGGAGTGACAGCCCAGGGAGACTCGTCACTCTTACCTCTCACCCAGCTCCAGACTGGGTCTTGGCTGGGCAGGGACACACAAAGATTTGGGAGGTTGTTCCTACCACTACCTGTCCCTGCAGAGCTGGAACCAGGCACAGGTCTATCTGCCATTGTGTCGGGGCTGGGCACAGGGGCTGCGGGCACATGGCTCTAGTGGCAGGGACATCTCTTTGCCTGCACCCGGCCGGGCAGGCAGACACACAGCAGCTGCAGCGAGGGTGGCCACAGGCTCCTCCATGTCTCCCAGCCCAAGGTGCAGTGCTGCATCTCTGGTCAATTGGGAGTCTGAGATGAAGCACTGTAGCTCGGGAAGGGAGGAACTGCGCACCCTGGGGACCTCTTGGACCCCCCATCCACTGGGACAAGTGACGTAAGGAAAGCTGACTCCTGTGTACAGGGAAAGGGCTCACCCCAAAGCTCCAGCTCCCTGCAGAAAGCAAGGGGCAGAGGGGGATGGGGAGGTTTCTCCTTGCAGCAGAAGGATATCCCGTGTCTGCTCGGGACACCTGGCCTGCTGCTGGGCACCTGGAGGGGGTCACACAGAAATGTGGGAGCCCAGCGCGGTTGGGCGGGTACAGCAGGGACCCCCATCAGCCACATGTGGAACCCATCCAGGAGCAAGGACACCTGGGGCTGGTGGAGAGCCTGGGTCGCCGTGCCCTCAGGGTCCAGTTTTCCCAGGAATCCCTTAGGCGCTACGTTGGGGATTCCTGGAAATACTGTTCTTGGGGCCACGGCTCGGCGGCTGGAGATGGCCCATCCCATGGGGAGTCACTGCCTGCGGAAGAGCCAGCAACCAAGGTATGGGGCCACCTGGGAGGGTTGTGAGTGGGAGGGGGAGCCCTGTGGTTGGTAACCCATCCCGGGCAGCTACCCCATGCCGGGGGGTGATGGATGTCCCCGTGGGTCACTGTTCACCACAGGAGGATGCTGTCGGTGGGCAGACGGCCTTGCTCCTGGCCCTGCACATGCCACCTGGGGTCAATAAAGGTCTCGACTCCTTAGTGACTCTGCCCTGGCTGGTCCTTTGGGGCTGGGAGCAGGGTGGGACCCCTACAGTCTGGTGCCAGCACAGTTTGGGGCAGAAAGGATGGACAAGAGCCATCTGTGGAGCATAGCTCCAGGGGGCTGCTCTGTCCCTCCTGTGCTGCCCTCCTCCCTGACCCCCCAGCTCCAGGCCCTGCTGTGCTCCTGCAAAGGGAACTGATGAACCGTCCCTGTCCCTGCTGCTGCTGAGCAGTGTGAGCATCCTGGGCAGCAGCTGCCTTGGCTGAGAGCTGGAATCTCTCCCTGAAGTTTCCCAGGCACTCAGGTCCACTCCACATTAATCACATCCCTGCCAGCACCGGAGCCCCCAGCTTCCTGACCTGACCTGACCCCCATCCTGGGAGCAGTGAGCACCTTGGGGCTGCTCCCAGGGCTGCAGGAGGGTTGGGAATGGGAACCACTGGCTCCATACACCTGCTGTGCTCTGTGGCACATCACCTTCCTGCACAGGGCAGGGGCAGGATGGAGACGGAGAAAGCAGACAGGTGCAGCAGGCAGGAGCAGGCAGCAGCAGGCAGCGAGGCCAGTGCAGACAGCAGGTGGCAGTGCTACCTCGGCAGGAGCAGGCAGGCTGGGCTGCTCACCCTGCCCATTCCTGCCTGCTCTGCCAGGCCTGCCTACCCCTGCCCACCCTGCCAGCCCTGGAGGAGGGGAGCCTTGCAAGGGCTGCCTGGCTCCCGCTGCCCCGACGCCCTCACCCCACGCAGCAGCAGAGCCGCCCCCACATCACCGGAAAAGCAGCCGGTGTCCCCTCCTTCCCCACACACTGCTGTCACCTCTCCAGCTCATGCCCTGCCTGCCCTGATGCAGGAGGTTCAAAGCTTGTCCCTGGTGGGTGCCATGGGGACAGGGACCCCACTTGCCCCCACTCGGGTTGCTGTTCACAGCTGAGCAATGGGTGAGTCCCCCCAACCGCAGCTGGGGTGCAGGGTGCCAGGGAACACCGTGGGGTGGCTGGGCTCATTCCTATCTTCCAGCCAGGACAGACGAGAGCCCCCCTATCCTCCAGCCACCCCCAAAATGCAACCGGACCCATCCACTCACAAGCCAGCCAGACACCTGCATCAGGGACAGGTCCCCAGGGACAGAGTTGTGACGCTGACAGCGTGCCGCTGGCATGGCGTGCCCCGCACACCACGCAGGCCTGTTCCCAGCCCCTCGGCCTGTGCCCAAATGCCATGGGGCTCACCGCCCCTGCAACCGTCCCGCTGACTCAGTGGGGCGCAGCTGGCGGCACCCGGCCCTCCCCAGTGGGGCTCACCACTGACGCAGGCCGCCCATCACCCACGCTCCCTGTGCCCGCCGCCTCCCCCCGGGCACCCTCCCACGCCTGCCCGTGTTCCCCCTCCCCAGCCAGCAGGGAAGAGCTGGGAAAAACACAGGTGCTGCCAGCTCTGCCAGGGCCAGGGGCTGGCAGCCCCTCCAGGGAGCTGGAAGGGGCACAGGGCTGTTGCCATTTGGTTTCCTGAAGCTCCCAGTGGGGTTTGGGGATGGGCAGGTGGATGGGACAGGGCTGGGAGGGCGAGACCCCTGCCCAGAGAGGCCACCCCAAAACCCAGCCGGGAGAGGGCAGGGAGGGGAAAAGTCTTCCTTGTCCCACATGAGGAGGAAAAGTGGAAATCACAGAACCTTCCTGAGAATGACAAGCCAAAACTCAAACCCAGCCTCCCTCCCCCCACCCATGACAGCACTGTTGGTTTGCCATGGCTCCAACCGCTCTGTTTCAACCCTTTCCAAGCAGTTTGTTTGGATTTTGGTTGTTGCGGGGAATGACACGACATGCTGGTGCAGGATGGAAAGCTGTGTGTGTGTCTCTCACACACACCCAAATTAAAAAAAATACGGCACTTAGTTCAGGAAATGACAGCTCAGAGAGTTTTGATTGATTCCTTCTTTCTTTTTCACCCACATTTTTTCAGCCAGAAAATTTATCAAGGCTGACCCCATCCTAGAGAGATTTAGGTTTGGTCAATATTGGCAATTTCTGGCCAAAAAAGTCCTTCAATTGAAGAATTTCTGACCTGCTCCCAGCCTGCCCATGAACCAGCAGAACCAGCTGCCCCAGCCACTGCAGGGAAGCACCAGGCTCCTCCTTGTCACTGAGGCAGGGCTGGGGTTCAGCTCCCCACTTCTCACCTCCAGCTTCCAGCCAGGCTGTTGCAGAGCCCCCCAGCAGCTGCGGGGTGCAAGCAGACACCCCACGCTTAGAAAATGTTCTCTTTGGGACTCTCTGGGTACCTTCTCCATTCCTGTGTGTATGGGCTACCAGCGGCTCCAGCAGCTCTGGGCATAAAGCTTGGTGCACTGACCCATCTAGCTGGTGGGGAAACTGAAGCACACATCTCCTGCCCGTCCCTTGTCTCAAGGACAACGCAGCCAGGGCTTTGCTACCTGCCCCAGGATGGCCAGGGGATGGCTGGGGGGAGCATGGCCGGGCTGCACGGGGTGAGGGAGCAAAGCCTCAACCCTCCATGGGGCTCAGACAGGACTTCTGGGCAGCACCAGGGTCTGCAGAGCAGGCCCAGGGCAGGGCTGGGGGGGCAGCCATGCCGTTCTGCGCCAAGGACAGCAAATGCAGTCGCGCTGCCTCAGGCAAGATGCCACCCTGGCATCAGTCACAGGCATTACATGTTCCCTGCCTCAGTTTCCCCACTGGTGAGATGCCACTAGCACAGAGTCACCGGGGAACACTCAAACACTCATCACGGCTCAGCCGCCACCAGCTCCCCACTACCGGAGCAGCCCGTCCTGTGCTGCTGGCTGCCGCAGCGAGTCCTGCTGTGCCAGGGAGGGTGATGCCCTGAGTCAGTGGGACCCCCAGGAAGCAGCACCCGCGGGCACAGCCCTGTGCCCCAGCACGGAGAAGGGAGCTGGGACATGGCAGCAGTGGCAGAGCAGGGCTGCTTGCCCAGCCTCGCAGGCAGCCATGCTCCTTCCTCCNACTCCCTTTTTTGGGCAGCTTTTCCCCTTCCACGAGTCCTGACCCGCTGGGGTCTCTGCAGAAACTCAGCAGCCATAAATCCTCCTCTGCCTACAAGGGCTGCCCACTTCTCTGCCTCCTTTCCACCTCCTCGCAGAGCCACATGTGGTGTGCCACAGCCCTCCAAAGAAATATCAAGGGGGCTCTTACTGCCTAGCTAGAGACAGAAGAGGCATTATGCTGGAGACCAAACCCCAGCCTGCCCCAAAACAGGGATGCTCGTCCCTGAGGGTGCCCAGGGTGGAGGTGGGCATGAGTGGTCCCTTGGGTGTCCCACCAGGCCACCAAGCTGGGGCAGCAATAGGGGCCAGCCATCCTTTTTTCTAGAGACCATTGGGCTGATGAGCCCTTGAAAGCTGTGCTGGCAAACCCAAATGGATTGGGAAAAGGGCAAAACCTCGTCCTGCCCCCGCTGGGGTGCGATGCCAGCCCCACGGTGGCTGTGTTCCCCCCCCGTGACCCACCAGCTGCTGGGAGACCCACAGCCGCGTATCTCAACACTTCCCAAACGGGCAGCAGCAATCGGCTTAAAACTAATCCCCACGTACTGCGCTGGCCTTGGGCACAGGGCCCCCGCGGGGGCCAGGCAATGCCACCCGCTGCCAGGGCCTGAAGGAAAACAGAGGGATTTTAAGTGAGGAGAGTGGCATCTCCATGCCTGTGCCCCATCAGCTCTGGTCAATGCCCACAGAGGGCATCCCACTGGACTTCTTCAGGCTCCTGCAGGTCAGCACAGCATGAGCGTGACCCAGTGCCAGCCCGGGGTGCCCAGCACATTCAGCGCTGCTCCACTGTGCCTCAGTGCTCAGCCCTAAGGTGCTCTGGGGCACCCCAGCTTATCTCCTGCCAAGGGCAAGACACCCCTGAGCCAGGGAAAGGCTCCGGGGATTAGGGCTTTTTACATATGCAGATTTCCAAAGAGCTCAAGCGAGTGCTGGGCTGGAGGCGAGGGTGCGTGTTCACACTCACACGTGCACACACGCACACCCAGCAAGAGGCAGAGGCACAGACAAGCCCATCTGCATCCCCAGGGACCCTCCCACACACCACTCCCTGGAGCTGGATGAGGGGGCTGGGGGTGCTCCATCCAGGCATGATTGTGCCAGGGCGGGGGGGAAACGGCACCCCAAGGCCCCCAGATCAGGGTCTGTGCCTGCAACGCCAACCCTGCCAGAGCTGAGCTGCTCTGGCTCCCGCAAGGGGATGGGATTAGTGTGTGCGTGGGAAGCTGGAGACGGAGGGGGTAGGCAAGCCCATGAGTGCAGGAGTCAGAGAAGAGGGTGCAAGGCTTGAGGTGGCTGGGGGACGCGGGCACCTATGCCCCACAGCAAGGCTCAGCCCGCCTGGCACCCGCAGCTGCCAGCCCAAGCTCGCAGCCACCCACCCTGCTGAGTCAGCACCCAGGAAGGCCATTGCGGCCGCTAGCGCATGCCAGGCCTGCCCAAACCTCTGCCGCAGCAAACCCAGCGGGGCAGGAGGCAGCAGGAACTGCCAGAACCCGCGCCGCCGCCCCCCCCTATGCCCCACTCAGCTGCCACAGGGGCAGAGGAGGGGGCTCGGCTGGACCCCCATGGCACAGCCCCACCGGCGCCCACAGCCGTGCCCGGCCCAGCCCCGGGGTGGCAGGCAGGGCCCAGCACGCTCGCCCGCCAGAGCGACGCACCGCCCGAAAGCCCCTCTGTCAGCAGCTGTGGGCCCTCCCCACCCACTCCAGAGAGCTGGCCCAGCAGCTCCAGACCTGCTTGGGGCGGCACAGCACCCAGGCACGGCCGGCTCGCCCTGCGCCACTCCCACCCCACGGCCTGGGAAAGCCAAGCGCACCCAGGGAGGGACCGGGCGGCGCAAGCCCGTCGCCGACAGGGCAGATTCCCACCACTTTTCCCTCTTCCCCAAGTCCCCTTGGGGCCTGGGATGAAGCATGGGCTTTGATCCTCCTCCGGCTGGCCCTGCCCCGAGAGCAGAGACCGCGCACAACTTGCTACGCAGGCTCAGCCCCAGAGGGCAGGCGGGCAGCAGCTGCCTGCCCTGCTCCCCTCCTTGCAATCACCCACAGGCTGTTGTGAACCAATATTGATTCAAGGCACACCTCCACCGCAGCGCCACAGGCCCGGCTCCGGCTTTATCTCGCCTCCTCCTCTGGGGAAGGAGCCCAAGCCTTTGTCCCAGGTCCCAGGGATCATTAACGCCTGCCCCGGGCTGAGCATCAGCTCCTGTGCAGGATAAAACCCCTTGGGACTCCTTTGGCCACCCTAGACCATCCAGGAGCAGGGTAATGATATAACCAGAGTGAAAGGACCCTGAGCCATGGCTTGTCCTGCTCCAGCCGACCCCTCTCCAGGCATCAAAATGTCCCACAGCTACAAGCCAGCTGTGGCTCTGCTGCCTGCTGGACTTAGGTCCCCAGAGCTAGGAACTCCAGCCATGTCCAACTCTGGGGTCCCCAACAGAGAAAGGACATGGACCTGGTGGAATGGGTCCAGTGCAGGGCAACGAAGATGGTCAGGGGAATGGAGCACTGCTGCTAGGAAGACAGGCTGAGGGAGCTGGGGCTGTTCATTCTGGAGAAGAGGAGGCTCCGGGGAGACCTTAGAGCAGCCTTCCAGGATCTGAAGGGAGCTACAGGAGAGCTGGAGGGGGACTCTTTGTCAGGAAGTCTAGTGACAGGACAAGGGTAATGGTTTTAAATTGGAAGAGGGAAGGTTTACATTAGATACCAGGCGGGAATTATTTCCTGTGAGGGTGGTGAGGCACTGGAACAGGTTGTCCAGAGAAGCTGTGGCTGCCCCATCCCTGGGAGTGGTTCAAGGCCGGGCTGATTGGGGCTTTGAACAACCTGTTGTGGTGGGAGGTGTCCCTGCCCATGGCAGAGGGGTTGGAACTCGATCTTTAAGATCTCTGTAGCCATTCTGTGATTCTAACAAGCAGGGAAAGCTGAACACACACAGACAGACAGACACAGCGGGGCTGGGAGTGAGAGCCTGCATTGTGCAGGAGCAAACAGCTGCCAGCAGGGGCTCTGGGGGCTGCCCCCAGATCCCTTCACATCTGGGACACTGTGGTGTGGGCACAGCACAGTGACAATACATCAGGAGGGAGGCGAAGGGCAAGGCTCACAGTGTCCCCTCACCCCAGCACTGAGCCCTTGCTGTGGTCTGCACCCCCTGTTATTGCCTCCCCCAGCACCCAGGCTGGCACCAGCCCCCCCCCCGCCCAGCAGATCTTCCACGGGCAGGAACAGATGTGATGTAGTGCTTGTTTTCCCTCTGCCCTGGAGATAACAGCCCCATCCCATCAGAGCAGGACTCCTCCCTCCTTCCTTAGCAGCCACAACCCAGACTCCTGCTTTTACTGCCTTCTTCCTGCAAACGAACAAAGTTCAGGCTTTCATGGTGCTGTTAAGAAAGTCAGCCCAGCCCATCCCTGCCTGGCTTCACACACCAGTGACCAAAGTCCTGGAGCTGGAGAATCCAGCCAGAGCTGCACCAGCCAACACGGATTTCCTCATTCAGCCTTGCCCCAGGGGTCTCACAGCTCCTGAAGCGGGTCTGTCCAGCCTAGGAGGACTAGGAGAAACAGAGCAACTTTGTACTTGCCCTCAATTAACGAGTGACCTATTTAGAAGAAAATCTGGGCTAAGGGGGATCAAGGAGGCAGGTGCTTAGGGGTGACATGGCACAAAACAGGCTCAGCTCAGAAGCTGCAGATTTATACAGGACAGAGAAGCCAGTTCAGGGTGTTTTAAGAAATGCCCCAAAAGCTTTTACAATGAGGGAAGAGAAAGCCCATGCTGCATCCTCCTTCTCCAAACCACCCTACCCCCAGCAAGGTCTCAGTCAGCCCTGGTGCCTTGAAGGCAGGTAGGTGGACCATGAGAGAGGCACAGGGTGGCAGCAGGAGCGAGGGTCTCAGGTCCTCTCACGCTGGGGGCCGTGGTGATGCTCTCAGCTGGGAGGCAGCAACTAGGGTCCCAAGGTTCCTCACAGTGCAGGAGAGGACGTTTCTGAGCAGAAGGAAAAGCCAGAATACACGTTCGCCTGATGAAATCCTGCTGCCAGCGAGAGCGGTGTTCCAGTTCGATGGCAGTTTTGAAAGGTAGGCGTTGATCTCACCCAGCAAGCGTGTTAAAGGGAGAAGTGCTTATCTAACAGGACGTGCGAGTCAGATGTGTATCTCCCCTCCTAGAGAAGCTGCTGGCTTGAGCTGGCAGCCTCCCCTCCTGCTCCGGAGCCTGGGAAAGCCAACTGTCCCTGACCAACCCCAGCAGGAGCAGACACATCACCTGGGGGCCTCTCTGCAGGAAGGAGACAGGGTGGCAGCTCACACATTTTAAGCCAAAGCACTTCCCACGCCATGCTCGGCTTTCCATCAGCAACACCTCCATACTCCAGCTATCAGGCAACGCCAGACTAGACACCAGGGATTTACCACACTCCTCCTGATGCAAGCTGAAGCAATGAGCAGCTTATTCATCCCCCCCATCTAGAAGAAAAGCAGTGTTACTTCTCAAGCTGAACTGTGAGGATCTAGGAACTGAGGGGACAGGTTTGAGAGGGGAGCCAGACAGAGCCATGTTATCCAGGAGAGAAAATGGTCTCATTTAATACTTTATTTTCATATTTCATTCATATTTTGAACCCACATACACCACACAGCATATGCCTCCACCCCAAATGCTGCAGGTCAGCCAAGCCAGCAGAGATAGGGCTGAGAGGAGGCAAGTCCTGGCCCAGCTCTGCCATGCTCTGCCCCTGGCTCTAGACCACCTCCATCTCCTTCACTAGCTCTTTCCAGCAGAGCCATTAAGCCACTTCAGCCGGCCACCAGCACCATCCCTAGCCTGGCACAGCAGCACCTCCAACCCCACCTCTGCAAAGTGCTGCAGGAAACTGTTACTTGGGCAGCAAAGGGGAGAGGTAATCGGGATTCTCCAGCTTCTACTCCTCTTCGGGCAGACAGTCACAGCCCTGGCAGCTGGGCACAAGGATGATCTTAAGGCTTCAGCTGCTTTGCATTCACCTCAGATCATCCTTGGAGGACTTAGGAGAATTGGGGCTTTCCCATCAAGGCTGCTGTGGCTCAGCTGCAAGTGGCAGAGCCAAGGACAGCAAGGCAAGTCCCATAGAACTGGCCCTGCCAAGGGCATTGCTTCAGCCTTCCTGCAGCCCCGGGCATGCTAACACAGAGGCTGGGAGCAGATAGAGCTGCCAGGATGCTCGTGGCTGTTCCCCAGCACCAGGGTGAGGACCTGGACGGGGCGGAGGGCAGCAGGGTGGAGATGGGACCCTGCTCCAGCCTGAGCCAACGCTTTTGAACTCACTCCACAGCAGATGTGCAGGTCTCTAAACCAGGGCAACACCCTGAAGACACCAGCAGTCAGCTCCAGGGCAGCTGACGTGGGGCTGATCAGCCTTCAGCTTCCAGGATATTGGCAGAGGCTGAGATCAGGACTTCAGCCCCAGCTCTCGATTATCACGAGTGAGAATTAACAGCAGTCATAAATCCACAGGGGCTGCCCTGCCCTTCTAGAAGTGGGATTTGAGCACAAGCTTCTTTCCTGGAAAGTGTTCCCAGGGGGGTGGGATTCCATACTGTCCCACAAAGCTCCCCTTGCAACACCGATGTCGAGTACCCCACATTCCCTTAGGACCAGGGCTCAGCCACCTTAACGAGCATCAACAGCTGGCAAGCTATTTCGAGGAGCAGGATTGCTCCCAGCACCACTTCCCTCTCCCATTCCCAGACAGCAGGCACAGCCTGCCAGCACCACAGGTGACAGCCCCACTGCAGCCCACCACGTGCTAGAAACCTTTCAGGCTCCCACTGTGGGAAGCTGGAGAGGGAGGGGGCATCCAAAAAGATGCTGCAGCCCTGGGACCCTCTGTGCTGGGCTGCCCAGCCCCAGGGAGCCTCAGCAGACAGCTGCTCCCTAGGGCAGCCACTGGTAATACTGGGATAAGAAAGGACCCACCTCCCACAGCCAACAGCCCCCTGGACTGGGGCCAGGAGCCCTGCAGAGGGTCACCAGCCTGTGCCACACGCCTGGCCAGGGCAAGGCAGGACGCTCTCACCCACAAGCTGGGGCTTACCATGTCCCAGGAATGGGGCTGTTTGCCCTTCAAGCCAAGTCCCTGGCTGCTGAGCTCCATCAGGGACAGCTGTGCCCCAGTTCCAGGAAGGGGGGGTGAAGGGTGGCCAGCCCCCCGCTGCTGGCTTTGCTGTGTTTACCAGTCACCCAGCAACCCCACCAAGGAGCAGCACCAGCTCCGCTTTCACCGACTGCCCAGCCGCTGAACCCCCAGGAATGGCAAGGCAGAACAGAAGCCAGCAAGCAGGCAGTGCTGGGCTTTCCCATCACCAGCAGACCAGGACAGGGACTGGAAAGCCACCCTGGGACTTCCCGAGACAGGGGACACTCCAGTCTTCTGGGAAAGAGGAGCAGGCAGCTGCCTTCACAATCCTGGTCCAGGGACCTGGCTTGTGTTAGAGCAACTGCTTCCTCGCCATTTCCCTTCACAAAGGGCCATAAATAGGGTCAAATACACCCCAAGTGTCCCTTGTCACCCATGCTCAGCTCCTTCCTCAAACAAGTCAACCCAGGAAGAGCCACCTGGCCAAAACTGAGCCAGTCTGTCCAGTGCCATGAGTTCACCTCTCCCTGGTCCCTGCACAGATCCTGCCCACACAGCCGCCTACCCCTGCCTTCAGCTGGGGTTTTAGGGGACACAGGACCTGAGCTGGGATCAGGGGATGACAAACCCCCATGGCCTTTCACTAGGAAAGGCCGAGTGCAGCACGGATCAGCCCCTGCAAGCTGTTTGCATGCTGGGAAGCAGAAAAACAAGCCACTTCCAATCAGCATCAAGTTCCCAAGCCCATGCCTCCTGGGAGCAGGCTGCCAGAGCCTGCTGGTTGCTGGCACGCGAGCAGAGAGTAGCTCCATGCCCAGCTCACAATCCACCTGCGCTGCCAGGAGCCCCCCTGCCAGCAGGTACGGGGAAGGTCAAGAGGCACAGTGTAAAAAAGCTGTCAGTGAGAGGGAGAAAGGCCACCGAGCAGCGACTTACACCCATAATCAGTTTATGGGATTTGTTACCAGCTCCAGGTGAGCCAGCCGGGAATACGCTACCACTGCCCCAGCTCGGGGTTAGCAGAGCAGCACCACCCCAGGCCGGGGCACAGCAAGTGGGGCTCATGGGTGCTCCTTGGTTACCCAGACACAAGCAGCATGGCCCGGCCATTGTAGCACGAGCCCATGTCACGAAAACCATCAATTAATACTTCCTGAGTACACCAGGGGAAGAATGGCCAGCCACAGCTGGGTTCCTCGCCTTTCCTCACCCAGAAGAAAGGGTTCTGGAGAGACAAGGCAAACACATCCAGGATGTGAGTCAGCAGGAATTTCTGGCCCTACCTGCTGTTCAGAGCCATGCAGCAGGAGATGCCTGAGGTCCAACTCGCACCAGGCAAGCGTCAGCCCCGAGACACGGCTGCCACAAACAGTACCGGCCCAGCACCAGCCACTGCCACGCCGGCAGCCACCCAGGAGGAGGAACAAGCTCAGCACAAGTCAGAACTGTGCCAGGGGAAGCCTCTGGTGCACAAGAATGAGTCCATTTGCTGCCTAAGTGATTTTTCTCAGCTCAAAGAACTTGCACCAGTTTCCAGCTTTGCCCCTGCTCTCCTCCCCCACTGCCATGCAAGGCAGGCAAGCACGTCCTTGCTCCTCTCCGCTTACCTGGCCAAAGCCCTACCTACAAGGTAGCACCAGATGAAGATCTGGCAACTCCTTTCAGCAGAAGCCAGGCAGCTTGGTCCAGCTGCAGGCTGGCAATGACAAACTGCTTTTGAACATCAGAGCCAGCCAGGAGCCCCAAGCTGGTCCTTCAGCCCATGGTACCTACTCGGGGACAGCAGGATTTGTGAAACATTAGTCCTTGTGACCATATAGAGATGAGCTCAAAGTTCTTTAAAATTATCCACGCTGCCAAGAAGCTGAGTTACCATTTGGTGCACAAAAGCCACGAGAGAAGCCTCTCTGCCTCACCCTTGCTGCTGGGTAAGTTCTGTCCTCAAGCTCAGGGGTGCTCAGTTAAACACATCCCATGGTCTCATTTGGAAGTCCCACTGCGCTGCTTTGGCATCAGCCACAGCAACACAGGAGGGACTCACCCAGGGTTTGAGGAAGTGAAAGGCAAAATTGGCTCCTCGTGCCCCTGCTCTGGTGGATCTCAAGGTCCCATAAAGCAGAGCTGAGTCACGCAAGCCCCAGCACCCCACCTCTGCTTATCTACACCATGCTGAAGCAAGCACCTGCCCTGGGTGCTCACAGGGCTGTTAAGGCCCAGGTTTATCACCACACGCAGGGGCTTTGCCTGCAACAAGGAAAGCTCAAGAGCCAGCCTGCCATGTAGGACAGCATTTACACTCCTTTACAGCCTGCTCTCCAGGGCACATCAGTGCACAGAGCAGCTCCAAAAGAGCTTTCTGCCAGCTACAAGTATTGATGCTATCCTTCAGACTCCAAGAGGGAAAGAAATGAAATTAAGAGCAGCTGTGTTTACAAAAAACAACCCACATTACCAATAGGAACAAAAGGCTCCTGGGCAGGGAAAATAGAATAGTTTGGACTGAGGGTGCTCAGGTACTTGCAGAAGCAGCCCCTGGAACCAAAATGCCAAGCTGTTCTCTGGGGAAAAAAAAGAAAATAGAAAAAAAAAAAGCAGCTATTATCACCTTTGCAATTATTTTACAGGCAAAAATACCTGAAAACCTCATTACTCAAGCATAGTATGAGAACACTCCCCAGCTGTTTCTCATTTCCAGCTGTCTGAACTCAGTGCTACCAACACCTACGAACATCTCACACGATACAAAGTCCAGTTAGCATCTTAATTTAAAAGTTTTCACACCTTTAATACTAAGCTTTGCAAAGCAGCTGAGCCTACTGTAGTTCCTTTAAGAACAAGGACACAGCCTTCCTTTAGCACATCCCCTTTCTGGTTGTATTTTGAAAAACTTTGTTAATGCAGCTGAAAACGATGAACGTCCCCGTGTCCCAGTGCAACAGTCCTTCTCAATTCTTTGCATGCAGCCCTGGTACCACCCTCCCTTTTCCTGTTTAGTCCTGGATAACAAGGATTATATTAAAGAGCCATTTCCCTATTAGAACACATCACGAACACAGTCCTTCCACTCAGGGCTAATTAGGAGGGTGGGCACTTCCTCAGCACCCTCCCTCCACTCAAGTTTCCAAAGGCATTAGCGCTGGAAGCAGACAGTTCTTCCTCCCAGCCCACCGCTCCTCTTTGTCTGGAGCCTGCCAGGCTCATAAACGTGCATGATGACATCAAGCTGATATGAAATCATGATGATTTCACCGCAATTATGTAAGGAGCAGATGGGCTGACGGAGCCGGTTAAGCAACAAATCTTCCAAATTGGAAAACACTGTCAAGAGAAATTAAAGCCTTATGCAAAAAAAAAAAAAAAAAGCCAACTTGGGATCACAAATTCTGGCTGGAAGGGACGGCAGGGAGGCATCGAGGCCAAGGTGCCACAGCAGCAGCACAGCCTCTGCCACAGCTGGCTTCAGCAAAAGCCCTGCACACAAAACACATGCAGGCTCCTGCAAGCTGTAAGGGACACACCTGAAAAAAGCCAACTGAGAGAATAGTCACACCACCACAAGAAGTCAGCACACAAGCTTGAAAAATAACCCCCACACAGACAGAACTCCATAGATACCAGCAAACAAAATATTGGGATGGCACACACACTGCGCCAGCCTGACCAATCTACCAGACATGCACCTAGTTTTCAGAGACTGAGTTCTCAACACAGCCAGGGCTTGAGTTCAGCACTTACTACAGATCCCAACAGCAGGCAGAACTGCAGGGCTGTGGGAGTGGCATTACTGATGGAACTACTAACTGAAACCTAGAGCAGTCTGTCCTTTCAGAGCCTTTTATAGGAGAAAGACTCTAAATTACTTGTAACAAGAAATGGCTTAAATAGGTTAAAAATAATGAACCAGTACGCTGCACATGAGCACTTCATGCTCCAAATTAAGCAAGCCTTTAAATGGGGGCCTTTGGACACCTCCCAGAGTTGCTGTAAGGAGGTTAATAAATTGCTTTAAAATGCTGTAACACAGCTTAGTAAGACAACAGGTTCTTAGCTGACACAGTCTAATGTCATTACCTGACTTCTAGCACTTTCCAGGGAACATGAGGTTGTAGTTCTTACCATTATAGCAGGGGCCATAAAGTGCAACTACTTGTAAAGGACAGATTGCTCACAGAAGTTTCTGGCTTTTCATCAGGACAGTCCATAAACCTCCCAACACAAAACCTGTGCAGAGCTGCAACCAAAAGTCAAGATCCACATAGTTTTTAATGCTTTCAGCTTTAAATCTTTGTTACAAACCAAGTAGATGATACAGCAAATGAGTGTTCAGTATCACAGCATCTCTTTAAGGAAGGTTGCCACCTTGTTCACCGTTCAAACATGTCTGGTGCAGGCTGGTTTTCTGCAAAGCAGCAGGACACAGCTGACAGTTCCAGCTCAGGCTTCTGGCCAGAACTCTTATTAACACACCATGTCCCAAAGACTAATGGGGGCCCACGCTCCTCCACAGGACAAGGCTTGCAGTTATAAGAACTGCAAACCAGTGCATTTTGACACTCCAAGCATATGAACTATTCGTGCTTTCAGTGCTCATCAAGGGCAGTTTCGTTTCTAAACTTTGACAACCCTCCTCAAAGTCATGAGCAAGTTCACTGGACAGAGGAAATAATTTCTTCTCCTGAAAGCAAATTACTTCCTCTGACTTTCCGATACCTCATGTCAAAGCAAGAAAAGTGGTGCCAAAACAATTCCAAGCAGCCACTCTGAGAACAGCTGCCAAGAGGGCATTTCACTGATGCTTCTCCCCCTTCTGCCAATGCATGTTGTCAGATGCATTACCTAGACAGCAGAAATCATATGTAAGGTCATAACATAGTATTTTAGATACCAGTTCTTAGAAATGTATCGGTTTTCATAGGAGGCATCGCTTGTAAAGCATTCTTATTTGAATAGGGTCATACTCAGGGCCCAGGAAAATATCCTAGCCAGAAGAATAAGCAACATTTCTTCTTCCAACTTCCAGGTAAGAGAGAGAGAAACCACTCTGACTCAGAAGAGAAGCTTCCAAACGCGCACCGGTATCTCTGAAGCCCGGCAGACTTTTTGCCTCCCTGTACTCCCAGATTATCTACACAAATGTTTATTAACACACAATGTTCTCCAGCTAAAGTTTAACATCTTCTCAGGGCAGATCCTTCTCGTAAAGGGAGGATGCATAGTGACCGCAGAGCGCGGCCTTGATCCGGATCATGGCTCCGTGGTGACAGAGAGCGCACAGTGCAAGGATTAAGATCTTGAAGAAAGTTTTCAAAATGAAAGACCTTTTAAAAAGTAAAAATATGAACTGTGAGCAGGAACTCTGCTACATGCATAGAAACAGTCTAAAAAGCTAACGTACAAACAACATTTACACAATAGGCATCTGGCAGCATTTTCAGACATTTTTTTAATTTATTCTGACATGCTATAAAGGAATAAATTACACTGTTAAAGAATTACCAGCAATAAAAGGATTTCTTTCTTTCAGCTGGGCTAGAATAGGAGTGAGAAGGAAGACAGCCTGGGGCAGTAACCAATGTGAACTCTGCGTGGTGCGAGGCTGTCCCCTGGAACAAGAGTCAATCTGGTCATATCCACTTCACAAGAACTTGAAAGAAAATGCCTTGGTTTCAAACCATCCAAATACTCCATCCAAATTTCTCTCAAAACTAGCAAATCACAAGTCAGTCCAGCCGATGCAGGACATGGCAACGCTTGGAGGCTGCCAGTACCGGGTCTGCAAAAAGATGCCATTTCGTTTTTAAAAAAAATCCAATCTTAGTACAGAGGGCTGGTCTCAAACAACAAGTTATAAAAATGCAAGACTGCCCCTTCCCCCTCAAGGAAAAAATACAAAATTTATTTAAAAACAAAATGAGGAAGAGTTACAACACTAAATCTAAAATGATTTAGAAAGAAATATGACTTCTTTCGCTTAACAAATGGCCTTAAAACTTGCTTTAAAAACAGGGTGATGCAGATTTCTTAAACTGAATTAACAAGGCAAATTAAAAAAAATCTCATTTCCTTACAGAAACAGTTTTTAGTTTTTAATGAACTTGTAAACAAAAAAGCTCCCGCTTCAAAATAAAAACAAAATCCCAGATCATATAGATGTTTACAGTGATTACATTTATCTAAGCAACTTACATACAGGTTCAGTTGTAAGATGTTAACTAAATTTTGTGACAAATATGCTGTTTTTCCTTTTATACCAAGGACATTATAGAGTTAATGCAGAGTCCTAAAGATTATCTAGTAGTCGCTAAGTTTCTCTTAAGTCTTCACTTTAGATGCTGTTATTTCTAGCACAGGTAAGCAGGCAGAGTCTTTCATACGCTTAAAAACTGGAATCTTTGGTTACTACCATGTCAGCTGGCTTGGTATGTTGCACATAGAAGCCAACAACTTGAAGAATGTTTTAAGTGTACAACTTTCAAAACCCAGGGAGGAATAACCAGAAAAGAGTGCACAATTGTGAGCATTTACAATTATCACAACTGTTGCCGAAGACTGTTCATGCCATTCTTCCAAAACAATGAGATCTCATAAGCAGTGTAGTTCAAAGTAAAAAGGTAACAAAAATTGGCATATGCACAATTTTCTCCACTTGTGTGTCAACCATTAGTTAACTTTTCCACTTGAAAAAAATGCAATAGAAAACTGGACACCATGTTTCACTATCTCAGTAATATTCACAATTACAGCTGCTACAACTCAAAGTGCAGCATCATTGACACTGCCCAGAGCCAGTTTATACTGATATTAAGTTCTTTACACCAAGTAAATGGTTGCCCACAGCCACTGGCAAGTGTACGTATGAACTAAAATTTCTAGGATTTGGGGAGTGACAAGTCCTGCTCCGATCTGCTCTGCTTTGTCCCATCCTCGCCATGCTCAGAAACCTGCAAGATAAACACAAGGGCAACTTACTGATACAGGATAAAAGTGACAAACAGCCTTCACAGTAGGAGAATTAAATAGCAGTTATGGTCATTCAAAGGGGAAAATGCTGCTCTGTCTCAGAACTGCAGAGTTCATGGTGCCCATTTCCAAAGCTAACCAGCGTTTGCCACCAGGCTTTAGCTCCAGCACACACCTCTCACTCATACCTACTGCTGAGCTGCAAAACAGGCTTATGCACCAGCTGGATGTCACATTCCTTAAATAGACATTCAGACCAACAGTTTGAAAACAAGATGTGTTATTGCCACTAGGAAGCAGGATGTAATTTCATAGGATTGTTTTCTACTTGCCTGCCATGTCTCGTGTTTATATCCTTGAATGTCAAACTGTCATCTGATTGCAGTGGTGCTCTTCAGAGACACGGTACAGCAGTGTCACGCAGACAGAAAAGGAACAGGAATAACTTACCTTACAGTAACTGGTGCTCACTACACACTCACATGTACAATGCTCTGGGCAACCAGAACAGAAGCAAGAACCTTTGAGGATAATTAGAAACCCAGCAAACCTTCTGTCCTTGGAAGGACAAGGGAAACCACATTTGACTGGGGAGGTGGGGAGTCAAGAACAATTCTTTTTAAGTTCCGGGCTCCAAAGGACAAGTTGAAGACATGACAGAAAAGAGAGAGTAAAGGAATAGAGATCTCAAAGAACCAGTTACTGCAAGCTAAGCCAGTCTTCATGTGACTGCTTATACCTGAGTCACCCGAAATGAGTGTAAGTGGCACTATGCTTTAAAGAGGTAACAGGAGTCTCAATTGAAGACTACTTTGCCAAGCAAGTTTCCGTTCTGGATGCCCTCCAAACAGCATGGTATTCTGTCGATGCATGAATTCATTTGAGCAACAGCTGAGTTTTTGCAACAGAAATCTCTTCAGAGTGAAATACAGAGAAAGCTGACCTCAGCTATAGCTTGTGCTGTCATCCAGAGAAAAGCAAGTGCAAACAAGTCTTAAACGTAGCCTGACATTCAATCAAAAATGTAGCTGGATAGTGCCCAGAACACAGCTTTAACTCTTCCAGATTAGGCAACAGGTAAGAAGATTCACTAGCTTTGTTTGAACCTAATGCACTGGAGGACAACTCTCTTCACTCAGCACTAGCAATTCTAAAAAAAGCCAAATCCTGCCAAAACCCCGCCTTCTAAAAAAGCCAAATTCTCAGAGAAACCCCAATGATTCCTTAGTTCCACTGACATGAAGTTGTTTATAACCCTTACTTGATGCATACAACTGAAAGTTAAACTTTTTCCATTTTGCATGTTCAGCAGCAGACATTGATTCATTGTTTGAACCACTTTCTCCATCAAAGCAGCCCAAACTAAGTCAACAAAGGAGGAGTGTGCTCCCAGTGGGGAAAGAAACAGATCAACTTATTTCTTTAGAAGCCTGGATGTTTCAAATAAGAACGGGATCCTGAAGTTGAGGAAGAAGGACACACTAACAAATTATATACTGCCTTTTGTTAGAACACCTCAAATCCTAAGTAATATGGGCAAGGGAATGCTCAACTCTACAGAGCAATAGGGAAATGGATTCAGCTCACAACATGCCTTGCAAGTCCTGTTAAGAATACACAGAAGTGTTCCCAGGCCCAGCCCAACTACAGCTGCCAAATGAGATGCTGAGATGTTCACACAGCACACAGGACTTTGCCAGTATGAATAACATGCTGAAGAGTTTTTGCCAGCATCTCTAACATCTTCACTACAGACAGGGTCAGCTCAAATCTGCACCTTCATCACTCCTTGTGCCTTCAGGGTGTAACCCAAAACCTGGATAATCTCTATGCTACATGAGGGATACTCAAATTGCTTTATTATTACTATAGCTGCAGATCTCATCAATAGGGGAAACGTAACCGTATAGTCATGCTCTAAGAAGCTCCTTTACTTGCAAGGTGTTCAAACTTTTTCCTCTATTAAGTAGCTGCAGAAACAAGCAGTGAAGAGTATCTGGCTGTCAACTGGCTCCATCTCAAGCAGTGAACTAATAGTCTGTTCTGAGAAATGCTGCCATGATCATAGGTGTTCAGTGAATGCTAACAGGATTGCTGACAGGCTTACAGAACTCAACACCGAAGTGAACTGAAAACATCTCTCGCAAGTGGAACTGATAGATTTTATCCTGGAGACTGTCTGCATGGCTCAGTTTTATGACTGGGGGAAGGTGACTGCCAGCACCAGTACAGATCAAACCTGAACAACTGCTGCACTGCTGAGAGCGAGAGCTAAACTTCCCAGAGTCAGCAGAGAAGCTCTGTCTGTTGAAAGAGTCTCCACCTCTCCCAAGTTCAAAATCAGCTGATCTTGTTGTTACAAGAGACACTGCACAGTTCCAGAGAGGGACAGGGGGGGGAAAAAAAGAAAGAGAAAAAAGGCCATTGACAGAACAGGCTATCCTGGAATCAAACAGAATATTCAGCCTGAATAACCTACAGGACTCAGTGAGATGGTTTAATATGGATCTGATTTAAGGCAGCCACGAATATCTATAAGTGAGCACACTGTCCAAATCTGAATCACCTAAGTCTCTGGATGTTATCTGAAGGAATTAATATTTCACACATCCCTGTCCCACTCCCAAGTGGAACATCTTCAAAGGACTTGCACTTTACACAGTAATATTTTAACCAATAAATGCATCTCTAAATTGCTATTTGCAGTACTCCCGTTAAACTGGCTACAGTCATGAGAGCAGTACAATTTGATGCCATGAAGCCTTTCAAGGCACTCAGCCCAGGCTTTGCTCCAGCAGTTACATGAGAATTTAACTGAGCCCTGGAAAAAACAAACTAGGCATTTAATTGATCTTCAATACGACATCAACATAAAAGCCATAAAGCCTCCTGCTTCAGCTCATCTGGTTCAGAAAAAAAAAATCTTAACAGGCAATATTTCTCAAAAAAAGGCATGTAATAGTTTAGAAATGTGGAATATTTACTGTGATGAAGAGACTAAGCTAACTGTTTTAGAAAGCTGGGCAAGTCTTCAGATGTTTGACAAGTGCTACTTCAATGCTGTGCTGACATTACAGCTTGAGCGATCCAAAGGTCACAAGTCTTTTCCTCATGACACAGGGAGGGAAGGAAGGAAGGAATTGTTCACCCAGAAGGCAAAAGCCAATGAAAATCTGCTAGAAAAAGAACAACTTCTCCACAGCTACAGCAATGGGCCTCGTTACTAGAAGACTGTGCGATGAGGAAGGTCATCAAGGAGAAACGGCCTGCAAGGTTCAACTGCAAGACAGCCTCCCTGTTACTCACGCTTGTCAGTCAGCTGCAGCTTTGCACTGTCACCAAATCACTAGGAAGTGCAGTCAGTTAATCATTATAATGACCTTTTCTTCACTTATGGTATAGCACTTGGTGAGAGCCCACTTGTGCCAGGAAAGGCATGTTAAACCTACTTCACCAGCAGAACATTTCAAGTGCAGCATCCGTTCACAGATCATCACCTATCGTTAACATCTTCACTTTAAACATGACCCAGTGTGAAGAATTCACATTTTTACTGAAATGATTTCCTCCTGCTCTAACAGCCAGCCTCTCCACACCCTGACGGCAGGCTGCATTCAGTAATAAATTCTGAACTCCAGTCTCTGTATTTCAGGAAGCAATCTGAACCTGAGTGCTTAATCATCAACTCTGCTCCATACTGGTGTTACAGCCTTCAGTGCTGTAATACCGGTAAGTTCCAGCCAAACAAGCTGGACTCTCTGCCACAAATAATCTGATTTAATGGTATCCTATGGAAATTTTTTTTCTTCAAGAAATCATTTCAGATTTAGCCTTGGAAGACCAGCAGGTATTTCATTTCTTCCAGAAAAAATGAAGAATTGTTATATTTTTAAATAGCTTTTTACTAAAGCCGCCTGGTAATGTTTGAATGCTGCCACAATAGGCAAAAAACAATGTTTTGGTGAGTTTATAGTAAACACTTCTGCATTTCTTTGACTTCCAGGTCTGCCACGTTAACTTCATATATAATTTTATACATATCAAAACGATAGTCAAGACAAGAATGTCCTGAAGAGTAGCAAGCAGTAGTAATACCTCAATATGCTACCTCAGAAGCAGTAACTTACATCAGCTTCTCTAGTCACAACCTCATGAGCTTCAATTTTCTCCACAGCTCATCCTGAGGAAAATCAGTTTTATAAGACTGGCTGTTAACAGCCATTAGCTGTAGTAGCAGCTTCATTCTAGCAACTTCCCAGACTAACACTGGCAGATTTACATTGCAAGATTTTTTAAAAAGTTTCATGAATGTGTAAAGGTAAAATAATTGCAAAGTAATTGCATGTGCCTTTTCAGAACTCAGTTTTCAGTTTTTAAACAGTTACCACTCGAACATTTCACAACATTTCCCTTTGAAACCATAACCTAGAACCATTAAAAATAATCAAGAAACCTGAAGCCCCACCCCAGAGCATCCACATACTTCAGAAAATTGTGACTTGGCAGTCCACAGCAGTTCAGGGTTACCCTGCGATTTAGGCAAAACATTTTGAGCTCATTGGTCGCCTCCTTTAACTCCAAACCAATATCTCAATGAAAACCCACTGGAGGAAGCCAGATCATTCACAATTTTCTTTTTCCAGTGTCTGAGGCATACAGAACAGAAGCAAACCCACAGCACTGTACCAGCTGGAACAGAATAGAACCCAAAGTCTCTAGATCCTTGCCTAGTTAATGACAATTATCCCTTAAGAAGTGTTAGGTCTAGGATTTTGGATTGTATAATATATTTATACATATATAAATATATGTATCATATATGTATATATATAAAGAAAAGTAAAATAAAATGTCACATTCCCAACACCAAGTCAGTTTCTTGTTTTTGGAAAGTGGTTAATGCGGGAGCAAAAGATGCAGTGGTTAAAATGACCCAACATCCCCAGAAGAAATGATATGAAGAACAAGGACATTTTGGTATAAAGTTAGTAGTCAAATTCTCCAAGGACGTCTCTTGTTTTTTGCTTTTAAATTAACAGCCAAATATATATTTTTAAACCACCTCCTTGATCTAACACTTAAATTGCCAGCATTGTCCAAATTAGTGTAATTTTTTTTTTCCTGTAACGTCACTTGGTTCTTGGCTACTAACCTTTCATGTTACTCTTGGATTTGTCAGTTTGCTTGCCTGTGGGGGTTTGGGCCTGCTGCCCCTGCCCACTGGAAGAGGCTGCCTGCTGTGCTGCTTTCTGCTTTAACATTGTCCAGTCGAATGTGTAGTCATATTGGTGGTTCAAGGTCCTAGAAAAGAGCGAAATACTTTACTGTAACACATCCTAACTTCCATATTCCTAATACCAAGCCTTTGCTGAAAGCCTTTAACTAGAGGTTAACTGTTTTTGTAAGCGGCTTTAAGGATTATGAATGGTATAGAAATGCTAAATATTACTAGCATAAAGGGATTCTTGAAAAAAGCCCAAATACTATCAAGCAGCACCTTCTTCTCTGTTTACTCAAAAGTCTGCATTTGTAGAAGCACCCTTGTCACAACCCAGCTTACCCATTTGTCTGCACTGAGGTTCTCAGCTTTTTCTTTAATTTATATCATTTTAAAGAGAGACTGCAGTATTGCAGATCACTGAGTAAAAACTGCTTTGGATTCCAGAAACTTGGAGGGAGACTCTGGAGAGATCCATCCCAACTCTTCTTGAACAGGTGCTGCTCACTTCACAAGCCTGAGTTTATGTTCTGCTTTCTCCAACAAGCTCACTGAAACAGCACTATACCCCTCCACTGAAACATCTCCTGGACACCACTGCTTGTCCCACCACCAGCTTCCAAAGACACAAAGCTTCAAACTCTTCTACTGGGAAGTCAATTTCTTAAGCTCTTTGCAAGAACTTGAAGCTAGAGGCTCAACCCTCTAGCAACAGTGGTCACATCATGCAATTCAAAAACAGAAACTTTCCCTTCATGTTTAATGTTGAACAGTATTTTTCAGGTCATTTAGAAAGCTTTCCAAACTCTGAAATGGAAAGACGATCCCAGAACTCCCTACACCACACGCACACACAGAGCAGCTTTCTGCAGTGCAAGTCCCCCAGAACAGTTACCAGCTGGTAAATCACTGACAAGTTTCTGCACTCTTCCACTTTGAGACTGACCTGAAAAGAATACGGAATAATTGCCTCAGATACATGTAATCTGGTGCCTCTTCAAAGCGCAGGCCACGACAGTAGTTCAGATACATGGCAAATTCTGCAGGGAATCCCTGTAAATCAACAGTGTTAATCAAGCCATGGCTGGCAACAAAAAGCTCTTAACAACCCTATTAGAAGGTTAAAAGCTGTATTTTTGTCTGTGACAGCAGAGAAAAAGCAGTTGAAGATTCACACGTGTAGATTCCATTTTGCCTCTAGTTACTAATTTATTCTGTATTTCAGAGAGTGGATCTGATTGGCAAGTTACTAAGTACACATTCTTTCTCCAGAATTGTTACCTGATGCATGTTTTGCAGTTGCAAATCCTCTGCTACCAAAGTCTTCAATACATAACAAAGCACTTCTGCCATCCTAATTAAACCTGGTTCTTATTAACTAGGTCTCTGAAATCAGTAGTAATTGTCTCAAAAGATTCCACTTGTGTTTTCTGGATAATCTAACCTGAGCATACTAGAGGCAAGGTCAGTTACCAGTTAAGTGCGAAGACTTAAACCTCAGCCTTCTCTCAATGATTTCTTGTTTCACATATTTATACATGTATTGCTACATTAAAGCCAAAATAAATAAATAGCATACAGTGTAGTGCTGTACTATAAGACAGAAAACATGGGGTGTAACATCTTCCAAACTGCTGAACTGTTGTCAGGCTGTAAGGGTATATAAATATGCATATGACCAAGAAGTGCAATCCCTGGTGCTGCTGTTTCACATGCAAGAACTACCACATGTTCTCAAGGGCCTTTGTTAATGAGCATGTGGCTGCCACAGTTGAAGAGGATCCTTAAGATCCAAAGGATAGCATTCAAGAAATATTCTGCAACATGGCTTTAAAGATCACTTGATATCCAATTCCACTACAGCCTCTACATGATACAGAAGACAATCTTGAAGAGGCAGAAACAAGTATGTGGGCAAACTATACAGCTTGGTTTTATTTACCCAAGAGGGCACTTGTAAAAATTTTACAGTAGTAATTGAAGAAATGAAAACACCTCACCTAAGAGAGCTGGAGAGTTTGCACAGCCAACAGTTACCAAGAACTGGAACGATGGTGGCACACAAACTGCGCCAAGAAACAGCGGCAAATGCCTGCCCTGAGGGTCATGCTGGGTGGCCAAACACAAGGAACCCACAGCTGCCAGAGAACTATTATCCAGCAGCAAATGCCACATAAGCCTCATACATTAACTCCAGTTTAAAAAAAAAAAACCAAAACCAAGAAAAGAGCTTCAATTTCACAGTATGACATCATTAGGAAACTCTTACCTTACACAAAACCTCAACAGGAGTGGACATTTTCTTTTCACTAATCTTTTCATACTTTTGCTTCTTTGTTGCAGCCTGTGGAACATATAGGTCACAATATAAGAGATATTGTGCAACACTGGATTAACAGTGACAGTAGCAAAAAAAATTACAAAAATCCTTTGGTCAACCATAAGTATTTTATGTGAAATCTTGAAGTCCCACACACTTACTGCAACCAGAATAAAGGTCAATCTGGTATTAAGATTTGGACACAGTTTAATACCATTTGTCACAGTCTAATGCTCCCATCACGTGGCACAGCTCGTGTAGTTCTAGCTGCTGCTTTTGTCCATTAAACAGACCAGACTTGCATTTCCATTTGCCAAAGTTCTATTAATTCCCACTCAGGACCCCATTCAGGGGCTGCCTGCGGGTTTCAGTGAGCAGCCATTCCATTCATTTGCCCCTGAAGAGTTCTAGCATTTCACAAGCTGCTCATCTTTTTAGAAAACTTGCAGCTGCAACACCATTTGAGTTACACAACTCTCACATGGAGGAAAAACAACTAAAACAGGAGAACAAATATCTGAAGTTTATAGAAAATAAGAAATATTTGCCATGCTTGTACTTGGCTACCATACATGATAACACTTCAAACAAACCTCTTGCAGCTATTGTTCAGATATACCACGAACTGGACTGAAGATACCACTAAAGCTGAACTTGCTAGGCCAGAAGTTATTTCCATGCCCTCTACAGTAATTCAAAAAGCCACTAAATGTTATTTTCTACTTCCCAAAGAGGGCCTCAGCAGACAAGAGGACAATTACAATTTGCAAATATGACGTAAGCTATTGTTTAGCATAAAATTCAAGACAGTCAAACAATACACATTTTGCCTGCTGCAAGAGAAGCAGAAAAAACCTTTCTTCTGTATTCTACATATATCACGGCTTGGGAAAAGCTACTTTGTGTAACTGAAATTAAACATTCTACACAACCACCCAACCATACCTGCAGGCAGAAGCACAATTACACCCCTCAAAAAACAAAGAAAGGTTAAAAAAAAAGGAGGGGGGCAACATAACCTACCTTTAATCCTTGCCAAGGCAGACTGGTTCTGTTAAAGTACATCAATACATAGCCTAGAGACTCCATGTCATCCCGACGACTGGATAAAGAAGAACACAACAAATTACAAATTTTGACTTTTTTACTTTATTCCAAATAGTGCAAGCATTCCAAAATTAGAAATAAAAAAAATAATTAAGGAATAAAACCTAAGCTTTGGTGCAAAGGAAGGTCTCTTTCTAACACAGCTAAGACATCTAGGTTTTCAGGATTCCACTGGCAGACATGTAACAAAGTCTTCACAAGCAGGAAGTCATTTCCATCTGCAGTTACATTAGAGTAATTTGGGAAACAAAAACTTTGGAAAATAAAAAACTGAAGCATTAAATGTCTTTTCCATTTAATTACCTAACTTGGATAGAAACTAAAGCTTTACCTGCAGGAACCACAGAATGCATTGTAAGATAGATACATGACATTAGCCTTAACTTCATTATAGACTATTTTTCCTGAACCTTCCCTCCGTCTGGGATCAATGCTAATCATCTTGTGCCAAAATGGCCTAACTTCCTTCTTTCCTCCCTTCTGCCAAAAACCCCTGAATTACCACGTTTTTTAAAAGACAAGCAATATTTAGAAAGGTGCATCAGAGAGGTGCCTCAGCCCTCTTCTCACAAGAGGTCTGCTTCAAGGCAGCTAGATAACTCCATATCTACAGACTTCACTGAGAATTCCCACTCAAACTCTGACCTAAAAGACTTCAACTGTTTCCTGTACTATGCTCTAGATCCACACTTCAGCCACACAAACACCATCACACTTTGCTGCACAGCTTTCATGATTTCTAAGGCTAGTACAGTTTACTGAAGTGGAAAAAGTGCTCCATGATTATTTTTTTTTTTCCTCTTGGCAAAGTTGCCTCCTCCCAGCTGTGGTAGAATCAGATTTTTCCTCTGACTGCCCCTCTGCAGCTGACATTATTTAACATGAGACAGGACAACATACGTTATTTTCCTCCTTCCAGTTCCCTTATCAATAGAGCCCAACGGGTATTGCTTCTGCTTTGCCATGTAGGCAGATCTGCAAGAGAAGTATCTAAATGGTAGCAGGAAAGACTACACACATACTACCACCACACAGGAGTAAGAGGTTGAGAACAGTACCACAAACAGGATTCTAACATATGGGTGAGGGTTAAACAGCTCCCTCTAAGCAAGCACAATCCCAAGAACCTAGAGAGAGCTACTTCCAGATCTTGGCATCAGAGGAAAGAAGTTGTAGGCGATACTTTGTTATAGCCAACCCAAAATAACCAGTAATAGTCACCAGAATGGCCTGTTACCCACTCAACTCCTGTTCCAGCCCTCTGATGCTTTCAGGAACCAGTTCATGGATCTGTCCCAGAAGAAAACCAGCTTGGCTCCCTAAGCCATTTCACCACAAGGACAGAAAAGCACTTGCTGTGCTAAGGGGTCAAGGAAGGGAAGACTGGTTCACTCCTTTTGACAGTGGCTGGATCTCAGGTCATCTCAGTTTTAACATGAAACCACAGCCAAAGACATAAAAAGAGAGACTAAGACCTTAAACTCCAGCCTGAAAAACTTGCTAATTCTATGAGAATTGCAGATTTTGATCATCAACAGGATTCAGTGAATAGTATGAGGCCATGACATAAAGTTACATTTTCTGAGAAGGCAGTGGTAAATTCAGAAGTAATAGAGGAATTAACAGTTTCCATCCCCCATCCAGTTTGTTGTTTTAATGATTAATTTCAGGATTTTGTAGGAAACATTTGAGTCTGTAAACTTGTAATGGATATATTATATTTGAGCATATACTGATGAAACCCATTTTCAGAATTTGGAAAACAGGACAATACTCTCTGCTACTAAAACAAGGAATGGGTAACACTACAATCAGCTCCTTGAGGATACCTCTCCTTACACATAAGAGAGCACGTTCTGTAACAGGTAAAGTATGGCACTAACAGTTTAAACATTCTGCCAGATGCTTCAGGACTGATTCCTCTTGATTATAGGAATCTATTATTTGCTTGCCTCACTGCTAGCTTGATCTAAACGGCTGAACAGCTTTTAGCATGCACCAAACTACATTCCTAATTATATTCGGATTCCAAGTACCAGCAGAGATAGTACAAGACCTCCAACTAAAATCTGAAGTGGTAGTCCTCTGCAGTTCCCTCCTTGGACTCTAAGGTGCCCTCACAAAAACAGCTTGGGTTCTGAGATGTACTTACTTCACAAATGGCACCTGAGGTTCACCCTGCTTGACCCGCATGTCAAATAGCCTTAAATAATGACACTGACAACAAAATACACTTAAGGAACCTTAAGAAAATTAAAGCAAAGAGGAAACATGGAGCATTTGAAATAAATATCGGTAAGTTACATGTTCAGTTGAAGCAGACCACTAGAAATTCTATCATTCCCATCTTGACTAAGTTGAAAGTCAGAGGCACAGACATTCATGGAAGTTTTGACTATGCCTCAGGAACCTCAGCATCATGTGGTAAATCCACACTATTACACTTACACATTACAATATCAAGGCACATAGGCACAGAAGAGAAGAGAGGCATCATGTATCTCACGAGTACCTAACATACATTTTAGCAACACTGAAGTTCTACCTCTACTGGACCAAGTAGAGGACACCATAGAAGCAATATGCTTTTGATCCAGATCATAAAAACTTGTCTGTTGATTAAGCAAAGCTCAAACATACAAATATATACACACAAGTGTACATATATACACAGCCACAACTACGGTTGTGTATATCAAAAACTAAAATACAGAGCAAAAGTAGAGGATCTTTTAAGTTTTCCTTGTAGGAAAAAAGGACAGACAATATTTTACTAACTTGAAGGGAGGGTGAGAAAACAAGACCCAGGCAGCAGCTTTAAAACACCCTTTCTGACTCTCAAGCCAGTCAGCAGTGGCATTAACAGGCACCAACACAATCAGAAATGCACACCATTTTCTTTGTGAAGGTCCTCTGACAGATCCACATGAAATCTCTTATCCTTAAAAAATATCCAACCTGAAACAGTATGCAGAACACCCGCCTCATGCCTGCAAGACTTAAACTCTCTTCAAGCAGAAAATTAAGTGCTCAGATGTTTGAATTTTTTTCCCCTACCCTTGCATAGGCAGCTAAAGAAAAGCACTTGCAAAGAGATATATGCAGTTATTCATATAAAAGTAGTTCAAGCACTTCAGAAGCTTACAAATAAGACCATCTTACAGCCTCCAAAAGCACAGCAGTAATTTCCTTGAACTCACCTCTGCTCAATGCCAAGATGTGCATTGATACTGGCATATCGAGCTGTGCCAGTGAGATTTTTGTCTTCTCTGTATGGTATGTGTTGTCTTGTCCTGTTGTCCCGGTACTTTTTGGCCAAACCAAAGTCAATAAGGAATAACTTAAAGAAAAATGAGAACAGATTACATTGCTATACAGTGCAAGGAATCCCCCATCTCCTTCACTAGGCATTAGCTACGTTTTAAGACAACCACACAATGTAACAGCCTACAGTTAAGAGGAAGCAAAGTAACAGTGCAGAGTCACAACCAGCTTGAACTGGCCAGTTCAAAATTTAAGAGTGAATTAGTCCAAGCCTTTTCTCTATCCAGTGGACTAGATTAGACTGTGCTACTCCGTAGCTTAGTTCTACAGTTATTTTATGCTAGTATTGTAGTTTGTATCACATTAGCTCAATAACTACAGCACACAATTTAGGAAGGAAACTAGTATGTGCGAAAGCACACTTCGTGAAACCCCACTCACACTAGAGCAGTTTACACATACAGATAGTTAATGGTAGCTCAGCAGCTTAATGCAAATGATGCACATCCTGTAATCTTCTCTGTGTCTCATAAAGAACACTGGTCATTCTGCAGAGCATGAGGCCAAAACCTTCAGCAACAAGACAGACATCTGGCTTTCAATCACATGCTCATTTTAGGACTACCAGAACACTATCACAGCAGCACAACACACTTGCTGATGATATTAATACAGCCAGGAAGCTACAGATCCTAATACATGGAATCCAAATTTAGATTTCTAATGACCCAGCTCGCCTAATGATTCAGTATTCAGAAACAACTGAGTGTGTGATAACTAGATGAGCTACCAACCAGCCTATCTACAAAGGTTAATACAGACTGTAGCTTCTTGTGACAAGAGTTCAGGACTAGGCAAAAGAAACTGAGGCTGAAGCATGGAAGGAACTTCATAAATTCTAGTAATCAGTCTTTGAACTACAAATGGTAAGGCTGACCTCCCGATCCAAACACTGGATTAACACTATAGGATCAGTGACTACAACACCCACAGATTAATTAGTATTGCAAAAGTAACTTGGGTGGGGAAGGAGATGATGGAAAGAACACGAAGTTCAAGAAATTCTCAGTAAAAATGTATTCAGTATCATCTTAAAGGCAATTCCAGAACAGAAGATGCAGCTTTAAATGCAATAAGTACTGGAGATGGATACACAGGTAAACCTGCATTCAAAAGACTGAAAGAAAGGGTCACTCTGGCACAATGGAAGTACCGTGAACTATACAGCGACACTTAACGTGGAAGTATCAAAGATACTGAAAGACTGAAGGCTTCTAAACTGCACAGTAAGTACGTTTAAGAATTCTGAAGAAGATTTTTGTAACTATTTAAGTCTAGACAAGAAAAAAAAAGCTAAAAACCCCCTAAGCCACTGAATTTGGAGTAGAAAACCTTGAGTTGATGTCCTGCCCCAATTTATATGCAACCACAAAGCACAGCAGTTCTACATTTGCTGTCCTTGGGAAAGTCACTCTGAAAGTTCAGAATGCTTTGAACAAGGGGAGTCAGGAAAGTGGGGGTCTTCGTTGCACCCACCACAGCTACCACTAGAGGTAGTTACTCACTCCTGAGCATGGACACCTTCTCCAGCTACCAGGAAATTGGTGATTTTGATTCTGAACTCCTAAAGCAGATAGCACAAAGCTTCTATGTGATTACTATACTTCAAATGCAACTTTCCTAGAAGTGAAGCTTGAGCTCAAATGCAATCGTTTATTTTCTGATTAGAGCCCTCAGGTCTGATGGCAGCCTCTGATGTACAGTTGGCATCAGCTACTTTTGCAGGACCTTTGCCTATTACTTTAAGCAAAATACTCTACCTTGAGAAGGACTGAAAGCCAAACACTATGCACATCAGGAAGGAATACTTTCACCACACAGCTGGTTACAAACACTTTAAACAATATAAAGTCTTCATATGCTTTCTGTAATCCTGGTGATTTTGCTGTTAATTAATGGTATGGAGGGACAAAGTAACAGTTCATGAATCAAAACAGTTAACACTGAAAATGTGCCTGTAATATATAAATAGCTGATGTCTAGCCCTGTTTACCACCAAACTGGTAAGACTACTTTCTTCAAGAGAGTTATAAAGTAAGTGATCCTCTGCCACTTCTACAAGCTCTTGATATCAGACCTGAACAAGGTAATTCTGCATTCTCTCCATAGCTACAGGTAGAACCTCTTAAGAAAAAATATTTAAAAAGAAAAATCAACTCAGCAACAGAGACCTGTTTTACACTAATCAAGTAACTGGATGTTATTTCACAGCACTGATTTCTCCAGAGAAGTTTATTCTCTTCCCTAGCTTCAGCTCACTCTCTATTTCCTATTCCAGATATGTGGAATGCAAATGAATAAGTCCATCTTGCAAAGAGTTAAGTTGGAAGCTAGAGCCTGATTTGGATGAGCGCGGAATGTACCAAGACCAGCCAACAGGAACACAGATGTATTCCCACAGACAACCTCATACCACCTTAATTCTGTTTGTTACACAATCAGCAGGAAACTGGAGAAGTGGGGCAAGATTTTTGCCAAGAGCAATTAGAGAAGTAGATCAAAGCCTCTGCCTCAAATGATAAGAAAGTTTCAGGAGGAGACAACAGAAGCCTGTCAGCTCACATACAGCAGCAAGCTGCCTGGGATTTAATACGTGAAGACTATCATTGTGGAAAGCTATGGACTGATTCTATGGCCAAACTCCTGAGCTATGATTCATATTCAGCAATTTTCAGCTGTGCTGCTATGAACTGGCACATGTCTGAATTTCTCTACAATTCATCTCCTTTTTAAGAGTCAGGAGTACTACATTTAACACTACAAGATAAGCTTTGCTTCTCCACAACACAGCTTGTTGGAGTAATTTAATTTAAGTACAATGGATGAAAATACGAGTCCCCATTAGGTAATTAGAAAGATTTTTGAACAAAAACTGCAAGGGAAGGAATCTGGCTGAAGTGATAATAGAACTTCTCCCTGTGTATTCAAAGATACTGCAAGAACCCTACAGGAAGGCAAGCAGCCAGCCCTACGCAGAAGCCCTCCAATTTCACTAGGGTGGCACATCTATCCTTCAATACATTCAAACAGATTGGCTTTGAGTTTTATAGGACAACAGTAAAACCTGCTTCTGCATTTGAAATCAAGCACTTACATTTAGCCCTTTCCAATATCCAATTCAGAAATAATTCCACAATCTAAACAAGCGCCACAAGGAAACATCTTAGTAATGTTACATGTTTGCCAAGTATGTCTGAATAATGCCAACATAAGAGGTGCTTTTGCAAGGTCTACATTCTCCAGAAGAAAATAAAAAAACAAAACCAAAACAAAAATAAAGCACATGAATTTGGGGTTGAGGTTGGAATAGGAGACAGTTCAGACCTGGTTTAATCCTGAGAAAGATGGGTCCTGAGAAGTACTAACAGTCATGCTTCTTTTCCTCTTCCCCACTGGAGATTCTAAACACTGAACAAACAATAGAGGGTGGCAGTGCATCAAACAGTATTGCTTACATTGCAACAATGGCTGGCGCAGACAGGCAACACCGAGGCGTTCGAGAAAGAACAGGGTAGCCAAATGCCATCCTTCTTCCACCAAGCACTGTACTTTTCAAAAAACTATGTAGGTTCTTTTTTCTTTTTTTTTTTTTAAGGAGAAAATTTTAAAGACTTGACAAGGTAAATTTCAACTGTGAGCCACTCCAAAATGGCACTGCCTTGACCAGGGATAGCAATGGTGACATTTGGCTCTATTAAAAAAGGAAATTGAAGTTTTGCTTACAAAAGCATCCTTTGGTTCCACAAACTGCCCTTCCCCCAAAAGACATTTAGAAAAAGTAAATCTTCAGTAAGGAAGAGGTAGAAGGCATTTAGTCACCTTAAAGTTTACTTTCATAAGCATGCAGGGCTTAATTCTAGCAGAGCTGAAAATTAATCTTTTAAGGCAGGAGCAAAATTTCTCCCAATGATCGAATTAAATTTTGAAAAAAGTTTTTTGCTGTTGTTTTGTTTTTGAATTTAACTGACAGGAAGCTACTGGAACAAGATTACCATGCTATTCTAGTCTTTGTGGCTCATTTTCTTTAAACTGTGTATAGTGATCACTAAAAAAAAAAAAAACAAAAAAACAAAGAACAAAAACCAAAAAACCCCAAGATAGACTTAGTTATAAAGAAACCTAAATATTGTGTGGTGGCAAGTGTTCCCTAGACAAAGCACTTTGTTCCAAAATGAAGCAACCTGTTTCTCATTTTGCCTATCTAAACCTATCAATGTGTACTTTAATCAAGATCTACCTTCCTAATCTCTAAAATCCTGCAACAGTAATGAAGCCCATGCCCGTAGCATTGTATGGCTCCTTGACTAGTCTACTAATGGGTGGGAAAAAAAAAATTAGTTTACAAGGAATATTTTTTCATTTCAGCTAATATATTTCTCTACTAAAGTAAGTACAGCAACATTTTCTAGGCCATTAATCCACATCAAGATGAAAGAGTGCAGCAATGCCAACCTAGCATGACTGTGCAAAAGTATAGAAAAATGGCCCAAAAAGAACAATTGGAAATCAGAAACTAAAACTAGGAAAAAAAAATAATTACAGTTTTTAAATTATACTCTAAGTCATGCCAGAACATTAAGGAGCCTAACTGCTCAACACAGCAGAGGAAAAAAAAGAGTTCTACAGAGTGAAAGTATGAAACTTGGGAACAAGCGAAGTTTAACAGCAACAGGATTCCATGAAGACTGCCTTTCAGCTGGACTTACGAGCTTTTCCAACAACAGTTGGATCTAAACATTCAGTGCACTGCACCTCTTCAGACAAGAGCTGTTATCTCACGTTAATCAAGCTTTCCCCTTCTAATATTCATGGCCCTGAAGTTGGCATTCATACAGGCAAACAAAGGTAAACATTTTAAACACTAGCAGTACCTAAAGAGATGAGACATTCTCTGATAGCATATAGAGAAGATAAGTGGGAATCTTGCTTCCAATAAACAGCTTGATCACATACATTTGTCCTGAAGTTAATTTCTATTAAGTAGCATGCTTAATGCATTGCCAATGCTGCCTGTCTGCCCGAGCTCGACATACAAATTGCAGGATTAAGCATATTTCACTCAAGAGAACTAAAAATAAAAACGAGTTTTCTTCTATATAAGATTTTCAATGGGAAACATGCACTTCTGACTAGCGTTACCCACCCAAACAAGTGAAACAACCTCAGCCCACTCCCTCCCACTCCACCCCCTGCTTTTTTTCCCCACAAAGCAAGTTGAGCAGTTTTTTGTTGCACAGCACATTCAGGTACTCTACAACTTAGAAGTTCTCCATCAATGTATTTGCATAACTTCATTTATTTATAAAGACAATTTATCTACATGTTGGTTATCAGTTGTATCTACAATTCTAATGGCTGAAGAATCCTCTTTACCAGTCCGTCACTGCAAGGTTTAATGCCTTGATGACTGGTAGGTCAGGTGCTCCCACGTTGGCACAAATTCTTTTCATCCCAGGAAGTCAACACCAAAGCCAAAGATAAGACTTGACTTCATCACTGATAAAAAAATGCTATGACAACAGTTCTCTCTACGATGACGCTCCATCATCGAGGCAAGTAGCTAAGTATTTTCTAGGCTTAGGTTATAATCTTTATAGTCTTGCAATCAAGTGCCTCTCACAGGGTGGGTCAGAGATCCACATGTGTACACCACTGCATTTAGAAGTGGACACTGAGAAACCCAAGTTCTCACATAAATGGATCATGGTTTAGCATCCAGAAGATCAGCTTTAGCAACAAATTTTAAAACAGTTGTGCAGCTTGAATCAAGTAACATAACCATTCCCTTGGGATCTTTCAAACAAAGAGCATAAGACTAACCTTATTACAGTGACGCCCAATACCCATTAGGAAGTTATCTGGTTTAATGTCTCTGTGTATAAAATTCTTCGTGTGCACATATTCAATTCTACTGATCATCTGTAAAAAAAACCACAAACAACAAAAAAAACCAGGTAAGATTTCACTGAGATCAATACAATTCACTTAAAACCTTCAATGAAATAAGAATTTAGTGTTACTTTCCTCTGCAACTTCAGTTTCCATATTTGCTTAATGAAAACCAAAGGGGTTTTTTTCATGCTGATCAAATAAATTTATCTTTCTTGTATGTTAAAATCCCATTATCTTGGGCAGTAAACAGAAGAGTAAATACCCGAAACTGTTTCCCCAGACATTCAATTTCATGTTCTAACTATAAAATCCCATTAAAGAGTAATTTCTTTTTCTTACTTCAAACGAAGGTCTTCTATACCTACCACAGGCCAATTTTAAAGCTCACTCCCTCCCCCATCCCAGTTAGTCATTCACCCGGTTATTCATTCATCATCAAGCGTCACTTTTCCAGGTAAGAGTTTTCACGGAGCAAGTAACAACTTGATTGTGGCCCATACTGTCACATCTAGGCTACTGTGATCCAGGAATAACAGTCAGAAGGGAAGATGTAGAGAAACTCTGGATCTGTATCACCACATACAGTCACAATTTCCTGTGCGTGAGATCATGTGTTGATGAGATACAGCTTTCCAGTAACTACAACACTCTTCAGGCAATCTTCAATGAGTTGAACTGTTAGTGTCATACTCCTGACAGCTGTTCTACTGGACTGTGCCCTAAAAGCTGGTTCCTTGCACTGACATCATACATCCCATCTATGTGTCCCAGATGACAACTAATCAGTGTCATCTAAAAGAATACCACAGAAAAATCATACAGATTCCCTGGAGATGCTGTAACACTGAGGCTCTAACCGAGCAGGCAAATGGCTCTCTAAAGCCAGCACACCACTGAAGGCAGTTGAGAATAGGGACAGCTGACCTTGTCTCCATACAAACACCATGAGCTCCCTTGGCGAAGAGCCTGGCATTCTACGAGCACCTGGTTAAGTGACAACTTGATACTAACATCAATTACGTAATATTAGATGAAGACTAACCAACCATTGAAAACTCAACTCTAGAAGTCTTTACTGCCTTTCAAATAGCTGAATACAGCAGAATCAAGATATTAAATAGCAAGAAATAAATATGGCTGGCCATTTCAAATACTGTCCTCTCATGACCAAGTTGAAAAAAAAAAAGTCAATTGCTAGAAAAAGACTAAACCTGATGCCTTAACTAACAGACCTCAGTTTTAGAGGCCTTGATTAAATTTGAGGTAGAACAGCATCTCCTCTAACAACTTTAAAAACTGTCTTTAAGCACCAGAACCAGCAAAACTTATTTATTAGCTCGTGGTCTGGTACTAGAAGTTGCAGAAGGCTGTGAGTGCACAGTGATACTGAGTAAGAAAAGACCCACCCGTGCTGCCCTTCCACTACAGGCCTACATTCATTTTGCACGCCTCAGCACACAGAAGGCACCATTACTTCCTTGCTGTGCCAGTCAAGTGTTCACTTGGCTATTTATAACACCACATAACACATTATTTAACCTACTTAACCATGTTGCGCAGTACACCTAAGGGTTTTAAACTTCACCCCAGTAAGACTTGTACGTACCTGGTCTGCTAACATAAGTACTGTTTTCATCGTAAACCTGCGAGAACAGAAGTTGAATAGATCTTCGAGACTGGGACCAAGAAGATCCATAACTAGAACATTGTAGTCCTTTTCTTGACCATACCACCTGCAACAGAGGAAATGACTCAGGATTAACAAGAATCCATTAGCAGCCCAGGATACCATTAGCCCTCTTGGCTTCAAGGGCACATTGTTGCCTGATACTCAGTTTGAAAGCTAACTAAAGATTTGGGCTAGTAGTGTCTTATTTTTCCTGGAAACAAAGTCTGAGAACAAAAGAGAACACACAAGTTGGCAAGTGCATGTGCACATAGTTAGTTTTCCCCTGAGGGGAAACACCACTACATTTCAGCAGCAACTGGAAGACCAAACATCAAAAATCAAAATGCAGTCATGCCATAAGCCATTACATCAAGATACCTACAGTTAAGTGAGAGGTGTGTGTAAAAAGCTGGTTATGAAGCTGTGCTGACTACTGGTACATCACTGTAAAGATTCAACACCTCACTGATCAGAAGGCTACATCTTGCTTTTGTGAAGCAAAGTCCTAGTCCCAGCAGTTGATGGGCAAGGCACTGACCAGCTCTTTCCTGGAGGAGTCTTTCTGATGACAGTGATACAGGCAAGATACACTAAGAATATATCCCATCATAAGAGCAAGCAGATAAAATTAAAAGAATAAAATAATCAAGATACAGTTAAAGCACAGCAGTAGTTGGGGCTTGAAGATCTGTATAAACATTTTATTTCCACTTTAGGCAATTACTCCAGGAGACTAATGCATAGTTGTCTGGAAAATAGTTGCCACTGACAAAGCCAACAGATTCCTTGGTACTCACAGGATTCCAAGCTCAGCCAGGGTAGTAAAGCAAAATGTTTACAAAACCATAGAGAAAAGATTCTATATTTGGATTTGTTTCAGGAACTACTGGCCTGTACCTTCCTGCTTTCAGGATTCTAGTAGAAACCATGCACTTCATTATGACCTGCTATAAATTTGATAAGAGTTACATATGAGCTATGGGTCATAGTCATTGTTTTACAGGTCAGTCTAGGAGCTTTACTCATTCCCTATGTGAAAGGAGGATGCATAAAATATGCATTTTGAAAGTAGTCATTCAAATGAAAGGTTTTCCTTGAGCATGTTAATAATAATACCAATACTGTAAGTTTTATCAGGTTTTGCCTTCTAAAAATTCACCAAGTGTACTATGATGTACAAAAATCCCCCAAATTATAAGTGACTCAACTACAAAAGCACACTGATAGTATTATTATCAAGTCTGAATTTATTAAAAGGTTGATATTCACATTGCAACCTGACACTGAGCCATGAAACACATGCATTTTGAAAAGACGTGCCTAGCCAGCCCCGTTTAAGGAATGATATAAACCAGTTTTAACCACAAGAGCAACTAAGAAGAGTATTTAAAAAATGCAATGCAGAGATGGAGAAAGAGTCAAGATGAGACGTTGTTGAGATAAGTTCTCAACTACAAAACAGCTTCAGTTCAAGAATTACCAACTCTACCTGTAAATCTACTCCTTGGTTTCTGTCAAGGTCACCTATGCAAATGGCTGAGCTATTCTGACAAGGCTCCACAGGTCACAGTTGAAAATGAAACATTATGGTCATGTAGAGCAACGAAAACTGGACCAAATGACCTGCCTAGTCATTTAGGTGTGTTATGAAAAAGTCGGAAAGCCTGAAGTATTCTAGGATGTAAATCAAGATATAGACAAAATACGATTTTCTTCAAGAAATGGAAGTCCAGTTCACATGTTGAGTATAATTGTTCGGTAATGATTCAGTGCCCTGTAATTCAGTAATGATTCAGAGACTGCAGCATAAGGGGAAAAGAATCAAAGATCAGCCTTCAACTGAGCTAAGAAAATTTAGTTACAACATCACAGGAAAAGCTAAGCAGATAAAAAGGAAGTCTGCCCTGGGAGCTATGTTTTTAAAAGCATTTGGTTCCTCTATAGGGATCTCTCTGCTTAGTAAGTGCAGTAATTCAGGTTGATTGCACAACCTCCATTTGGCCTACTTCTGCATGTGCACGAGAAAATTGTAATCTCCTGACCATTTTGCACTAGTGGAAAGCAGAATAAATTCTACAAGACAAATAAGACAGGACCTTTTAACATTCAATTTTCATGTACATCTGCCTGTAATTCCTCACAGAAGACTGTCACATCTACTCCTTTCATTACTGGCATCTAAAACTTCTGCTAGGTTATTGGAGTAACTTGTGCTTTATTTACTATGCCAACACTGCAAGTAAGTTTTCATTTCTCTTGGAACATTTCCAGGGAAAATGGGATTAAGAAATAAGGCCACAACATGTCCATTTAAAGTCCAGTAGCTGCTACTACTGCCAGCTCCAAGTAAAAGTGTTAGAAGTCTTGGCTCTTCTTCAGAAACCTTGGATATTATGATCTATAAGAACTTGGCAAGTACTCCTTACTGCCATATTTGCATTATCAATGTAATATGGCATAAAAGCACAGATTCTTGGTGAGTGCAAATTCCGTGCACTTTGGCATACAAATTTTAACAGTACTGGGCTGAAATGCAAGACAGTACAGCAACAAACTAAGCACAATTCTTAAAAACAAGAAGCTAGTATTTCAAAGAGAAATCTTCAGAAATTCATCAGCAATGGAACTTGGTGTGAACTACTAATGTGAATGAAATGACACCAGCATCTCAGAATTTAAGTGTCCCACATCTGCTACAACTCCATGGACTATTTTAAAGTACACCTTGAAGTACATGATGACAACAGAACAGCAGTAATGCATTTTAAGCAGGAAGAGTTTTGGAGGGGAGAAGAAAGTGGGAGCAGGAGACCTAAATAATTGACAATTAACTTTGGGTGGGTAACGTCTCTGCATATAGTTACACAAAATGTGTTATTTCAAAAAAGAAAAGCTACATCACTAGACCAGAAAGACTCACTGTTTCTCTAATTCTGTCCCACAGTGCTGTATGTCCCATTAGGACATGCTTCCTAAATACCAAATTCTGATTCTCTAACACAGGTCCGTTTATACCTACTTATTATCAAAAAAGCCACATCAGGAGAGCTAATAATATTCCATACTTAAAGAAAAGCAGTGGATGGAAGTTATTGAGCACCACACAAAACATCAACAGGACAATATAGTCATGAAGGTCTAATTTTTGTCCTTGAACAGGCAGGGTGAGGCTGAAACATCTGACAGAGGCATCAAGAACCCCAGTCCATACCCAGGCTGCAAGGCGTTCCCCAGCTCCTGCACCCATGAAAATGCTTCATCACTCTCCCTTTCCTCATCTGCTTAAAGTTACAGATCAGTCAGAATACAGCAAATATCCTTTATGAAGCTTTACGTCAAAGCATGGTTAAAGATTGAACAGTGACCTTAATTTGACTTTGGTGACATGTCTAATTTGAAAGACCAAGCCTCACAACATCAGCAAGTTTCCAAGCAGCGGTTTAGCAGCCTGATATATTGCCTCAATACACAAACAGCTGAAATTTTGTAACATCTTTAATTCCAATATTTGCAGCCTAGTGCCAAATAACTAAGTCACACACAGTGGTTTAAGAATTCAGTTTCCAATCCCATACAGTAAAGTGGGTATGATGCCAGGTCACACGACAAGGAATATTTACTTGAACTCATGTAGGGTGTTTTGTTTTTTCTTTTTTTAAATTCCCTTGATTAACCTTGAGCCAAGCAAGTGAAGCACTGATATGCATCTGGCACTTCACAGCAAACAATGTAGTCAGGCCTAATCAAATTCAAACTCTTTTTCTGTTTCCAGAGCTACACCTTTAAAAAAATAAATTGTATAGTGTCTATCCCAGCAACTGCATATTTCATAGATAATGTCAATGACAAAACACTTGAGAAAAATGTTGGTTAACAGCTTGTTAGTTTCTTCTAACTGAGAAAATATTTGTTTATTATAGTATTCTCCTCACATGTAGTGTATCATCCTTTGAAAAGGTTAAATTGAGGTTGGTCAACTAGCAAAGAGAGGTGGGCAAAGGGCTAACAGAATTCAAACACAGACCATGAAACAATAGGCCCAGTTTCAGACTATCACACCATTTACATAGTTTTAGTAGATAACCCCAAGTTTCATCCATTACATTGCCACTTGTAATTATGACCAAGGTAACAAACCCAGCACAATTAACAGAGGTGTGTGAGCTGGTCACATGATGAATAAATTCCAAAGATTCACACACAAAAAATAAAATCTCAAATTCAGGTAAAGATGAACTAAGTTACCAAGTTAAGTACAGCTGTTAATCATTGGTAAAGAAATCCAAATCCCACACATTTTGAAACCAGGAAGGCAGTAAAGGCATTGTCACCATCAGCCTAATGGCACATCATTTTACCTACAGCTCATTACATACAAAACCAGAACATCGGCTCAGCATCACAAAGAAGTACTCCTAATACCAGAGCAACTACAACAAGACTGCTTAGTTCCAGCTCAGTAAAAGCTCTCCTCAATCAACATCTGCTTTGCCAGGTAACCTATCCTCCATTAAAGGCTTCTGTCAATTGCATCACTGACTATTCCAGGGGAGGCTGTGGCAATCCAGAATTATAAACACAACTGCAGAAGGTCACACTTTTGCCAGACAAAAAAATATCTCCTGGCACCTCACTGCAAGGAAGTACACTGCTTCTGTGATGAGACTAGAATAGTTAAACCATTAGACTTCTAGAAATCTTTATAGTCACATTTGAAAAGACACGCAGCAAATTTAGACTTCTTTTACATTACATAAGCTTTTGCTGCTTTCACAAGTCACAGGGTTTCAGTATACATGATTACGCTGTCTAGCCCTACGCAATTAAGTTTCTCAGGACTTGGGCTTTCAAACACCAAGTGGAAAACATTTTGTTCACATGACAAATGTAGAGATTATCAGAAGAACAAAGGTGGATTAAAAAAAGTTATTAAAACAAAAAGTGTACATTGAACAAACAAGCTAGAAAAAGAACTTACTCCTGGAATTACCCGAGATCACCTTATTAGTAATTCTGACAAGTCAGCAGGCATATGAGGGTGAATATGCAAGTCTGGAAGGCCTGATGAACACAAAAGATTCAGATATCCTACAGAAAACCAAATGACACTGAACTGATGAACACTGTGGAACCGTATTCCATTTCTGCAAGCATTAAGTCATTTATACAGAAGTCTCTCAAGTAGGCATTAGTCAGATGATGCGACTAAAGAGCAAACACAGATCTCCCTATAATCATGTCGCTCTAATATTAGGCATTACTGAATAATAAGTAATCCTAACCAGTAAAAATACAGTAAAAAAAGCCATTAAAAATACCTGTACTGTAAGGCAATAGGTATCAGGCTTAAGGTGCTGACTTGCAAGGCTTGTCACCAACACTCCGGAAATCCAAATCCAAATCAGAACAGGGGCAGAAAAAAGGACTTCAATAAAGATGAGAAGATGGTGACCCCTGTTACCATGTATTCAAACTGCTCAACAAGGCAGCCATGGAGTTATGCAACTACTCTTTATAGGTACAGGATGACTGTAATAGGGAGATGATTGTTAATAATAATAACAAAAAAAATAAACAGGGAAGAATACACAGGAGCTGACTGCTTATGGGTACAGGCAGGTCTCTGGAGGCACAGAAGCATGCTCGCACTCTGACAGAATCATGAGCATGGCTACATCAGCCTAGAAAGTTTGAACGCTGCACCTGATTGATTCACAAAAAGAACAGAACATTGTCCAGAACAAGGGCTGGATTTGGACCAAAGCGGTCCCATATTCTAGACTTCTCAGGACAGACATCTCTTAACAAATAGCAAAGTTTCAGACAAATCAGGAACTATACTCTGCCTGTAAAAATATACCTGTTTGAAACTTCGCAAATACTGAAACAACACATATAAGAAAGGTAATCTATCATCCTAAGATTCATTCATCTAACACGAAATATATTTTTTATTCCCAGTTTATCTCCCCTGAAGCTGGAAAAGCACTTCTTTACTGTTAACCAGCTACGAGCAATATAAGTGAACTTAACATAACATTGCATGACTGAAATACCGAAGTGGAATATTTAGCAGATGTCATCTAACATTAGTTGCCATGGTGAGTATGAATTAGGCCACCCAAGTACTAAATAAAGAAACAGCAATGAACACCCTACACTATGAAGTTAGACAGACCCTATAAATAAAATTCTGTATCATTTTTTGTACAGTTATGAGAGAAATATGAATACGTGAGGTATGCCAGTGCAACTCATCTCCTAAGCAATAGGGTCATTTTATCTGCCTCACATAATGCTGCAAACACACTTCTATGTAGCTGACTTGCTGTTTCACCAGCTGTTTAATGAGGTACATTAACACCTGGCAGGAAGCAACAAGAATATAAGTCAAGTTTATTTCATAAAAGGCAGTAGGTATCGGAAACTTTGCTAAGGAAGAGAGTGTTTCAGAAGCACCTTGGCTGATCACCTGTTCCAAGAGTAGCACTGAACAAAACTGCAGGCTTCTGCAGCTGATTCTGCAAAGGCTGAGCTAAGGCAAAGGAAAACAAACAAACAAAAAACAAAATAAAAAATGGACAGCTTCCTTTGTTTTCAAACTGTGGTCTCTCAGATCCTTCTACTGAATCCACAAAGACCAATTAAGATAGAAGTTTAGATTGTTATAAAACATGAGAGTGTTTAAAGACTTTCATCCTTTCCTTAAAAATTTTAGGTATTAATTTAAAAGACTAGCTTTCCATTTTACCTTGAGCTACCAATAAAGGCTTCCTGTTATCTACCAATGTGGTTCTGCCCTTCAAGCATAGAGCCTTAAGTAATAACAACAGATTAATTAATAGGAGACATTATTGCTAGAACCTTCCTCCTCATTACTCACAGACCTCGATGAACATACCGGTCTCGCCAATGAAAAGAAGATAGAAAACTCTTCAGACTTCATCTGACTACTAGTTCTGAATTTGATTTTTTTGTTGTTGGTGGTTTTTGTTTGTGGACTTGGTGGGTATTTTTCCAGTGATGGTTTTTTTATGGTTTCGGAGGTTTTTCACAATGCAGCAAATTGTTGGGATTAAGAGAGGTGTATTTACAAACGGTTAAACACCACTTAAAGAGAACAAAACTTGAAGTACTCAAGAAATCAGTTACGGGAACAACCCTAAAAATTACCGAACTTGACCATACTTTTCCATTACATGTTTTAATTAGTGAAGAAAAACACAGGTAGAATCCGTTATTACTAGATGAACCAACAACACGGTAGCAAGAGAACAGAAGAACAAAAAGTGTAGATGCCCTGTTATTTTTTTTCCAGAACCTTTAAAATATGCCTCACTATTTAGAAGATTGAGTAGTGATGCATGGGTAGCAATACTGAATTTCTCAACATCAAAACATTTTGCAAGAACCTACTGCATTGAAAACTTCAGAAATGTAAAGATTTACTTGCTCAGTTTGCAAGAATGTTTCAAAAAAAAAAACCAAAACCAACAACTGATAACACAAATTCGTTATCCCACAGTATTGAAGAAAAAAAAACCTGAAGTCCATTTTTCTTTCAAAAATACACATGAAAGTACCTAAAGATAGTCTAGAAGCACCTAAAGGTAATCTTCATAAAGGGTACAAACAATATTCGATAAATAACACACATGGCAAAGAATCAAGAGTGACTGTCACAGATAATTGTTAAATAATTCACGGAAAAATTGGGTTTTAGAGTGCTTTAATAGAGTTACATTATGAACAAAACATTAAAAAAATATAAAAATCACCAAACATTTTGTTGCATTCCTCCAAAGCAGACCAAGAATCTGGGAAAAAAAGTAGATAGTCCAAACTAATAGGATTGGTGCCCAGTTAACAAGATTACATCTAAAAATGCTTTGCCACTGAAAGAGAGGAAAAAAAGAAAAAGACAGCTGATGGCAGAGAACAATGAGAATAAGCCCAGCAGAACACTGTGGACTTTACATCATGTCCTAAAGGCAGATCAAATTGTTAGAATGTTAAGCTTGGTTCGAGAGCCTTTTGTGAAAATTGAAAAATTAACACAAATTCACGCATCAAGAACATACCACAGTTTAAAAATTTGTGGAGCATTTATAAAAGATAAGTGAAACTCTAAAAACAAGTTCAGAAACTTTGCCACTTTTTCAGACCACAGTAATAAGCAAAGTCAAAGATTCACAAGTCCAAAACGGTTTAGAATAATTAGAAAATAGACATTCCAATCTTAAGTTTTTTCTAGTTTACATGCAAATAACACATTCTGTTACAGTGGAGTACCAAGGCCCCGTATTCACCCTGCAGGACAAAAATAAGGTTCCCACCTGCTCCCACAGAAGCAATATTAGAAGTCTTTTCACTCCAAAACTGAGATTTTGCTCAGAAGCTTTCACGCAATCAGCCAGAAAGGCCATCAAGTCAACCTTACAGTCTATACAAGCCATTAATTATGTAGAACTAAAGAATATAAGTGACACTTTGGATACACTACCTTATCATCACTGAGTTTGCAACCACATCTAAAGGGCCAAATCCAGTTTTAAGAACAAGTGCCCAAAACGAATAAGCGATCCATACCCCACCTATTATTTCAGCTTTATGAGTCAGAGAAGCCACAGAAGACCACTTGAGTAAGGCAAAGCCACATAACGCAACTTCTAGTAAGTTGATCTTGGCCGCTGCATTACTGAGGTAGATGAGAAGTAGAGAACAAATCCTTCATTCTCAAATAAGGAATGCAAGATTATGTGCCCCCATTTCCCAGATGTGTAGCAGAGAAAAACGCTGAGTCCAGCTTACACAGCATGGCAATGGATAAACTTCGAATGACTCTAATTTTCTATCAAATGCTGTTTATGCTGTTGTTGTTTAAAGGTGTCACATTACACAAACTTTAACACACACATTGAAAGATTTTCCTTCAAGTTGATTCATCCTTCTAAATATACTGAGCCAAGAACAGCTTATTCTGAGTTGACAGCATACCATTATAAAACAATGGCAGAGCACGTATCATCAATTACACATGCAAAGTGACCTAAGTACAAAGTCATACATTCTCCCAGTTTAGCTGCCGCCAAAAAAACATCAGGAAAAGCTTGAATTGTCTGCAACAACATGCACAGCAATTTTCACCTTGGCCCTAGTCTTCATAATCACCTGTTCAAAGTCATATCCTTGTTAAGCACCTCAGAGATACATCCCATTTGGTAGGTCAAGTCCTCCCCCTTGGATTCAGAGTACCATAGGTTCTCCTACTAAACACATCATGTTTTAGCCTTTCCACAAGAACTGTGCCAGGAACCCTGCTCAGCTTCCTGAAGTTAAAAAAGCCCATAAAAAACCCCACTATTTTAGATTTCCTCAAGCATCACCAGATTTCATATAGCAAGGAGAAAACTAGTAACAGAAGCTCAGTCAAAGAACCTGTCAAGCAGCATCTGGTACATAAAAATAGATTTAAAATTAATGCTGCTTCTGAATACAAGAAAGGTATTTTCAAAAAGTTTTCTGAAATGAGAACTACTACACTGATTAACACTGTGACAGCCTGAAAGTAAAAAACTTTAAGACTGACTAACATTATTAAATAGATGACACACCTTCAGCACAACGAGTTAATGAATCAATTTGAGTGGTTTTGAGTATTGCCTCAGATGTCAACTCTTACTCAGATTCTTGTAATCTTGTCTTACTTTAGGGGTGGAGATAGGAGGAAGTGTGTGTTAAAGAAAGGCTGTAGTACCCCTGTGCTGGTGAGAATTCTAAATTGGTTACACAGAAAAACAAAGTCAGATACAAGAACATCAAGTACAGGGGAAATAAAAACTTAAAAGATGACTGCTCTAATTGAAGCTAGAAACAATTTTCTGAATATGCAAGATTACTTCCAGTATTTCAGCTTTAGATAAAATGCTATCACAGGGCATTTTAACAAAATCCAAGAAGTTAATCAGTATTTCACTTCTGTCACATGGAAGAGTGGAAAAATTTGCAACTTAGGTCTCCTTAGTGCACCAAACAATTCATTTACTTTCTGAAACAAAAAAAAAAAAAGAAAAAAAAAAGAAACCCCGAAAGTTTAGTGCCTGCTTTTCCAGTTTTGTGATGAAACCACCGATATCCACTTGCTTTGGCTGTTTTCCCAGTTAGCCTTGTTTTAGCACGTAAGTATACTGTGATATCTTTCCAAAATGCAATTACTGTTCTTTTGGTTGTGAAATAAAGGCACCCGTTTGAAGAAAAGAAGGAAACTGTAGTCTAAAATAAAGACTAAATCTGTTCTCACGTAACTAACTCTGTTTAAACTTCAAGTATTAGGTTTAATTCAGATATGTTTACTCAATATATTCACTACAGCCTTTTGCAGGAATAAGGACAGATGGCCAAAACAACGCTGTCTCCTCCTCTATACAGCTCCAGCTTACACTCGGGACTACAGCCAGTTTTGTTTGGAGGTGGGGAGGAAGGGGACAAGGGAAACTATTAAACTCAGAAAGGTAGACTTGGCTTAGGTTTTGTTAAAATTAACACATGATCTTGGATACGTCATCATTTTGAGCTTACCACAGACCCTACAGACCACTATTGACATAAGTGCACACACACAGTCTGGGAAGGGTTAAGAGATTAAATGGAATCCAGAGGTTGATCCAAGACCCAAACTGAAATAGTTTCTGCAACTCAAAGAAAAAAAATCCTTGATGCCACAGAGCAAACTAAGAAACACTAACTTTAAAAACAATTATTAGCAAATTCTAAGCAAAAAGCAACTTCTGTACAAAGACTTTCTGAACTAAACTAAGTTTCATTTCATCTATTCTGAAGCACAGATTCAGTAGTTGGGAACTAACCCACTAGAACACATCAATTATCGCAAGAAAAATAACTCCTCCTAGTCTGCCACACCAGTGATTTTCTTCCAGATCAGGAAATTATCAAACACTACTGAAAGTTTCAGACAGAATATAAAACAAGGAAGCCACCTAACGAGCAATTGGGAGGGATTAATCTTGGCACTTTAACTGTACGTAAATCCTAGTGACACATCTGTTGCGGGCAGCAGAAAGGGGCTGCCATTTCATTCCTGGTTGAGGTTCTCTGCAGTCTCAAGCCTTGCAGCACATAACTATGAAAGGAAAAGAGACATGCCTGAGCACGTCGCTTGTCCCAACACGAGAAGGGGGAGGGTTAATCACGTCCATCCGCCATTTTCTAAGCAGAGGAGGAAGACATGTTGGAACAAAAAAAAAAAAAGCAACAAAAGAAAGCAGCCATTTCCAGTACCGGCTCTAAACTCTCAACCTCATCAAGAACATCAGCTCCCACACCGAAACAGTCTCATACTTTGCTCTAATCACAACAAGAATTTCTGACAGCTCAGGAACTGCTAAAGATCTCACTTTAAACACACAGTATGTACAGATAAGAAAAGACAGTGAGTCAGTGGAGAGGATACTCAACTAGTTCTAAAGCTCAGAATGGAGTATTTTCCCCCAACATGCAACCCCTCCCAAATAAATATCTTTTAAATGGTGGTGTCCACTAACTTTGAAGGAAAATCACTTTATCGGCATACAGGAATCATTCCTACCGTATATGTGGGATGCCAACTCCTCCCTGCAGAATCTTGTATAGCTTGCTTTCATACAGCAGCTGGGGATGTCTGGCCTTCTGAGACTCCAACTTTACAGCAACTTCCTACAGTAAGAGGGAACAAGGAGTCAGAGCAGAGTGTCCACCAACCATAGACTTGCCACTGAGGTTTAAAGGGCACAGCACTTCAATATCCCACACACAGCCCTGCTGAAAAGGCTTTGAGATATAATTTTTTTAAGCTCTCGGTGCTCAAAGGCCTGTACTTTGTTGCGTCTTCCAATAAAATCCATATTGTGATGTTCTGTACACAAATATCCATTCCAGGACATGAAATTGAGCTGGAGATATAGAGTCTTCAGATCCATGTAAGTGAGGAAGAACATACGTGGGAGTTTCTTCTTTACAGCTCAGAGCCGTGAGGGGGAGGAAAGAAAAAAAAACCACCAAGAAAAAAAGAGATGAAGAAACAGGGGATCTTCTTTGTTTCTATTACTGTTGATGAAAATGAGACACAGTGTTCCCCAGCTGAGAGAGAGGGAAGGGAACAGATGAATGGTGGGAAAGGGACGATTCTGGCCTCTCATAAGACACAAAGTACGTTTTCCCACAACGGTGGCCTCCTCTCCGTAGCACTGCTGGGTGGGGGACACCAGGGCAGCAAGGCTCTGCTGTCGGCAGGGGCAGTGCCACCCCCCCGGAGACGAAGCCCCTCAGGCAGGGGAAGCGCCTCAATCACGGGGGGCTTCGCTCTACCCTTCCCGACCCCGCGGAGGGCGGCTGAGCCACCCTGGCCAGACGGGGCCGCCCGGGGGCGAGTGGTGGGCAAACCAAGGCTGCAAGGCGGCCTGGGGAAGGTTATCGCCGGCTCCCAGTGCCCCCCGCCAGGTGCGGAAGGTGAGGGAGTGCGAGCCGCCCTTACCTCCCCGTTGGTGATGTTGATCGCCAAATAGATGTCCCCGAAGGAGCCCGACCCGATCTTCCGAACCAGCTTGTATTTGCCTCCGACAATGAACTCGGCCTTGGAGCCGCTGCTACTCGCCATGGCGAGGGGCGTCTGAGAGGCCCTCCCAGCGCTGAAGGGCTCGGGGGCAGAAACAGAGCACTACGGCCGCTCCGGAGGAGGGGAAAG
>VXBW01005527.1:496945-516223 GCA_013400375.1 Thinocorus orbignyianus
CCGCCCGCCCTCCCAGCCAATGAGCGGCGACCTTCCACACCCGCCCCCGCCCTGGCGGCGCGGCCTGCGCCGGCTGTCCGCATGCGCACTGCGCGGGGCCGGGCCCGGGCGGAAGAGCAGGCAGAGGCGCACACGCACTCTCTCTTGCCTCTTAAAGGGGCAGGCGCCCCTGCTCCGCCTCGGCCGGGCTTGCTGTTTGGGGCTGGGAGTAGGGGCTCCTGAGGCCTTCGCGGCCTCTGCGCCACTCAGGCGGCGGGGACCGGCCGTGAGGTGGCCGTTGTGGGGGGCGTCACCGCCCTGGCACAGGCCCAGCCGCTGGCGCCGCCTCAAGGTTCTTATCAAAGCCCCAAGCGCATCTGCGTGTGTGGCGATGAGCTGGTTTCCCACAGAAACGCACTGAAAACAGCCTATCTTCTGCCCTCCCGCTGCCCTGGCCCTGCGGGATCTGTGGGGCTGAGCTGAGGAGCCGCCGGCAGATTTCCCACCCCTGTGTGCAGCTCCTGCTTCCTTCCTTCGGCCTGCCCTGGCTGGTTTGTCCCTCCAGCCTCGGCCTGCTGGGATGGCAGTGCCCAGCACTGTTGGAAGAGAGCCAGCCTCATGCATTTCTACCAGGCGATTCTCAGTCCAGGTGCAGGTTCAGGAGGACCCCATAGAATCACGCCAGAATCATAGAATAGTTTTGGTTGGAAGAGAGCTTAAACGTTGTCTAGTTCTAATCCCCCTGCCCTGGGCAGGGACACCTCCCACTAGAACAGGCTGCTCAAAGCTCCATCCAGCCTGGCCTTGAACACCTCCAGGGATGGCACAGCTTCTCCAGGCAACTGGTTCCACTGTCTCACCACCTTCACAGTAAAGAATGTTGTCCTAATATCTAGCATAAATCTCCCCTTTTTCAGTTTAAAACCATTACCCCTCATCCTATCGCTACAGTCCCTAATAAAGAGTCCCTCCCCATCTCTCCTGTGGCCTTTAGGTACTAGAAGAAGCTTTAAGATCTCCCTGGAGCCTTCTTTTCTCCAGGCTGAATGACTCCAACTTTCTCAGCCTGTCCTCACAGCAGAGGTGCCCCAGTCCTCAGATCATCTTGGTGGCCTCCTCTGGACCTGCTCCAACAGGTCCATGTCCTTATGTTGGGGGGCCCAGAGCTGGAGGCAGCACTGCGGGTGGTGTCTCACTAGAGTGGGGCAGAGGGGCAGAATAACCTCCCTTGACCTGCTGGGGATGCAGTGCAGGATGCAGTTGGCTCTCTGGGCTGTGAGCACAGGTTGCTAGCTTCTTCATGTTGAGCTTCTTATCAACCAACACTCCCAAGCCCCTTTCCTCAGGGCTGCTCTCAATCCGTTCTTGCTCAGACTGTCTTTGTGCTTTGGATTGCCCTGACTATGCAGCCATGTGGCCCCCCTGCAAGGACCATGATGCAGGCAGAGCTGCCCATCATGGCCACAGATCCTGGCCCTGCAGCCCCTGCCTTCATGTGGCCATTACCCCCTGGGTCTTCTCCTTCCCCAGATTGCTTTGACCCAGCGGCTCGTGCTCCAGGAACTGTTTCTTGCTGTCTGTCAAAACTGAGCTCTCCTCCGTTGCCCCCTCGCTCAGCGCTGTGAGTTTTTCCTTTGCAGGAACACAAAACTGTGAATTCCTGGTGACTCATCATCACTCCCTGTCAGAGCGGCGTCTTCTGCTGTGCAAGCCTACATTTGGGAAATGATTCAGTCTGCAGGAGAAAGAACGATCTACAGTAATGTAGCTCATGTATGCAGAAGGAAAGACTAGTCAGGGTGTCTACTTTTGAGGGGGGCATTCAGAGAAACATCTTTCCGGCTTGACTGGTGCACCCAAAGCCATAAGAATGATAAAAAGTTTGACTTTAAGACTAAGCTATGCACAGACTTTTTGTAATAGCTAAAAAAAGAAAAATGAGATTAAGAGATCCAGGTTAGGGCACGAATTTGTTCAAATAAAGTTAGAGGAGTCTTCTTAACAGCAGCATCCACGCCATGACAGAGGCACTCACCACATTTACTGCACTTACCTTGCTGCTTCATAGCTTGGTAAAGGCACCATGAAACAAACACTTTCTGTCTGCACAAGTCCAAAAAAGTCCTGGCATGTGTCCGTCTGGCTGTTAGGCAGCGAGGGGTCGGTGATCTGCCTGCGTTTCTTCCTGTGGTGGAGTCGGTCACCTCTTTAGTGAGAGACCAGGAGGAATGGAGAGGGAATATCAGAGGCCAGCAATGCCCTAAATTGCAAATACCAGCTTCAAGTTCCCCTTGTGTTTCAGGGAGCTTATATCCAAAGTTTTACTACAGTTCTCACCACATTTCTAGTAAAAATAAAATGCAAAGGATCCCGGACTGTGCCAGATGCACCAGAATGAAAATGATGCTCCGAGAGCAAGCTGGCCTCCAACTCGTTCCCACCTCTGTTGAGGAGCATTTGTGCAAGCAAGAATATCTGCACTCTTGTCACTCAAAAGCAATGTGGATCTTGTGTGGAGGAGCTCAGATACATCGCACACTAGTTAAGGGGACTGGAGTTTCAAGGGCAAAAGAGGTATCTTAATCATCATACTCATTTCTAAATGCAGAGCCCCTGTGTCCTTAGTTGCCCTCACACTGCTGTTATTGGTGATTTGCAGACAGCTTAGGACTGGTGTGCACTCACCAGTCTCTGGGCTTTGGTTGTTTGTAATGGTTGCTCTGGATGGGATCTGAGCAGTTTGGAATCGTTAGACTTGAGTCACTTATCCTTGGAGGAGCTGGATAAACAGGTCTGCAGCTCCTGGCCAGTAAATAGACCACGCATGGATATGCAGGAGAGCAGGATCTCCTGGGCTATGCAATGCTGCCACCTCCTGCCTGCTGGAGGACATCTCTGTGTCCGGGGGATACTGCTGGTGCCTAGGGCCAGAAGACCAGCAGACATCACACAGGACAAGGACTGGTCCAACCACACCTGGAGCAAACACACCCAGGCACACACCTTCTTCAAAATGCCTGCAGTCTGGTTGGGCGCTGTGCAAAAATGACCAATAGTCAGAATTTGGTATATTTTGCTTCCAGATCATTTTCAACATGTGTTCCCTAATGGGTCCTACAGCTGGGATGGGAATGGGGGAATTCAAAGGAGGATCGATCTAGGCAATGTGGGAAGGGCTACAGGACAGGCTGGAGGAGAGCAGAGACATGACAGAGTTGGCCAGCATAAATCAGGCTAAAACCAGGATACAGAAGAGATGGAAGACCTACCAGCACAGCTGCAGCTCTGTCACTCCTGACTGGGAGTGGTGAGGATGCCTGTGAACACTCTGCTGCATTGGAACCAGGAGTGTGGGGAACATCTCTGCTCCGTCTCCAGACCTGGCAGCTCCAAGCATCCTGATGTTTATTGGAGAGGAGAAGGAGGAGGAAGAGCTGGGGAACCTCATGTGCCACCATCCCACCGTGTGCCACACCGAGATGACCTCAGCCTGTTTCCTGTTTCTTCACTCCTGTGGTTGCAGACCACGGGATCTTTTTGCGGGCTGGGGACATCATGTTAGATCCTACCTCTCAGAGTTACACCTCAGCCATTCCAAGGCTCTGTTTATGCCTCCTCTCATAGTGAGGAGAGGTTGATTTAGTTTCAGAGAAGAGGAAAGTTGCATATCTGTTTCTGGGTAGGCACTGAATTTAACGCAGTGAATGAACAGTACTAGTCAGAGCATGATGGCGGAGGAGATGCATAGCCTGATGGCTCCTACATTTCAAGAAGCTGTTCAGATCTGGAGGTAGGTCTCACCTGGTGTGTTGTCCCTTGTTTCAGGACAAAGTCCACCTGTGCAAGACCTTTTGCTCTTTTCTATTTTGGCCCACAGATCCCAGCCCCCTGAGGAAAGCCACATCCTATGGCTCAATGTTTGGGGTTTGCCTTGCTGAGCAGTGGAGGCACTGACAGTGTGGAGGGAGTCCTGGCTTTGCAAAAACACTGCCATGATCTCTGCCTTGGGGATTGTGTCCTGAGTCTTCAGGAAAGCACAGAATTTAGTGAAGACAAACACAGACAATACCAAGATCTGCACAAACATAAAACCCGTGGAGATACTGTTTGGATTTAAAATTATATAAATTAAAAGCACTGAAAATGTAAGTTGGGAGGGAAATTTTAGGCTGTGGTTTCACAGCAGCGGGCCTAATCTGATTCACTGATGCTCATACAGGGTGGTCTCACTTCTGCATCCTTCTCCTCTCCTAGTCACCCCACTCCCAGTGCGCAGTTCTGGCAGCTCCTCAGACTCTCTATGGTCAGTTCAGCTCTCCAAGAAAATTGTCCAAATGGTTTCTCCTGGTATTTTCTCTGGGTTAGTGTTCTGCCAGACTAGTGACTCAAATGGCTCAAGAAGCTCCAGGGGACAGTGCAAGGGTTGTCCTCTCTTGGCAGTGACATGCTGTCAGCCAGAACACTAGTCGGGAGCAGTCATATAGGAAAACTGAAGAAACGTCCCCTGCTTCCTAGAAAGATGCCCTGCAGACACCCAGGAGAGAGCATGAGAATTGTTGAATTCACTGCTAACTGGGAGAACACCAGCCTCAGGACCACCACCAAAGAGGATGGGGTGAGCTGGACAGCTAGAGCACCCACAAGCTATTCTTTAGCTCCCTTTAGTTATTACTTGTTTCACGTCTTTCAGGGACACTGAGACAATGAAAACATGTTTATAGCTGCATTACTTGATAAAGTGAAAGGAATAGATCCTCTCTCTTCTCTTTCCGAAAGATAGGGCAGAAATCCTGCTGCGTGATCAGGCCTCCAGTGGGATCGACCCTCCTTGATCCCAGCATTGCTTAACCTTCATTTGTGCCTGCTTTGCAACTGAACATACCCAAACCTCTTAATTTGATCCCAGCAAATGAGAAGAGTGGTTTTGGTGTAATACACCAGCTGTTTGATGCAGCGCTGATGGAGCAGCATCCTCTTTGCACGCTTGAGACTGTCAGCAAATACATGCTGCTGTGGAGTTGGAACAGGAGGGAATTGCTCATCTTCCTGGACAGCGAGGATTTCTCAGGCTCCTGTGGAGGGAGGAGCAGTGAAATGACAAGCTAAGCAAAGTCACGATTGAAAAAGTCAAAGAGTATGCAGCACCTCTGCTCCAGTGCAGCCAGCTCACATTCAGGTCAAGTTATAATTTCAGAGCCTCTCTGGAGTGGAACTGCCATCTGCCAGGGTTTCCCTCCTGCTGCTGCAGGTAGAACCTGGGAGCACCAGGAATGCAGATCCTGAGCTATTCTGCAATACAGGAGGCAAAGGGCAAAGATACATGCCACAGCTGAGCCGAGGTGACAGATCCTATCCCCTACCCAGCAGCTGTCCTGGCCAGCCACTCTGGCAGTCTGGCCCCTCACTGAGCTGAGGCACTTCCTAACCTGATAGCAGATGATTCTTTTGTTTTGCCAAGCTAATTTTATAATGGTTTAGGCAATAAAACTGTCTCGTGCCAAGGTCCAACAAAGCTGGAGTTGATGCAAAGGAAAAAGAAGAGTGTGATCAGCAGAAGCAACAAGATGTTCAGAAATAAAACTGCTGTCTTCTGTCTTTTGACTTGTCCCTCCAGCCACCTAGCATCAGCCCCTCTCCAGAGGGTCACATTCACCCTGTGAACTCTGTGTAGCCAAGAAAAAGCAAGATTTGTACCTTCAACCTGAGGACTGATCTGCTCTCTGAAGTGTTTATTGTCTCGGAGAGATGGAAAGCCCAAAGCAGTTTCTTTTGCTCATGTTTTAACCTGGGAAGTATGTGGGCAAAACCTGGGTTCACCTGGGTACAGGTGAACAAACCAGGACACCACCAATTGATTTCACTGAGTCCTGGCCAGCCGAAGTCATCTCAGAATTTCTTTGCTCTTTGGCAGGAGGGGCAAGTGAGCTTCTGGCACAGCTGAGGAAATGTGTTTTAAATTAGGTCTGGGTTGCAGGTTTGTAGACACAGTGGGTTGTTTGTCTGGGGGCACCCATTCTGCTCTCGTGTCTCCTCTCGCTCCCCCTGCCCAGGCCATTGCACCAGGAGTATGCCCTTCACGCAGGGGCATTTGCCTTCCCTCCTGAGCTTTGGCTGTGCTGTGTCCTCAGCTGACTCTCCATGCAGCTATTTTTAGCAGGGCTTACAGCGTTTGGGAAAGCGGCTGGAGAGGAGCAGTTTGTGCCGGTAGGAACCAAACCAGGCTTGTGCTGGGACCCCACGTGAGGCATCTCACCTTCAGACGGTCCTGTCTGTGTGCCTGAGGACACCTCATGGGGTGACTTTGGCACCCATCTGGCCCAGCCTACCCCCGCAGGTGTCTCTGGCAGAGCGGGGTGGTGTGGGGCTCACCAGGTCATTGCAGTGGGACAGGAGGGATCTGGTCTCTCCACATTCCTTGGGCCACGTCCTTCTTGACACTCACCCACGCCAAGATCATCCACAGGCACCAGAGAGGTGCTGCTGGCTACTCCTGACATTGTCTCTGCCCTCCTGCCACTCCCTCTCCTGCACCAGCAGCACCGGGTAGTGGACTGTGGGGAGTCAGCCTGTGGAACTGGTCCAGGTTGAAAATAACTCTGTTTTTCCAGAGCAGTCTGACACCAGCTGCATTTGCCAGGCTGGCTCTCAGCACAAAGCCTTGATGCCAGTGCTGGCACAAGGCAAGAGGCACCATTATTTTTGGCAAGGGTGCCTGCTTTAAGTGTTCACACATAACCCTCAGAAAGTTGTCATGCCTCCTAGTCCAGGTTTACAGCCAGCACAGATGATGCCTTCTTGCGTCAGAAAAGATATGAGCAGCCGTGCCATGTCTGACCTGGAGCCTAGGTCCTCATCTCTGGCACTGCTGCAGGAGAAGGGCATCAAAACCAGGCAAGGCTGGGCCGAGCCTTCCCCACTTATGCCAAACCCTTGCATTTGACCACATCATGTCTCTGGACAGACCCCATCATCCGCAGCTGCAACAGAATGGATGTAGCATCGTGCTGGCAGAGAAAGGACACAAGGGGCCCTGGAGTGGGGCTGGGACAGCAGGACAAATCTTATTCTCACAGTGCTTGACTTGAACCAAAGGTATCCGTATCTGGGCAGAAGTTGTCCATGAACTAACAGCATCATTTCCAAGTCTTGCAAGAAGTTAGATGGGGAATTCTGCAGTCTGGGATGTTCTTGGCTGTTCAGAGTGAGGATTTTTTTGGAGCCAGGAAAAGGGGGATTTTCAAGTAATTATGATGATTCATAGGAAATGCCGTTGCACAGCTGAAGCTCTACCAATGAACTTATTTCCTGGAAGGCTCTTTCCTGTGAAGTTTCTCTAGTGAGCACACTAGTGCCAAGCAGCAGCATCTGCAGACTGCTGGGGTTGCTCCTGCTCTGCTGCAGGGCTTGGGTTATCCACACAGGCAAAATGGTTCAGATACACGAGATCCCTAAAAGTTTCTGTCTTGGTGGAGCTCATCTGGTCCCTTTCGGGATACCTTGCCTTAACTCTCTGAAAGACCACAAGATTTCCAAAAGCAGGTTCCTTTCCTAATCCAGTGCCAAGAGGCTGTGCAGTTCCAAAAGTGTTTGTGAGCAGATGAAGGAACTGCTGCTCCTTTCCTTTGGCACAATTGCTAGGGACAATTTTCTGAACAGAGTAAAGCTGAGGTCCTATCTTTCCAATGATGTCAGACTTGAAATTGCTTTGGTAATTCAGTGGATGCATTGGGAAGTGAGGCAAGAGACTCTAAAGAAGTCATGGGCCAAAAAAGATGTACATGGTAGCACAGCTGATTCATTGCATGTCAAGTGCTGTGGATAAGACTTCAGCAGCAGTTCCTCCGGTGCTTTTGAATTAATTACCCTGCTAGTGCAGAGTACTGGTATTTGGCATCCGAGGCACATTTCCTCTGTGAAACTGCTGAAATCAGTAGGGTTCAAATCACTGAGGTGAGTCTTGTCTAATGCTAACTAATTCAGCTTGTGGATGACAGCTGATACAGCTGGGAGCAAATCTTCCCCCAAGTATAATTTCTTGAACCATTTTAGGGAACATGGATTTTTATACACACCATGTGCTGTGATTTAGGATGCCAGGGAGGATATAAGGAAGGAATGCAGGCGGTGCAGAGTATCTGCTGCAGCAGCAGAGCAAGAGCCTGGAGAGCAAGATGTGGCCAGCTTGGTCCTATCTACCCAGTGCAGGCTTTGGCTGGGCTGGGTGGACACTGCTGCTCTCCAGTGGCAGAAGCCAGCTGAGCACAGTCCGTCCCAGCAGGATGGCCATCACCCTCTTCTTGTGGTGCTCTGAATCTCTTTACACATTGGGGGAAAAATGATACGGAGCAGTGAGCAGAGGCTGTGTCCCCTTGTCTCCGAGCCATGTCATGTCCCGTCCATCCCTCCCCCACCCCCCTTCTCCAGCTGGGATGCTCCCTCTACCTCCCACCTCCTGAATCTTAAAACAATTAGAGCCTGCCTCTGGATGAGGATCAGCCCTGGAGCAGATTGCAGCTGAGGGACCCAATCAAGGGCTGCCGAGTCTGGTGATTTTATCACTAACAGCACATCATGCAGTGGCTTTTATCAGCACCTCCTCAGGGGTCATGGAGTTGGTCCTGTGGAGTCAGGGCATTACAGTTCCTTCCATTATTTTTTTTTAAAAGCAAGTTTCTTCCTCCCAAAATTGGGAAGAAAAACATGTTTGATATCACCCCAGAGAGCCTGGAGAGGATGGTGTGGTGGAAAGGAGCCCCATCCCTCCAGGGGCTTGTTTGTTAATGTCTCTGTGATTTTTAAACATGGTGTTTCCTAGACCACGCTCCCGATTTCTACATCCTGGAGGTTTGCAGGATAATAGCTCTGAGGGATGCTGAGCGCTGGCCCATCTCCTGGATGCTTTGCACAAGGGCATGGAACTGGGATGCTATTGGGCGAAGTATTCTGGGATTTGCACTCAAGCTGGAGCATCTGATTCCAAACATATTGTGGCTGAAAACCTGGGGCTCCAGCCCCTTTGTGAGACTGTCCTCCCAGCAGTAGGAATCACTTGTGTCTTGTCCCTTCTGACACTCATCTGCGGGCCCAAGCATCTTCTCTACTCAATGGCGCAGCTTTTCATGTCATTCAAAAGCTTATTCTTGTTGACATCAGAAAAACCCATGGGCTGAGAGATGCTGTTTGATTATGTCTGAATTTTTTCTCTCCCCTCCTCCAAAGATCATCACGAGCTCCAGTTCATTAGCGTTTGTGAAAAGCACAGGGTGGAAAGTGCCAGATAAGGGGAAAGGCTCATCACATGTTATTGTCACCACAGTACTGGAAATATCGCTAACAAATCGATCAGCCCCTCGATGCACAAGGCCCTGCTCCACATCTTCTCTGGAGCAGCAGTCACGCCGTGTGGGTCCCACTTTATCATCTGAGCAGATGAAAAGGGTGCGGGCTGTCCTGTTTTGATGCTCTTCAAAGCGAGCTCATTCAAGGGCTCCTTTATTGATGGGCCTTTGGCTCATTTTAGCACCGATGAACAGCGGCTCAGCAGAGCTCAGCAGGGGCCACAGTTTGCAAAAGCAGGTGTCTGTGTTACGTGCTCCAGCCAACACAGGGACAGCCTGTGACAAGATTCAGCTTCAGAGCAGCTTCATGGATAGGAGCAAAGTGTGCCTGGTCTTGTTGGCACTTGCTGGCCTGGTCCAAAGCCCACTAGTACATGGTAGCAGTACTATTAGCAGACCGAAATCTTGTGTGACTCAGGCACAAGACTTGTTACCTCACTCCTGAGTGAGGTAGTTCCCCAGCTGTCCCAAGGTCTCTTGTGGTTCTGCCTCCAGAGGGACACAAAGACCCCCTGGATCCCCAGAGGAGGGGAAGTTCCCCATGGCAAGCCTGGGCTGATGGACCCAGGCTCCTAGGACTGGCACCAAACCTTCTGTATGAAGCAAGCCATCTGCATCACTCTGAGACTTCTCCAGAAAATGCAGGTGTGTGGGACCTGCCTCCTCTCTGCAGGGAGGGAGGCACGGAAAGCTCTGAAACCAGAGGGAAAGAAATAATTGACATTCACTGAAGGGTAGATGTGCTGCAGCCGTGAGCTGCAGCAGGTGACAGTGTGCCTCTCTCCTGTGTCACTGCTGGCTGAATGGTGGCCGGTGCATCCAGAGCATCCCTTGGATGCTGCAGCATGAACTGCAACAGCAATACAGGTACCAGGTCCTGGCTGTGAGCTCTCTGCCAGCCACAGCACTGGATATTCCCAGAATCTCTGTGCTGCTGTACTGGGTTGGTTTGTCATGGCAGGCCAGGACAGGAGCTACAAAAAGAATAATTGCCTTCAAAGTGTCCTGTTCACTTCCCAAGGGTCAGGTGGCTGAGAGTGACCCATGCTGTAGCTGGTGTGCTCAGTTGCTGGAGCACATGAAGTCCTGTCAGTGACCTCTGTGAAAAATTATCCTGAAAACAAATGTTTCTAAAAATAGAAATTTCTCCTTGTTTCACCTCTTCTGGACCCTCTCCCAAACAACAGACGGACTGGAGTTAGATCTTCCCATTAAAGCCAGTGGAGTCACATCTCCATAACCAGCTGCTGGTACCCAGCTGCTGAGAACTGGTGCATTGCAGGGAACTCCAAGCACATGTCAGCATCTCTCTGCATGCCCTTGTTGTGAGGTTTGCTTTGTCACCCGGGGCAAACGGAGATGATGTTCAGAAATCTCCAAATGCAGACTGATTCCAGAGTATCACAGCGACCACATCGTATTGTCAGACTACGTGGCAGCAGGCAAATAGAAGACACTGGACTCAGCTGGTGTGTCCGAATCACCGGCTCCTGCCACCTCTGAGCTGATTAAAACACAAGCATTAAGCGGCAGAGGGGAGATGTCCGGGCTGGTGACAGAGGCAGGAGAGAGCCCTAGCAAAAAACGTTTTAAAAATTATTTTTGATGACCGGAACATGTGTTCTGGTTTCCTTGAATTCTCAGAGTATTTTCCCCTCCTCTGTCTCAAGGACATTCTACAGGCAGCTGTTGGCAGCACAGCATGTGCTTTCATTAGACTGTATGTGGTCTGAAAATCCAGAGGAGACCAGGCAGAGGGATGCTCCCTGTGGTGCGGCTGTCGAAAAAGTGCTTCAAGAAAAGTAGTGAACTTCAGTTGACTGTTATCAACTCTTCTCCTAAAACCAAAGGGAATGAGACCATCTCATGGTGACACGGCTGGTCCAGCACACAGCAGAGGTTGGGGTGATCCCCCTGTGTGGGGCAGCCTCCCTACAGAGCCTGCGACTGCAGCAACTCAGGCTCCCCTTGTGCAAGGAAGTGGTGTGCCATCTTCCTAGTCCATGGCTTCATCTCGAGGCAGTGGTGTGACAAAACATAACAGCCATATGATAGATCATTTAAGCCAATATCCCTGCTCCAGCTGTGGCCCACAGCAGATGTTTAGAGAGGCACAGAGTAAGGGCACAGCAAGACTTCCTGAGAACAGTCCCTGAGCTCCCACTAGTCCTTCAGCCTTAAGGAAGAGACGGTGGTTCTTTGTATTTAATAACCCAAAGGATTTTTCTTCCATGAATTCATCCAGTTCCTGTTTAAACGCTTTGCATCTGTCACATCCTGTGGGGAGAAGCTCCATGGTTTAACTATACATTGCACCAAGAATCACTTCCTTTTCCTTGTTTTAAACTTCCCTCCAGATAGTTTCATTTGGAGCTTGTACTCCTGTACTGGAAGAGATGGTGAGTAATCACCCCTCCATACCTTCACATGCCTTCCAAGACAGTGCAGATCCATATCACACCCCTCTGTCATCCCTTTTCCTGGCTGTGAAGCCATTCCTCACACAGAGGCTGCTCCAGAGCTTAGGTCCTTCCTACTTCCCTTCTCTGAGCATCTTCCATATTCCTCTGGATACGGAGGCAAAGGGGAGAGCCAGACTGACATACAGCCTCCTGAGTGTGGGCACATCACCAGCTTATACAGTGGCAGCGCTTCCTTTCTTGTCCTCTTTCTTTCCTACTCATTTTCAACATGCAATTTTCTGCTTTCTCTGCTGCGGACATTTTGGAAACATCATTTAACACTACTCCCAAGATATCCTTCCTGGGAGGGGACACACCAGTCAGAACCCATTACTGGGCTACCAATATTAAGACTGGGTTTTGTGTGTTTGCTCTGCCTTTACCTGAGGTTTCTTGGCCACTTTACTGTCCCACCACTCAGGGAGAGGGACCTGGCAGCTCCTTGCAGCCAGCCTTTGTCTGCTCTGTTCTGAAGAGCTCAGTTCTGGTGGCAAACATGGTCACTTTGCTACCCTTGCCCTGTTGAGCAAGAGTCTAGTGGGAGGTGTCCCTGCCCATGGCAAGGGGGTTGGAACTTGATGATCTTTAAGATCGCTTCCAAGTCTAATGATTCTATGATCTGCCTAACAGGTCTGACCTCTCTCCCTTCCGTACAGCGTGGTGTCCCCAAAGTCTGTAGTGGAATGCCTGGCAAAACATCTTGCTAGACATCCCAGCAGACCACATGAACGAGGTTCGCTTTGCCGCACCCTTGCTAGATGGCCCCAAGGTCTCCAACTGATTGGTGGCTCTCCCCAGTCATGGCCTGGAGAGGAGGCCTGCAGCTGAGGCGTAGGCTGGTGAGTCAAGGCAGGTGGAAGAGGTGGAGCTGGCATCTCATCTACACACATGAGTAATGGAGACGTCCTTCTGATGCTGCAGTCATCTTGTGGTTGGGGGGGAGGAGATGAAGTAATGGCTGCTGGTGCACAGGGGAGCTCTGCTTTTAGCTGAAGCGACTGACGGGCACAGCACCCCTGAACAGGCACTGCCACTTTGGGGAAGCCCCAACTTGCCAGAGTCAGGATAACTTGACAGGTACCAGGGGACTGAGCTATACGGAGCCCCAGGACCTGGGCACATGGTGCTCAGGCTGAGCAGGAGACTCTCAGCTGCCAGGTCTCAGTGCCACCAGCACCTGGGACTCCAGGCCATCATTTTATATTCCATGGTGTTAGCTGCTGGGTTTTTTCCACAGCAAAATCCTCCTCAGTAAAACATCCTCCTTGCTAAGATGCAAAGAGGTGAGTGGATGAGGACATGTGAGCTGGTCTCAGAGCCACAGAATCATAGAATGATTTGAGTTGGAAGAAACCTTGAAGATAATCTAGTTCCAACCACCCTGCTCTGGGGAGCAACCACCAGACCAGGTTGCTCCAAGCCCCATCCAACCTGACCTTGAACACCTGCAGGGATGGGGCAGCCACAGCTTCTCTGGACAATCTGTTTCAGTGTCTCTAAAACCACCCTGCAGCCTCTGCTGCTGCTGGGGCTCCAGGGACCCTTCTCTTTCCACCTCAGGCTCTTTTCACCTCTTCTGGGTTTGTTCAGCCACACGTCTCTGTCTTCTCAGCCTTGGCATGTGGCAGCACCACCAGCAATGTTCTGCCAGGATCTTCAGCCAGACCTCCATTGATGCCAAGCAGTTGCCCACCTCCTACTTTCCACAGCCCCCGGTTGAAAAGCCCCTTTCTCCCTGCTTGGTTGTTTATCTGCTCATAAAACGAAGGGGAGCCCAGGCTTTAGGCTACTCCCCTGAATAGGCTCTTGGTGATGGGCTTCCCCAGCCCATTGCACAAACCTGGGGGGCTGCCCACCCCTGCCACCCCTCCTGGCAGTGAGTGGAGCTGGTGTCCTGATGCAGGGTCCTTGCTTCGAGCATCCTTACTGTGCTGTGAGACACAGCACACTCGCTGAGATTCCTGGGCCGGGTTTTGCCTTTGGTAGTGAAACAAGCACATGTTGATCCCTCTCAAGGGGGCAGCTGTTAACGCTTGCCTTTGGCGGAGACACAAGCCCTGTCAAAGCAGAGGCACTCCCAGTTGCGTCAGTGGAATAATGGATGGAGAGCTTGCACACCGACTGGCTTGGCAGCTTCGAAGGGCTGCTCCTGCCTCCTGCCCATCCTTTGTTTCTCTCCCAAGCAAGAGAAGTCAGCTCCTGCAACGTCTCTGCACAGGCAGCAGCTACTCCAGCAACTCCAGACCAACCACTCATACAGGAATTAGCCTGAAGGAGCGGGTGTTGGTGGGACTGACCCCAGAGGAGAAGATGAATCCCAAGGGGACATGCCTCTGCTTATCTTCTCGCGCCCTCACCTTGCACAGGAGAGCAACTGCACCCCGGGGTGGTGTACCAGCAGTGGGGTGCCCAGGTGCCCTGGTGTGTGGGTGGACCAGGGCAACAGCATGGTGTGCTGCCGCGAGCAGGCGGTGGTCACGTGAAGCTCCAGCTCTGTGGGTGGTTGTGATGACTTGGCAGGAGCAGAAACTGCACAAAGTCAGGCAGGGAGAAGATGTTGGTTTGATCAGTGGAAATTACTAATCAGCATAATTCACCAGAATTTTCTAAATTTTTCTTACCTTTCTCATGTCTCATGGCCTCCTCACTTCAGCTAGAAGGTGCTCGGTGGGATGGTGTGCCCTTGCCCTGTGAGATGGGCAAGGAGTGTTGTTGGCACTGCGTCCTGATGGGATGTCAGTGGCCCTTGCTGAAGCTGGACTGATATGGAGACATTTGTCTTTTGTCCCAGAGGTACAAGGTGCTGCAAACACCTCCACCCCTCCCTGGTGCTCCTGCCCAGATGCCCATGGACCATGCACACCTCTGCATGCTGCTCAGCCATGGTTTGCCAGGCCAGGCCAGGCCAGGGCAGATGCAGGGACTAAGTGCTTGTCCTGCTCATAGGTTTGGAGACATCAGCCCCCAGGAAGGGCCCAGTGTGTGCATTCTTAATCGGCAGGGATGGGAGACCTTGCAGACCACAGCCCTTATGAAACAACCTGTTTGCTAACAGGGTAATTGTGCTCTCCAGCAAACTGTTATCCTTCACCAGCAGGATATGAGCAGGAAAAATAGTGACCAGCATCCCTGCCTTAATGGGAGGAAGAAAAGAATAAATATCAGTACTGCTTGGTTCATCAGGCAAGAGATGGCAGAGGGCTCCCAGCAGAGCACCGCTCCGCACTGGTCCTGAGAGATCAGGCACCAGTCTCCGGGCAGAAAGGCAGATGCCTTGGCATTCAGTGACCTTAAACCAGGGTCTGGCTTTTTTCTTGAGCTGTCCTCACCATCAGCTGGCTCAGCTGACAACAGGAACATGGGCCAGATGGGTGAAAGGCCCAGAGTCACCAGCACTAGTACAGAAATGGAGATCTCAGGCTAGGAAAAGCAATGCAAGGCAGCAGGGACTTGGTAAGGAGAGGAAAGGACCTCAGAGGCTGGTGGTCATTCAGGCACTAAAATGTGGATACAGCAGTGAAGTGCTGTAGCCTTGGAGAAGCCGAGAGGGGCTGAAGCCTCCTCCCCAAAGGAGGTCTGCCTAGGGCCCATAAATAACTCTCTTAGAAATAAAGAGCTGACTCTTGGTTTATTCTGCTTGGATCAAATTCTATCTGCTTATTTTTAGGCTCTGCTCTGTCTCCTGGTGCAGGCGGTGCCCCCACAGCCATGAGGCTGGAGTGGGCAGCTCCTTCCAGACCACTGGAACTAATACAATCTCTGCCTGCTTAGGAGCAGCCCTCGGCACAGCCCTGCCGAGGTGTGTGGACGGGATTGTCCCGAGAAGGTAAGCACAGCCCTGCTTCCCTCCCATAGAGGATTTAAACACAGGTTACGTTAGCTGGGAAGCGAAGAAGGAAGAGATAGGAATGACATCTATGTGGTTTTTCAGGACTTGCCCACGCTGATGGCCAGCTCAGCAGATTGAAGACCTTTCATTTCACAGGCTTTTTCCTCGTTTGCCCAGCACCTTAGCTTGAATTTTTCTGCTTTGCATAGCACACACAGGCAATGGTATTGGAGGCAAAGTCCACTTCTTAGACCTGCAGCGTGGAAGTTTTGCAATTAGGATGCACCTGCAAGCACATTCTTAAGCTTTCCCCCCCCCCCATGTTTTCATTTCCACCATGAATGGCTGATAGCGTCCTGTGGTCACGAAGTCCTTTCAAGACGGGAAAGAAGTCCAAAGAACAGTAATAATGGAAAATTATAAGTAGAGGAAATGTAACTTTCCTGTGCAAACCTGCTGCTCGGAGAGGAACCCCCGCCTGCTGTTGTTAGGCATAGCCTGAACTGCAGTGCTTTTCATGACTAGGAGTTGAGTTTATTTTTTGAGCAAGCCCTGTCTAACTCAAATCTTATCTGGTGTGTTCCCAGAGAGCCCCCTGATGGCTTTAGCTTTCATCTCAACAGTCTGAGCTTTCAGGCTTTGAGTAGCTGGGAGTATCCCTGTCGACAGCAAAATGCTTTCCAGGAGCCAGCAAAAGTTCGGGGTGAGATGTAGGGGGCAATAATCTCCTCCTTGGCTGAAATGGCATCTTCTCCCCAGAGGCTGCTGCACACATGCTGAGCCTGGCTCTTGCTACCAAGAGCTGGCAGCCTCCACCCCGCAAACCTGACACCTTCTCCTTGGTGCTTTTACCATGACGACTATTTTGAGCCAGAGCCCAGCACCATCAAGCAGGTGTGTCTCTAGCCTCTGGACTGAGCCCATGGGCGTTACACAAGGAGTGTAACCACTGGGGGTCATCGTCCCATCAGCAGCTTGGAGTTGTTTACTGTTCTGACCGGTTGTGGGGTCCCCAGTTCAAGAGAGTCGGGGAACTACAGGAGAGAGTCCAGTGTAAGGCAACAAAGATGATTACTGGATTGGAGCATCTCCCTTATGAGGAAAGGCTGAAAGAGCTGGGACTCTTTAGCCTGGAGAAAGAGAGGGCTGGGGGAGACCTTATCAATGCTTACAAGTATTAAAAGGTGGGTTGAAGGAGGATGGAGCCAAACTCTTTTCAGTGGTTCCCAGTGACAGGACGAGGGACAACAGGAACAAGTTGGAACACAGGAAGTTCCATTCAAATATGAGAAAAAATTTCTTTCCAGTGAGGGTGACAGAGCAGTGGAACAGGCTGCCCAGGGAGGGTGTGGAGTCCCCTTCTCTGGAGATTTTCAAGACCCACCTGCCTGCTGTCCTGAGTGATGTTCTCTGGGCAATTCTGCTTTAGCAGGGGAGTTGGACTAGATGATCTCTAGAGGTCCCTCCCAACTCTGACAATTCTGTGATTCCCTTTTGTTTTCTTAAATACCACCAGAGCAGAGCTGGAAAAGTGCTCCTGCCATGGCAGTGGGTATGAAGAGGGGTCATGGTGCTCCTGCAGGATGCGGTGCCACAGAGCTGGTTCACCCTGGCTCTGTGAGAAACATCCTGTAAAAACAATTTTGCAATGAGGTTACACAAACCTGGCTCTGCTGCGGGAGAAGGCAGCCCTGCCTCCCTGCCACCCTCGTGTGGGGTCCCCCACACAGTCCCACACGTGGTCCCACACCCTGCCACTGCTTGCCAGGTTTTTTGTTAGCAGGGCAGAGCGCTTCCTGCCTGCATTGGTGCCAATACCAAGAGTGCCAGAGGACAGCCCACCCTGCTGAGACCCTTTAGCTTGGCTTAACCTGAGCACAACACCTCACCCTGGGACACAAACACTGTGCTCGAGCAGCCAGCGCCTATTTGCTTTTCCCTTGTAAGGAGAGACAGGCCAGGGCAGCCAGCTTGCTCTCCCTGGGGAGCCCTGGAGTGGTGACTGCTGTGACACTGCTCCTGGTCCCCAAGCCACCCAGGTGGAGCCACAGAAGCCCCAGCCCCAGGACTGGACAGGAGGACTGTGCGGCATGGCATGGCATGGCAGGAAGGGAACGGCTTGCACCAGGAGTGAAGGAAGGATCAGCCGCTCCCCATAAGGCTCAATGGAGAGGCCATCCTACAAGGAACTTGCTGGAGCCAAGTATCCTGAAAAATGTGTCTGAGAAAACAGTCTGGAATGGGAAATATGCCCAGGGCAACACCCATGGGGTGAGTCGCCAGGGTGGAGGGGGTGGCTGGGGATGCCATCCCACTGTGCTGGCCCCAGCGGGACAAGGATACCGTCCAAGCAGGGAGCATTGCCCTACTGGGACTCCCTCAGCAGCCGCAGGAGCATGGTTCCTGCCCTGGCATGATCAGCCACAAGGTGCTGGTGGGAGAAAAGCTTTCACTGGACAAAGCTGTAAGAGCGCCTGCCCAAGGATGGAACCAGGGAACTCCTGACATCGCTGCGATGACAGCCCCAAGGCTGCCCAGCCAGGTGTTTCGCTGCTTCAGAAAGCACCTGGGCAAGGACTGAATTCCTGCTGCCACCTGCAAGGGAAGAAGGACAACATCTTGTCCCCAAGGCCACAGCCAGGTAAAACCCTTGCTGCCCAGCCATGTGCGGGTCTCTCCTGTGGCCGTGCGTCTCATTTTAAGTCCATGGGCCAGTCTGGGAACCATTCATGTGAGCTGCACCCAGCCTCTCTGCGGGCAGGATGGGATGCAGGCAGGCAAAGCAGCAGGGCAAGCTGCCTTTCTGGCACCAGCACAGGGTGGGAGTCAATGGGGCAGATGCGTGCGGACCCCCATGCTGCCCTGCCCAGCCTACATCAACCCCCACACATCAGCTAGGGGAGGGAAGGAGAGATCATCCTGGACTGTGGGGAGGTTTGGCTATGGACACAGACACTGCCTGTGACCTGCGTGAGTCACTGAAAGACTCAGAGTCCTTTTTACTGTGCCACTTCTTGGACACTGTGGAAAAAAACAGGTGTCCCCTCCCTGTGGCCAGGCTGAGGACGAGTGCCCAGCTGCAGGACCTGGCTACAGACCAGCCTCTCTCTTCTCAATAGCTTGTTTATGAGGATGCAAACACCTCACAAGTGAAAAACAACTTCATGCCAAATAGCCACTGGTTTGCAATGGCCCAGTCTGTGCAACCACTTCCTCAGTTATGTATTTTAATTTCTGTTTGCCCTGAACTCTTTTCCACAGCTGAGCAGCTGGGAAGCGATGGCAGAGCAGAGGGGCATATGGCTGGGGGGATACCTGCTTGCAGGATAATGTGGGGAGAAGCCTGTGCACCCCTGGATGGGTTGTGGGAGCACCAGGGCACCGAGCTAGCACTGAGGCAGCAACGCACTGGAGCCATAGCAGGGCCATAAAAAGACACAGAGCACTTGTCTGTGTTTATTTCCAGCAGGATCGAGCCGGAGAGCTCCTGCTCTCCAGCTGGAGCTGCTGCCGGGCACAGGCCACCAGGACGCACGGCAGTCCGAGGATGGATAAGGGAGAAAGGCGGGGGGGACGGGACAGCGGCTGCGCTGCCAGGGGTGCCAATACAGCCTCGGGCACGGCGCTTGGCGACCCCCTGCTTTTGCAGATGAGAGAGATGGGAGCACCC
>VXBW01005527.1:516447-550028 GCA_013400375.1 Thinocorus orbignyianus
GGGGAGGGGGGGGTAAGGGGAGGGCGAGAGGTTTCCCTAGCTTGGAGGGAACCCCCCAAAGCAGCTTCACACTCTGGGGGATGCTGGTACAGGGACGAGTGACACCCAGCACCTGCACGCCCCTGAGCTGCAGGGCATCTCTCCAGGGCTAAGGGGATGTCTCAGATAATGGCTTTCCACCTGCCTCCACTGCAGCCCTTCCTCTGAGCGAGGATTTTGCTGTCACCCACAGGCAGGGAACGCTGGGCTGGTCCAACAGTCCTTGATGCAAGTCCTGCCTAAACACCTCAGAAGCACCCAAAGGGGCATAGGAGAGTGTCCCCTACTCCCCGTGTCCCCTAGGAGCCAATGCCATGCCACAGGCAGGGGCAGCAGCCAAATTCACAGAGGGCAGGAATGACAGCTGGCAGAGCAACATGTCTCTTCAAGGCAGGCAGAGTTCCCATACCTTCTCACAGGCATTTGCTTGTGCCAAGCCCAGCTCTTCTCCAGAACAGCAGTGGGCATGTGCCAGGAGGGGACATTCAGCCTGCCCGGTGCTCACAACTATCACCTGCTTGTTAGCTGGATCCTTCCCCAGCAGAGGCTTAGGCTGCCCTGCCAGCCCTGCTCCCACCGCAGGTGCCCAGGGCTGCAGCCTCCCAAACGAGCACCTAGCACACTGCAGTCCAGCTGGTGATCAGGCATGGAGGGTGGCACTGGCCGGGCAGACAGTGGAAGGCAGATGCGGAACCACTCTCCCTCTGCTGCTGCTTGTGCCGTCTTGCTTTTATCCTGCTGAGCCACCTCCTCTTTGCCTTTGTTCACCACCTCCTCCGCAGCCTCCCTGGGCAGGCAGCATCCCTCCCTCTGGCTGGAGTCTGCATGCAGCCGAGCTGTGTGCTGCGCTGGCGTGGGCTGTGCCCTGTCTCTCTCTCAAGGCCTCCTGCCTGGGACCGAGCACTATCTGTGATGCTTTGGGAGCTACTCCATCCTCCTTGGCAGAGGGTGTTCCCTAAGAAGGAAACAGCATGAGTCAGCTCCAATTTTTCACACTCTTCACAGGCAGAGAGGAGAGGGGAATAGGCTGTGCTGGGCAGGGCACAAGCATTGCACACCAGGGGCTACGAGGGTCTCTGACAGCGGCGCCTGCAGCTTCGCCCACTTCTCTCTCCCATCCTCATCACTTTTAAACCAGTCCTCCCTGCCACAGAAACGTCTCTTGTTCAAGCACTGTGAAAACACCCTTTGTACTTTGAATAGGACTCTCGAACAGGAGGTGACGTGCCAGTCGCTGATAGCGGAGGCAGGGAAGGACACTGGCCAACCCCGCTCTGCATTCCTGCACCAGTTCCTGCATAGGGGTGAGTGGTGATGGGCCCCTGCCTGCAGCTGGGGCTCTCCTTGCCTGCACCCTGGCCCTGCACGTGGTGCAGGCAAGAGTTTGGGCACATGTGTGTGGCAAGTCCCTGCCTGCCACACGTGGGTGTCTGCCCTCCGCTGTCAGCCTGCTCCTGGCTTGTGGGGCTTTATGGTCTTACGGCTCTGGAGTGTCATCCACGCCTTGAGTAACCCTGGGGATGTTGCCCTGGCACAGCAGAGGGAGCAGAGACACTGAGCTGGGTTGGGCACAATCCTAGCCTGTCCCTAAACCTCTGCCACCGCCTGCAGAGTGTCACACCAAGATGGCAAGCACCCATGGGGCAGAGCCTGATGCTGAGGATGCAGCTGAGACCGAAGAGGCCATCTATGAGGAGGTGTTGCCCTGTGACAGGATGGAGCTGAGCCAACGGCTGGCTGTGGAGGAGCTCATCACCACTGAGGCCAGCTATGTCCACAACATCCAGCTCTGTGTGTCAGATATCCGGGCACACCTCCAGAAGAAGCAGGTGAAAGGGGACACATACCCCACCCAGGGGCTGGGGACCATAGGGTGGATCCGTTGGGGAGCTGCAAGATGCCCAGATCACTGCAGGGAGGTCACCATGCGCTCTCCTTCCACCTTCCTGGGCTTCCCTTGATCAGCAAAGGTCTTGGGTTGGATGGACATTGGGTCTGACCCAGTACAGCTGTCCTACAGCTTTAACTCTGCATCTGTAATGTGAAAAGGCCTCATTGCCCTGCTTGGGAGCACAACCAGGTCTTAGCATTCCCAATGCCTCTTGAAATAGAGCATTGCTCCAGCTCCTCTGGTGTCGCATGGGGCAGCTAGATAGACATGAGCACTCAGATGGATGAGTGCGTCCAGAACACATAGTCCACCTCTGTCTGATGTATTTGGCTTACCCAGGAGCATCTTTGTTCCCTTCAGCTACCTGAACTTGACCTGGATGGACTCTTCTCTAACACCGATGACATCCTCCACGTCTCCAAACGGTTTCTGAAGGGTCTGGAAGCCACAGCCACCCAGGAGCAGGAGCAGTTGTTCTGCATCAGTAAGAGAGCTGACCCATGCCCACCCACGCCTTGCCAGTGCTGACAGTGCCATTGCCTGGTGGTGTGCCCGGGTGCAGCCCCCAGCCTGCCCACCCTCACACCTCCTGCACTTCCCTTGGATCTGGAAAGCACTGCAGCCTGCACACCATGATCCACAGGCAGCCACCCACTCTCACCCCACAGGGGAAAGGCAGAGCTATACAGCCTGCAGAAAGTGAGGGAGGGCAGCATGTGGTCCAGCTTAGAAGAGGTGCCTGGGATGCAGAGCACTAGCCCAGCACATTTGGCTGGCACTGCTCTGCCAGTTTCACCCTTCTAGCCAGCTGGGGAGAAACCTCCACCTTTCTCTGAGGTCATTGGAAAGGCCTGTCCTTCCCAGCCTCACTCTCCTTCCCCAGGTGCTCTGTTCCAGGAGTTCAAGGAGGAGATAGAGACTGTGTACAAGATCTACTGTGCCAGCTATGAGCATGCCCTCCTGCTGGTGGAGAGCTACCGCAAGGACCCCAGGCTGCAGGAGGAGATCTTGGAGACCTTGAATGCAACAGTGTAGGTACCAGCTGATGAGGCTACCACTTCCCCCTTACTGTTTTACTTGCTGGCCTTGCTGTTCTCTCTGGGCAAGCTTCCTGCATGGGTACATGCTGCCAGGCTGAGTGTAATATCATGGCTATCACCTACATGGCATTGCCTCGTGTAGTCATAGAATCATAGAACAGTTAGAGTTGGAAGGGACCTTAAAGATCATCAAGTTCCAACCCCTCTGCCATGGGCAGGGACACCTCCCACCACACCAGGTTGCTCAAAGCCCCATCCAGCCTGGCCTTGAACCCCTCCAGGGATGGGGCAGCCACAACTTCTCCAGGCAACCTGTTCCAGTGCCTCACCACCCTCACGGGAAAGAATTTCTTCCTAATATCTAATCTAAATCTCCCCTCTTCCGATTTAAAACTGTTACCCTTTGTCCCTAGCTGCTTGTCCTGCATCCTTGGGGCCACTTGCCAAAGGGGCACTATAGGTTGGTGATCTTTTGTGGTGGACCCCAAAACTAAGGATGGGTCAGCACCCACAGCTCCCACAAGCTCCACAACCCAAGAGGACACATTTCCCAGCTTGACAAGAGGAACAGCCTGGCTCCGAGGGACCTGCTGAACCTGTAGGGGTGTCACAAACACTGTTGGAGCCAGGAAAAGCGCGAGTGGCAATGTAGCAGCTGCTGAGATTTGCTACTTTCTGTTTCAGGGCACAGGCAGTGTGACTCCCAAAGGGGAGTCCTGCCTGCAGCCTGCCTGCACTTTGCCCACATCCTCCCACCCTCCCCATTCCCTCTGGAGCAAGCACTGATCCTGTGTCTCTAGCTACACAAGCACAGCACTGTTCAGGGAGGCTGGGTGCCCGCCCGAGGCTGGCACTGCCTCCATGGCTGGCAGGGACAGCGTCCTCCTACCAGTGTTCCTGGGGGGGTGGCCGCACAGCTGGCAGGGAGCAGGGATGCACAGCCAGAAATCCCCCCTGGCTGCTGGGCACAGCATGCCCGAGGCAGCAAAGCTCCCCTGCAGCTGCAAAGGGACCATTTTCTCCCCAAAATGCTTGCAGAGAAGCTGGGAGGAGCAGCAGGGCAGGAGGGCTACCCTATACACCAACCTTGAGCGATTCCCCTCTCCATCAGGCCTCACACAGGTGCATCGGACCTCAGCTTCTTCCTGGTGATGCCGGTGCAGAGGGTCACCAAGTACCCGCTGCTGCTAGGGAAGATCCTGGAAAACACCCCCACCAGTGCCAGTGCCTACCCAGCCCTGCAGGCAGCTGTCCGCACCATGGCCCAGGTCAACGCCAACATCAACGAGTACAAACGGCGCAGAGAAGTAGGTGAGTGGGCAGGGGGCACGGCATCTGGGAAGCCCCAGCCCAACCCCAGTCGACTCGCCTTGGTGTTCCATTAATTCCCACTTCAATCAGTTCAAAGCCCTCCTGCCCTCCACCCCGTCCTGCCTGTTGGAGCCACAGACTGATGTGGGAAGCTCCAGGCTCTGCTCTGGTCCTGCAAATGCCACTTCGGGCAAGACTTGAAGGCTGCAGGAGCAGGCTGGCATGGGGGGAGGCTGAGCACAAAACCAGTCTGTCTGCATTCTTGGAGCTGGGGAAAAGGGAGGAACAGTGCTGCCCTTGGGACAGGAGAAATCAAGCTCCCCACAAACAGAAGCTTGCTCTTCTTGGTTTTCATAGGACTTTCCCTGCAGCCGCCCTTCTCTCGTGGGTTATGCTTATCCTGTTGATCATGACTTGTCAGCTCCCAGCTTGGGTGCTGCTCACCCTCATTGTGATGTGATCCTTGAGGATGCTGTCCTGAAGTTTCTTCTTCTGGTCTTTTTTCCTCCCACCTTGTGTGCCCCCCACCCGAGACAGCAACCAAATACAACAAGGCTGAGCACCTGACACTGCGGGACCGCTTTGCACGCCTCAACACCCACTCCATCGCCAAGAAGACCACGCGGCTGAGCCGGCTCTTCATGCATGAGGCTGGCATCGTGGCCAAGGTGGGTAGCCCGTACCCCACTGCCTGCACCTACAGACCCACTGTTTGTCCTGAAGTCGTTTCTGGGGCTTTCCAGCGCCTCCTGAGATGCCTCATTGGGCGGGAGAGCAGAGCTGAGGTGACATAGCCAATGCTGACACCCAGTGACGTGTGCTGTCACACGAGCCACGGTCCCATTTTCAAGCCACCTAAAGGTGCCTCCTGGTCTCACATCCCAAGGACCACGAGGGTAGAAGGGATGCAGGTACACACCTCACTGCCTGCCTCAGAGCACTGCAGGGTAGTGCTTTGACCCCCAGAGGACCCACAGAACCCTCAGGCAACCCCGCAAAAGGAAGAATGCCCCAGCATTCACCAGCACCACAACCACATTGGAAGCCCTGTACCTGCACACGTCCCAGGCACCTTAGATTCTGGCCCTTTTCAGATTCCTGGAGATTCTTAGGATCTCCTCTGCCTGTCCCCAGTGCTGTGAGCTTCAGGCGGGTGCCTGGCTGCTTCTTGTGTTGGCACCCAGTGAGGGGCACCCAAGGCATTACCTGCCCTGCCCATACTGGGGATAAGCTGCCTCTTGCCTTGCAGATGAAGGACAAGGAGTATGATGATCTGGAGGAGAAGTTTCAGTGTGTGGTATCCAGTGTTGCTGCGCTGAAGGAGAACGTGGAATCCTACCTGGGCCATTTAGAGGTAAAACCATGACTACTTGCAGAGGGCTTGGCCCCACCCAGGCCTCAGGGCCCAATTCTTGGGATTGCAGAATACTCTCAACGATGGAAATCAGTGTCAGGTGGGGATATTCAGTGACTTGCATCTCTCAGCTGAAGATATTTTGCTTGCCCAACATCCAGAGATCGCTCGGGTCCAGCAGAGCTTCATACAAAGTTAAAGCTTTTTGACAGTCTAAGCTGGCTGTCATTTGAGAGTAATTGGTTGTTATATCAAGGCATTAAATAGCTGAGAAGTGGTGTTCAGTGTCGGAATTCTTGCATAGCAGGTATAAGGCAGAAGGGAAACAACAAACCTCCTTTCTGAGATGATCCAGTTGAGTGGCTGCTGTGATTTTTCTCGTGGAAATCCCTTGCGGCACCTGAGGGAAATGAAAGTATGAGCAATAGCAAAACTTGAAATCCCCAGACGCTGTATTATCAGGAAATAGCAAAGGGTTCAAAAAGCAGCAATTCAAGGGCTGGAAAGATCTTGCCATGAAAACATTGACAATGGCTCCCCATATAGCATTGGGAAGGAGGAAAAGGGAACAAAAGGACTCCCTGTACCCCAAGGAGCGGGTGAAATAGGATTAGAGTGGAAAACATGAGGATGGCAAGCAGTATGACAGCGAGATGTGACACCAGCTAAGGGGACAGGGTATGACCGTTCCTTGGGACATTGAGTGCTCCTGGACACCGGCCTGGCAGGGAGCTGCATCGCTGTAAGCCAGCTTGTTGGCTTCATCCAGGACATCAAGTGTCTGCAAATAGACTGAGCAGCCTAGATAATAAGCTGTGGTGAGGGGTCATGCTGGGGCTTGGATGCAGCTTCAGAGGAGCTGCTGGTGGAGGAAGGTGGAGCTGGCATGCATGCCCCATCTCTCTCCTCTGAAAGCTTCTCAAAGACATCCCGAGGAGCGGATGAAGACACGTTTTCATAGTGCAGAGACAGTCTAGCCTCTCTATGCTGGCTGGCAGATCCCTCCTGTGCATCTATCCGTACCAGTGTCTCTACCACAAGGAGAGGCAGATCTTGGTGCACTCACAACCACCTCTGCTTGTGTAAGAGACCCTGCAGGGTTGAGGAAAAGCACACAGGTCTCAGACCTGCTGCCTTCTGCCCAAAGAGTCAATCCCTTTCCCATTTTATATTTGTCTCCAGTCCCTCCTGTGGCAAGAAGGACTACAAAGCATTTCTTAAACATGACCACATGCAAAAGGACAGGATTTAAGACAGAAATCAGGGCAGTCAGAGAAACCCATGGCAGCCATTCCTGATGAGAATCAAACAGAAACTGTTCCTGCTGCTCCAGGACTGACTGCAAGAGCAGTCCTCCAAGGGTCAGTGATGCAAAGTCCAGAAGGAGCAGGAGGTCAGGCTTCTTTTGGCATCAGCAACAAACTGAGGATCTGGGAACTCAGTGCTGCCTTCTCTAGGTCTAAAGGTTGCAAGTCAAAAAAATCTTCATCCAGGCAAGGAGGAGGCTGCTGGCCACAGAGTTAACATTAAAGCAAAGCCTCTCAAGGCAGAGGAGGGTCTCCACCCAAACCATCACTAGCTGCTTTCCTCTCCCACCAGTCTCACTTTCCATGCAGAGACAGGGGGAAAATTTTGTACAAAAATGTAAGAAACTCCACAGAGCTACTAGAGCACCAAACCCAAGTGTCAAAGCACCAGAAAGCATCGAGCTTGGGCAGGCTGCCTGGGCCCTTCTTGCTGGGGTAGGAGTACAAGCCAGTGTATGATGCTTGCTCAGGGGCAGAGGTTTGTTAACACCTAAGTGAGCTCCATGCCTTGCAGACAATAGTAGCCCAGAGCATCAGTCCCACCGGGGGACTCTAGCAAAGAGCACCCAGGTTGGGACATTGGTATGTCTGAGAACACAAGGGTAGGTTACAGATGGGTTAGCTAGTGTTGGTCAGTTTCTGCAGGTCAGGTCTGATGGCTTGCTTTCTTCCAGGCATTCCTGCTGCCCACCCCACACAAGCGCGAGCTGCAGATCGATGAGGGACCTGCTCAGCAGTACCGCCGCCTTGCAGAATACCTCCATTGCACTGTTTTCCCAGAGTTTGTGAGTGTTCCTTCCCTGTAGATCACCTTTGGCCAAGCCTTACAGGGGTACACGAGCAGGGGTAGTGCAGCCAAGAGTTGAGGGGGACCTCAGAGCAGGCAGTGTCCTCACCAACACGCACAGTCCTCTGAATGTCACAGACAGAGCCAGGGGCCCGTAACAGGATCCATCAGCAGTCCCAAACACACAAAGCGAGGAGCCATCTCCGGGACCCATCCAAGAAGGGAGAGGAGGCAGGGCCAGAGGCACAACTACAACACAGCTCTAAAGTCCATCCAGGGCTGGAGGCAAGCTACAATGTCTATCCAATGGGTTCATCCAGGAACTGAGCTACCTACAGCGAGGTCCAAGATCCCTCTAGTAGACAGAGGCAAAAACCAGCATACCCACAGCAATAACCAAGCAGCAGCTGAAGGCCCTTAAATGGGCTGTGGGCAGGTGGAGGCCCCAGGTGAGGCTGGTCTGGGCCATTAAAGACTATTTGTGCCTTCAGGACCCTCACATGTTCATGGCCAGCCATGCACCCAGGGCTGCAGCAGAACACAAGATGGTGAAAAACTGGGTGCACTGTTTATTTGACTCACACAGGTGTTTGGTCCCAAACTTCAGTACAACCTAGCCATACCTTGTGGGCAGCCATAGTCACCTTTGGGAGCCCAAGAGCCACCTATCTGTCTCCTTCCACCTCCCTCTCTTCATTCTCTAGGATCCCCCCTGGCCCCGAGTGGTGGCTGCCACCATGGATGTAGCCAGGGAGGTTTTCTGAGTAGTGAAGAATGTGGCAGAACTGCCTGAACCCCACACCTGAATGCCAGCATGTCCAGCGAGCAACAGCATGGGGAGGGAGGGTGGTTACATGGGATGACCACACAAACCCTCGGTTGAGGCCCTCTGTCAAGCCAGGATACTATGACCTGCATGGGACAGTCATTGCAGCACCCCTCTTGGTCCATGGGACCCTGCACATGAGGGTCTACCAAGTCACTTGCATGGAGCACAAGTTTTGAGTAGTGGCATGCATGACTGCCCTCTACCAAGGGTTTGCTTTGGTTGGCATCCTGTGTGCCTTCAGGGAAGGATGCTTTAGATGCTCCCTGCTTCACACAAGCCCTTCAACAGGTCCCCAAGCCTTTTACCCTCAAGCCCTTCTTTAAGACAGGGTCCCATAAAGACAGCTGGGCTTGGCAGGGTGGGGGGCTCACTTGGAGAGCTGGGTTTTCTCACCCCACAGAAGCAACGGCTGGACAGGTTGGTTTGCCAGCCCCTCAGCAGCCTCTCAGACATGCTGGTGGGGCCACAACAGCTGGTCAAGAAGCGCCTGGACAAGCTGCTGGACTATGAGGAGATTCAGGAGCGTAAGAGTGAGATGGGCAGCGTGACATATGATGAGGAGGCAGCCATGAACACCTACCTTGCCATCAACGCCCTGCTCGTGGCCGAGCTCCCACAGTTCAACCAGGTGGCTCTGCAGATCTTGGGGCAGATACTGTGCTCCCTCTGTGCCCTGCAACGGGACTTGGCTGCCCAGGTCCTGCACCAGGCAGAAAAGGAGCTAGAGCAGGTGAGAGTGACCCCTTGGTGTGCGTGCCCAAACTGGCACATGTGCTGGGCCAGACCTGCCTTCTTCAGGCTTGGGACATCGCTTGGATGTCAAGGCACTGAAGGTTTGCTGTAGCCTGAGCCTGCCCTTGCAAACATACAGCTCCCTGACTGGTATTTGTAAGTGATCTCTTCTCTCCTTTGGCTGGAGAAAGCCAAATTGTCTCTTCCACTGCCAGGTAGTGTCCTGCCCTCTCTTTGAGGACACGACTGCTAATTTATTGATGTGCTGCCTGAGAAATCAGTGTTAACTCTGAGCTCCCAAGAGCCCTCTGCTGGAGAGGCGAGGAGGAGAAGGACAGCTCTTGGCCTGAGGAATGAGCATCCCTCGAATCTCCAGTCCCTGGGAGATATCTCCTAGGACTCTTCACTGCACAGCACTCTGAGCCTGACATTTGTAAATGTGGTGAGTCAGGCCAGTCCTCAGCCTTGGGGCAAAGCGTGGCCCTGGCGTGCCCCATGACCAAGATGAGAACAAGATGCAGCCACTTGGAGATGTCCTCTCGGGCACTGTTCGTATGTACCTAGTCATGAGAGCAGGTTCCCCTTGCTCACTCTGGGATGCATACACTGCAGGCACTTACCCCAGAGCTACATCTGCCAGTCTTCCTTTTTGGTCAGGTGGGATGGACTGTGGGCTTGGAGCAGGACAGCCGGACCCAGGGGCTGCTGCAGTGGGCTGGGTACAGCTCAAGAGCCCCGTGTGTGACTGCCCTGACTCAAAGCCAGAGAGCATCAACCTTCCTTGCTAAAGGGAACCACATCCCAGATGCAAGGTTCATCTTTAGTGACAAAGTCTGTTCTCTTGCTTTCTCACCTCTTTTCTTCCTTCTCCTTTTCTTTTGACCCTACCCACAGCTCTCCCTCTCCCCAGGGCCCTCTCTGATCTGTGGGTCTGTCCTCACAGATGCCTCATGGCCACATGCCTCTGCCCAGTTTCTGGAAGATGGTGGAAGACACCTTGAAGCAGTCTGGTGCTCAGCTCCATACCTTCTGCCAAACATTTGAGACAGTCACACCAAGCCCTGTGACAGAGGTAGGAACTGGGAAGCTGGATGGACAGGTAGGACTGTGGCTTTCCAGTGCAGAAGATGTGCTTATTGGGGAGGTAGGCTCAGAAAGTGGCATGGGGGTTGCCACAGCCACAGTATTTCCCCCAGGCTCCCAGCAGCAGCTGACTAGTAATAACCAGGGATGAAACAGTCTCAGCTCTTCTGGTTCTGGACACTTAACCCCAAACTATAAGGCAGAGCAGATAGTATGAAGGATTTTTCCCTCTAACCTTTCACTATGATGTGATCCTGCAGAAAGGAGAGCACGTGAACATGGATGGCCTCAGTCTCCTGCCTGTCTCATCAAGTGCTCCTGTGTCTCTTGCTCTCCACCAGCCTCTGAACCCTGCTGAGGAGAGAAAGGTCCTTTCCCTTGTGAGCAAGCATGGCCCAGACAAGCTTTACCAAGTGACGAGCAACATCAGTGGCAGCAAAGACTTGGACCTGACCTTGCAAAGGGGACAAATTGTAGCTCTGCTGCAAAGTGTGGACACTAAAGGGAACACGAGCAGATGGCTGGTGGATGCTGGAGGTACTGTGAGCACTATGGGGCACCCCTCCCCGCCTTGGCACCAGGGTCACAAGCCAAACCCGAGCCACTTCCTCACCTTGGATGAAGCATCAGGCCATCGCCTCCTGGGTCCTCCCTTCCAGGGTTTGCTCAGCCCAAACCCACCACTGCTTTGCCAGCTGCACCCATAGCCATTAGCTGTAAAGTTCAGGTTTCCCTGTGAGGGAGGGAAACCCTGGTTCATCATGGCTGGGAAAGGGGAATCCTGTGCACACAGGAATCTCTTGAAACCCCTTTCTGGGGGGAGGTTGCTCCTGAATATCCCCTAGTGATGGACTAGTTTGAACAAGGCTGCTGTGCCATTCCAGGCAACGGCCGAATTGTCATTCCTCTCTCCTCCAGCCAGTCCTACCTGTGCCAGGCAGCAGGGCCCCATGAACTGTGTGTGTGTGCGTGTCCTTCAGGTCCCCGAGGGTTTGTGCCTGCTGGAAAACTCCAGCCCTATTGCCTGGTACAAAGCCAGCAGCCTGGGATGCAGATGCCAGCCCTGGAGAGTGGCACAGAGAGAAGGCGACATTCATACGCACCACCTGAAGCTCCTAGGCCCCAGGTGGCCACCTTCAGCCCAGCTTTCCAGGTGAGAGTGGGGGACACCCCCCAGGGCCATTCCTATCAACACCACCAACCCTGTGCTAGTCCTTGTGTGTGCAGTGTGTGGGTGGGAAGGTGGACCTGCTTTCTCAGCACACGTGGTCATAAATGTGCAGCCATGTGCCTCGCAGGGGAGTGTCACAGCCCCTGGCCAAGTGTCCTGCAAGGCTGTGTCTGCCTTGCTGGGACCTGAAGTGGACAAAGCAAGAGAACTATGCTTGGTGGAGTCCCCACTGTCCCTCCACCAATGTCAGGACCACACTGCCCTCTTGGAATCAACCTCCGTGTCCCCTCTAGGTCCTGCCCTGCCATCTATGTCCTTTCCCCCTTTGACCCTCATGTCCAGCAAGGGCTTCCTTCCCTCCTTCCCCTGCCTTTTGCAGGTGGTTGCCGGCTTTTCCTTCACAGCCAGGAGTCCGCATGAGGTGAGCCTCCAGGCGGGGCAGCCCGTGGTGGTGCTGGAGCCACACGACAAGAAGGGGAGCAAGGAGTGGAGCCTGGTGGATGTGAACGGCCAGAGGGGCTACGTGCCCTCCAGCTACCTGGTAACCGCCCCTGTGCAGGAGCCCGCGGGCTGGAGTTTGCCTGTGTGAGCATGGCCAGCCCAGCACCCAAGGGCACAGGCTTCATCAAATGGGAACCATCTGCTTGGCACCCTGAAGACTCGTCATGGGAGATGCTGGAGGAGAGCAGCTGTGATGTCCCTGGGCCAGAGGAGTGGTGGGAAGCAGCTGGCAGAATATGGCCCCGTGGAATGTGGGCACGAGGGATGGCAGTCGAGCGGCGTGTTTTGATGAGTTGGCGTGAGGGTGCCACGTCCCATCTGTATTTGCACAAAGGAAAGGAGCACGGGGGAGTGAGGACAGGTGGCTGCAGTTTTCCAGGGATTTGCTGAAATCTGTGTCAGTGACAAAAGTGTCCCTAGGGGTGATGAGACAGCGTTGTCCCCAGTTAGATCAGGACCACGCTGCAAAGGGTGCAGTGCTGCAGAGGTGGTCTTCTGTCTGGCATGGAGCATCTGGGGCTCTTGGGAAGAGGCTCTCAGGGGAATTGCTGCTTTGAGCACAGAGACGGAGGCAGAGCAGCCCTGGAGACGTGGCTCCCTGTTCCTCACCAGGGTGTCACGTCTGCCTTGGTGCTCATGCTGATGTGCCAGTGTGGTCCCTCCAAGCAGCCCAGCCTTCACATCCAGCCTGCACCCAGCTGCTCTGTCAATGATGGGAGGGTGCCGGGCTGAGTGTGGTGGCCGGGGGGTCCTCCCCGGCTCTACTGGCCACCCGGCACCGCTCCTGGCCTCAGTTTCCCCCCACAGCACTGCGGGGCTGATGCCACCGATCCCTTTGGGGGACACTTTGAGCTTTGATGACAAGAAGCGCTCTGTGCACCACCCGATGCTGTGTCGTCTGACCGATTCGCTGCTTATAATGTCTCATCCCATCTCTCTGCCCCGCCCGTAGTGATGGGCTCCCTCCTTCGTCCCCCCGCGTTCGGGGCCGTGCCGTGGGCTGCGCAGACACTGCAGCCGCCAGGTGGCAGAGCCGCCCCGCACGCCGCTGCCGCGCACTGGGAGCACTGGAAGGGTTGGTTTTGGGGGGGACTGGCAGGTTGCGGGAGGGGGTCCCTGCGGCGGTGGGGTGTGCCTGTGCTCGGCCGGCCTGGGGACGAGCCGGCGGGAGTGTGGCTGTGCCAGGGCAGCGGGTGATGGCGAGCTGTGCAGCGGTCTCATCAGGGCTGGGGATGGAGAGCACAGCTCCTGGGGTTCCCAGGGCACCCTGTCCCCCTTGCCGACCCACACCAGCCTCCAGCAGTTTGACACATAGAATCATAGAATGGTTAGAGTTGGAAGCGACCTTAAAGATCATCAAGTTCCAACCCCCCTGCCATGAGCAGGGATACCTCCCACCAGAGCAGGTTGCCCAAAGCCGCATCCAGCCTGACCTTGAACCAGGGATGGGGTGGCCACAGCTTCTCTGGGCAACCTGTTCTAGCACCTCACCACCCTCACAGTAAAGAATTTCTTCCTAATATCTAACCTAAATCTTCCCTCTTCCAATTTAAAACCATTACTCCTTGTCCTATCACTAGACTTCCTGACAAAGAGTCTTCCTCCAGCTCTCCTGTAACTCCTTTCAGATACTGAAAGAACACATGCATGCTCTCTGGAAACACAGGCCCCTCAGCCCTGGGAAAACCAATCTGTACTGGTTAGTCCATGACCTAAGGTTGGGTCTGGGGACAGAGACATCACTCCTTCCCAAGGAGGCCATGACTACTGGGGCATCAGAGCTCTGAGGCATCACAGCTCTTTGCCTCAGTTTCCCCATGGCTTGCTCTGGTGCTGTGCTGTTGGGTGATGCTGTTGGGGCTCAGGGAAGGGGGCAGTGCCCATGGCAGCGCTGACAGTACAGTGTCAGCAGGGAATTCGGGAGCTCCCAGCTGCAACCCTGAGGGCCTGGTGCCACGCACAGGAGAACTCAGCCCACAGCACCACACTGCCCACCCCTCAGCCACTGCAGGCAGCAGCCTGGCATCGTCTGCGCTGCCCTGGGAACCTGCCACTTCTCGCATGAAAAGGACAATGGCCTGCCTGGCAAACGCTGGCACGTCAGCCCCTGCACCCTGCCTGGCAGGGTGGCAGCATGCTCGGCTGCCCACGGGCTCCCCGCAGGACATGCTTTGGCAGCATGGAGACTGGGTGCAGATTCCCGCAGTGCTGCTCTGCGGCTGTGGTCACAGGCAGGGCAGTGGGGTAGAGGTGGCATGTCCTCAGCCAAGCTTGCACCATGTGGGGAGGGACAGGGTGGGCGCCAGGCAGGTGGGGACAGGCCCCAGATGCTGCTCTGCTTTCACTCTGCACCTAATGCGTGGATCCAGGTGCTTGGTTTGGAGCAGAGCTCCCTGTGGGGTTCACCCTCCTTTCTACCTGCAAGGTCCTGAGGCTTTGTCTGTGGGGAGGCTGCCTCCACCCAGGGACCATTGAAATCCCCAAGCAAATGTTCACCCACAGGAAGCCTGGGAGGGGACGGTAGTGCCAGAATTGGGGACATTGCCTGGGGATGCACCCAGCCTGGGGAAATGCCGATGGGCTTCCTGGGGCAGGAGAGCAGGCAGGCTGGAGCGACTAGAGGTTGCTGCACAGGGGCTGTGCTTCTGAGCCTCACTCACCCAGCCCCAGCCCCACACTGGCAGGGCTCACACCTCCAGCTCACTGCTGATGGCTTCTCCAGATTTTTCCGTTCCTAATCAAATCACATCAGGTTGGATTTCCCTCCCAAGTCGCCTTCCTGCCAGCAAAGCGGGGCACAGATGCAATCAGCCCCGCACCAGTGCAGGTGACAGCAGGAGTCAGTGGCTCAGGCAGGTCCTTCTCCGCAGCTTGTGGGTGCCCAGGACCCTTGGAGGGTGAAAGGCGACAGCAGGACAAGGAGCACTGAGAAACTGCTGCTGCCCGTGCCCTGATCTGCCCTTTGGAAGGAGACCTGGGGTGAGCAGGACTTGATAGGCAGCTTCTCAAACCGGTTGGGCTTTTTCCATTCCACTCAACAGAACTCTGGATTTCGTGTGTTCTGAAGCAACAGCTCCCCTTTCCCTCCCTCCAGGCATGGCCGGTGCTGCCTGTGTGCCAGTGCGGGCCAGAAGGAGCTCTTTCCCCTGCCTGCAGCCAGCACAGGGGCTACAGACTGTTGTGAGGTGTCCTGGGCCCCTGCTGCCTCTCCTGGGTGCCTGCTCTACTCATCAAATGTCCATCTACCAGCACCTGCCAGGGTTGACAGACACAAAGGGCAAGGTGGAAACAGCCCACCAGGAGTTGTACACAAGCCACACACCAGTACTCTGCAGGAGATGGCAGCACAGTGGGGAGATACTGATTGTGTCGGGGACCACATGCCTGTCCCCTGCCAGATAACACAGTTGTGCTCCAAGATGGGTCCAGCCGAGGCACCAAGAGACTCCTTCATACAGTGTTGAGCCAACCAGTACAAGCACCCTGCCCGGCAGCAGTGGAACCAGTGCCCTGCCTGCCCTGAGGACCCAGTGGCGGTTGGAGTACTCTGTGGATGTCCCCACATAGGAAGAGAGAAATTAGTTTGTGTGGCTCCTTAGGTCTCTGGACCTGAAGGGGTGAGCTGGGTGGCACAGTACCCGCCACACCTGCTGCCATCTTCCATGGCCATGGCACCTTCCACATGGGTTCTATCCTCAAGACAGTACTTGACTGCAGGACATGGGGTACTCACATCCCTCACTTCCCCCATGATTTCAAAGAATCACAGAATGATATGGGGTTGGAAGGGACCTCTGGAGATCGTTTAGTCCAACCCCCCCACCAAAGCAGGTCCACCTAGAGCAGGTTGCACAGGAACATGTCCATGCCAGTTTTGAAAGTCTCCAGAGACTGACTCCTCCATTTCTCTGGGCAGCCTGTTCCAGTGCTCTGCCACACTCAAAGTAATTAAGTTCCTCCTCATGTTTAGATGGAACTTCCTATGTTCAAATTTGTGCCTGTTACCTCTTGTCCTGTCACTGGGCACCGCTGAAAAAAGACTGGCCCTATCCTCCTGACACCCATCCATTAAGTATTTATAGGTGTTGATCAGATTCCCCCTCAGTCTTCCTTCTCCAGACTAAAAGGACGCAAGTCCCTCAGAATTTCCTCATAAAAGAGATATTCTAATCCCTTTATCGTCTTTGTAGCCCTTTGCTGTACCCCCTCCAGCAGCTCCCACTGGAAGTGCCCCTCAGAGCCAGCGGAGGGGGTACAGATCCCTTCCAGCCTAAACACAAGGGGCAATAAAGGGCACAAGTGTGCCTTTAAATAGCCCGGCAAGGACAGGCTCTCCTAGAAGGAATGCTCTGGCTGGGCTGGTGGAACATGCTTGTGGCCCTGGGCACAAGGCGACAGCCGGGCAGGGACGGCTCCTTGCCAGGAGGTCAGGTCAAGGTCATGCATCACCCCAGCCAGGTGCCACCATGGTGTGGGCTTGGCGCCACAGGAGCGAGAGAGGGTGACACACATGCCAGGCTGGGGTCTTGCTGTGCCCGGGGCTGATCTGCAAGGCGGCAGTGGAGCCGGGCAGGTGCTGCTGCCTGCAACCTGCCTGCTGACCCTTGAGGGGTTTGGCACCGGCACAGCCAGGCTGACAAAGCAGCCTGCCAGGCGGCTTGGGTTGTCCAGGAGCGGCTGCTGCACTCCTGTCTAGGCTGATTCATATCCTGGACGTGCAGGCATTTGGATGGTGTCCACCCGTGGGGTGTGACAGCACACGGCCGTGTCCCTGGGGTGCCGGGCGCCGACCCAGCCACATACTGGAGAGCAGGACGGTGGCAGCTCGGTCTCCGCTCTCCCCTGATTTGCGGGGCATGCTGGTCCCTGGTGACACAGCAGTGGCCGTGGGCAGGGTGGGGAGCTGCAAAGCATATCTCCAGATGGAGATACCTGGATGGCAGGGAGGATGGCTGCATGCCCAGGTGTCAATGTACCCGCTGGCTCTACTGGGGCATCCTGGTGGTAGTGAGGCCAGAGAGGAAACAGCTGCCAGGGGACCCCTCGGCCCAGGCTCCCAAACCTGGACCCTTCCCCACACCACGGGGTGCCAGAAGGGGAGCTGAGGTGCAGCAGGGCTGGAGGGGAGCAGGGGGAGCCCAGCTGCCCTGGGCTGAAGAGACCCCGAGCAGAACTGTGCCTGCAACCACAATGCTGGAGTTCACCACCACTGCTGGTTCTGAGCAGAGCCAGCCCATGGCTCCCCTGTTCCCAGCCACCCACTGGCGTCTGGGAGCAAGGTGGCCCACGAGAAGCAGCCAGCAGCCCTGGCACACTGGCCCCCCCTGCAGCCCCTGCTGGCTCTGCTCACCATATCGCCAGCTGTGATGATGGTGCTGCATGCCCTGAAGGAGGGCTGAGCCCCACGGAGAGCAGTGAGACACGAGTGGAGGCATGAACAGCAGTGCTCGCTCCAGGCTTGCGCAGCTGGCACCTGAATTGTCTAATAAAGTGTGAAATTGCTTTCATGCTCTGCTACCTTTGCTGAGATGGACCATTGTTAGGCCCCCCCTTCCCAGCCAGCAGCCGGCTACTGCCAATGTCCCTGCTGTCACGGCGCTGCCAGATGAGCCCCGGGCTGGAGCTGTGCCTGGCATAGCTCTGCAGGACCACTGTGCTGGTGGCTGCTGAGTGGTACCTACTGTCCTGGGGATGAGCACCCCTGCCCTCCTCCTCAGCCCCTCCACTACACCCACCCCATGTAAAAGCACGAGCTGCTGCTTGTGCATCACCCTGGATGGAGGTAAATCCCTGCTGCAGGGCTGGGGGTTGCAGAGCCTCTTCCTTCACCCCATCAAATGCCCTGGAGGTGCAGGGGGCAGCTCCAGACTGAACCCTGCCCTAAGGCTGTGCTGCTGCTGAAGCTATGCCCTTTCCCAGGAAGGGCTGGCAGAAACATTCCGGCAAGGAGATAGGGTTCCCTCCAGTCATGCCGGGAGTGCCAGGTGCCACCTCAGACCCTTGCTCAGGTGACGGAAGGCTCCCACCTCAACAGGGACAGAGGAGCAGCCTGGCCCCGCCTCGCTTGTGAATGGCTAAGAGTTCCTGAACCACCTGGATGTACACAGAAACTGTTCTCCAGCCTTAATAACAATAATCAATCATCCTGCTCCAGGCAGGAGCTGGGGAAGGTTTTTCGTGGCTGGGGAACCAGCAGCGTTGGTGAGGGGAACTGTGGTGCCAGTGGGTGGGCTGCCCCCGAGGGGACATGGAGGTCTCTGCTCCAGCAGTGGCTGTCCCCCATGCTGCCCGCCGGGAGGGCAACCAATGCCCAGGTACATCCTACAAGGGGAAGTGCCGGTTCCTTGATGCTGGCACGGTGCTGGGGCACCTGGCTCTGTGCAAACTGGGATTTTGGAGAGAAGATGGTGCCAGCTGGGAGCCCAGACCATGCACAAGGCACAGGGTGCTCCCTGCCCTAGAGGGTCCTGTGGGTCCCTGTGTCAAAGGGCCAGGGACCAGGCAGCTGCAGAGTGGGGCTCAGGAAAAAGAGCCACATCTGGGATTTCTGATGGGATCAGGATACTTTGCCCCAGGGAAACAATGCCACATTTTTCCAACCACTGATAAAGTTAACCCCTTCATCTGGTTAAAGATTTAGCCCACAAAGCAAGCCTGGGTAGGACAGCAATGCTGTTAGTGCCACGGACTTGGTGACACTTGTCCAAGCAGAGGGGACTGACCCTGCTGCCCCCTTGTCTGTGGCTTAGCACCACTGTCAGAGCACTGCCCTGCAGCCAGACCCCACCATCTGTTGGAGCTGGACCCTGTTGTCAGAGTTCTTCCCAGCAGCCAGACCCTGCTGTTGGAGAACATCCCTGCAGCGGGACCCCACCATCCCCGGGCCGCATCCAGACCCCCAGATGGGGGATGGAGCAGGAGCATCCCCAGGTGCCAAGCTGAGGCTGAGCAGGCGGATGGCACACAGCCAGGAAGGGGAGCATCCTGCCGGGAGCTGCTCTTTCTTCAGTGTAACCTTATAACCCGCACCCCCCCGCCACCTGCCCTGGCTGCAGCTCAGCCCCGTGCCAACGGCTAGGGGAGGCTTCATGCCGCCGGGAAGCCAGCTTTGTCCTGACGTGACATGAGTCAGCTGGAGCCACCAGGCAATGCTACCCACCATGAAAAGTTCAGCCAGCGTGCCAGCCCCTGCCTTGTGTGCCCCTGCCCCACCATGACCCCAGGGGGTCCCCAGGTAGGGCCCGTCCCCCCACCCCCCAACCAGTGGTCCCAGGGTGATGCACCCTTTCCCTTGGGGCTTCATCAGCTCCATGGCATGAGGGGCTTCATTCGCTTGGCAGCAAAAGGCATATCCCTGTGATCTTGTCCTGTCCCCAAGGTCACTCTGTTGGCTGCAGAGCACCCCGGGGCTTTCCAGAGGCCACAGCAGTTAAGGAGTGAGCATGGTGGGGAGGGGGTGCAAGGCACCCTCCCGCCTTCCCAACGGCTCCTGTGACAGCTGCCCTTTCCCGTGGCCCAGCCTGGCAAAGGGGACAGACACCCATGGCCACAGATCTCCTCCCTGGCCCCATGGCTGCACACAGTTGTACTTGGGACCACAAATACGTCCCAAATACATCCCTGCAAAGGCATGCAAAATAAATTCTGCTGATGGCCCCCAGTCTGCCATGGCCTTAAGCCATTTTTGGGCACTGGGACTCCAAAGCCCAGCTCGGCTCCCCTCTCTGCCTCCCCTGCCCAGCTGCCCTTGCCACCCTGAGGAAAAGCTGAGTGTCATTCCTGTGTGCCATCAGGCATTGCCATCAGGCAGAGCAGGCACGGCTGGCTCTGCTGCCAGTCAGGGCTTCCCTCCCCAGCCAGAACCTTGCAGCCACAGCCCCCGCTCTGCAGCTCTGGGCCCGGGTTCCCTTCACTGCACAGGGAGGGCTGAAGGGGCTGTTGAGTCCCAGACAACCTGGACCCCTGGTCTGCAGGCACTGTGGCTCAGTCTCCTTGGCCAGTTCCCAGATGCAGGAATATGCTGCGGTGCTGGGGAGACACCCCCAGGGCAGTTTTATGCTGGAGCAAAGGCAGATGGTGCAGTGGGAGGCGGGGATGGAGATGCTCAGGTGAGCACTGAAGGGAAGGGAGAGGGCAGAGGGGTCACCCTGCCTTATACAGGCTGGGACCCTGGCAAGGCAGCCCGCTGGCACACTGCAGGAGACACAGCACATTCCTCTTCTGCCACAGGCCCTTTCTGAGGAGCCACCAGTTCAGTGTCAAAAGCCCTTTCAAAGCCTTTTCCTCCCACCTAGCAGAAGAGCCTCCTAATTTGCACCTCGCCTCCCCACTGCCTGGAGCCATGCCATCTGCTAGAGAAAACCAGGTGCTGGGAGCAGCCAGGCCACCGGCACTCTAACCCAGCAGCATTCCCGAGCCCTCCTTCATTAGCATTCCTCCTCTTCCAGCCTGTACAGCCTGTTCCCAAGGCCCCGAGTGTTAATTGAATTACTTCCCCCAGAACTGCCATAGCTTTGGGGACTAGAACATCTGCATGTACCACGGGCAGCCTGCACTGCGCCAGCTCAGCCCTTCCCGGTGCTCCCCGCTTTCCCCCCAGGATGAACCAGTTGCAGGGAAGATAAACAGACTTGGTTTGGTTTTTTTTTTTTTGGCAAAGACAATTCCAGGTTGATGTGAAGGTGCAAATAGCCCCATTGCAAAGACTCGCAGAATGAAGGGAAGGGAGTCAAAGCGCGAATCAGAAGCCTCAAGGGCTTTGGTAGTGAGCTCTGCAAGCCTTCATCGGGCTGTGGGGGGCTGGGAACCATCCTGCAGCTGCTGGAGCTGTCTTTATGCCTGCTGTCGAGCAGCAGCCCATCGAGCCACCAGTCTGAGGCTGCTGCTGCATCTCTACCTGATGAAGGTGATTTGTGGGTCTAAAATTCGCCTTATTTGGGCTGCACCCGACCATAGCTACAAGCTGCAGACAAGAATGCCCTTTGTGTACCCAGCCCGCATCCTGGCTGGGATTTACCTAGAACAGCCCCAGGGCAGAACGGCTGGGTGGGGATGTTGGGGAGAAGTGAGAAGGTTGCCTGGTGTTTGTTTTTACTAATGAAGCCCCATAATCAAATAATTTCAACTTTAATTGTGAAGCCAGCAGGTAGATTTCTGTCTCCAGATGGGACGTGATAGGAATAGTTGAAGGCTGGGCAATTTCTGCTGTTCACCTTAATACCTGGAGCAAGGCCGATGGGAGCAGCCTCCAGGAGGCTCTCCCCCTGCCTCGGATGAGCCTGGTCCCCATGAGCTGCAGGCACCATATGAGCCCCCTTGGCATCATTAAAAAAAGGACTGAAGACCAAAAAAATCCTACAAAAAGGGGGTTTCCTGCACCTAACCGAGCCATTCCCAGTTGCAAGCAGAGGTGCATCAAGTGGCAGTGCCGGCAGAGCCTGGGGCTGTGAAGCTGAGCTGCAGCAGGGAGATGTTCCTTGGAGCACCAGCTCAGCCAGCATCCCACCCGTGCCACCCTGGGACCTCATCTTGTCCAAACCCCACCATGCCTGGGGGCCTAGAGCACCGGATCCCCTGAGGGCATGGCAGCTTTCCCAAGCAATTTGTATGAAATGTGGGACTTGAGCTGGGGGTCAGCCCCAAAGCCTCTCCTGCTTCGTTGCCCTGGGAAAGTTAACCCCAGGGAATGTGCTGCTGCCATACCTGGGTCAGAGCAGGGGGAACAAGAGCTGTTTCCCCTGTTTTCATCTCCCAGCTGTCAGGATATATGAAATCTATTTGTGGCTTCTACGTACTGTCTCATTTTTTTGAGTGCTTGGACTTTGGGAAAAGAGGAAAATAAAGAAACTGGGTCATTTTCTATTTATTTGGAAGAGCTGAGATGCTAGTCCTCCAGCTGCAGAGAGATCTGCTCACGTCTCTGTGGGGCTTGTGGAAGTTGGAAACAAGCGACGAGGGAGAGGAGAAACCTCCCCCTCACCAAAAAAAATAACATGTTCTGCTCAGTTTCTTGGGGGGAACAGGGTGCAGTGAGATTGGGATTGTCCTCCTGATTAAAACAGCTAATTCAGGCTAAACACTTCTCTGCTTCTCGTGGTGGAGAAATCGAGCCGGAGAGGGCTGGGTTGCTCTGGGACTGATTCACTCCCCCTGGCTGGGGGTATTCCCTGCTGCCTGCCAGGCCTTGGCAAGAGACTGGCAGCCAGGTCCCTGGAAGTGTCATGGGAAGAAGTGCTCCTCTCCTTCCATCAGAGAGGCTTATTCCTCCCAGAAGAGGACAAGGGCAGAGGGCCGGGGTGGTACAGCGTGATCCAGGCAGGTCATGCCAAATAGAAAATACTTAGTGCTCTTGTTAGTGCAGTTGCCATAGCCATAAGAGGGCAGATCCATCTCTTATCAGGGATGGCTGCTCCTGCTTTCACTCCGCAAGCTTCTGACCTCCCTGTGCCTGCAGTCCTGCTCCCGGTGCTGACAGCATTTCTGGAATCCCCTGGAAGAGATGCAGACCAGGGCACACTGGGCACTGAGCAGCTACCAGCCGGGCCTCTTTGCTCTTATCTGCTCTCCCTTTTTGTGCCTGAGTCATCAGAGACAAAAGCATCAAATCAGAAAAAAAGTCACTAACTTGCTAAGCAAATACAGATGAAAATCCTCACTTTATTTTTTGAAATCAGAGCTCTCTCTCCTCGGGGCTTGAAGCAGCATCTTCCCTCCCCCAGCCTTCCCCTGGCCAGGTCTGTTCCAGCCCCACACATGTCCCCAAGGGTGAGGAGAGGAGAGAGATACAGACACTGCCCCATGGGCAAGACTTGGCCCACAGCAGCCCATGCTCTCGCTGTCGATGTGGGTCTCCAGCCAGGATGGGGAGAGCCCCGTGTGCGGTGGGCTCCAGCTACATGAAACTGCAGCAGGTCTCCCAGCCTGGGCTTGGGTGTGCTGGGGACATCCAGCTGGAGCGACGTGTCCCTGTCCTTCCCCGGCAGCACCCATCCCTGCTACCGGCACAGCACCCTCTGCCCGGAGCTGGGCACATCCCTGGCAGCTCGTGCCTCCCATGGGGCTGCAGCTCACATATCCCTATCCCAGCTGGTCCATAACGATCCGTGATTTCACCCTTCTTCCTCTTCTTCCTTTTTTTTTTTTTTTTTTCCCCCCCCCATTAACAAATGGGAATTAAATTGAGGCCACTAAACTCATTCGTGCTCGCAGCCGTAACGGGATTGCAGGCAGCTTTTCACCACCAGCTCTTCACAGCAGCTGCCTGTCTCCGGCTGGAAAACCGCAGCGTGCTTGCTCCTGCTGCCAGAGCCCAGCATGCTGCTGCCTGCTCCCTGCCTGCTCCCTGCCTGCTGTGCCGGCAGCACACGTGGGAAGGCAGGGCTGGGGTTAAGCCCAACCAGACCAAAATACGCGTGAGCAATTTCTCTCTCACGTGAGCGCACTCGGGGCCAAAAGGCACCGCACGGCTCCTGCCTGGGGTCCTGCGGCTGCACCTGGCCCGAAGCCCCATCGCACTGGGTTTACCCAGCGTCCCGGGGGTGCCTGCTTGTCTGCTCTCCTACCACCCAAGGAAAAAGCCCCTGAAAATGCCCGTAGACAGCAAAGGAGGGCAGGCGTGAGCATGCTGGGAAGGAACAGCTGCTGGGAATTTAAATGACCGGCCGTGAATGCTGGTTTTGTTTTGTCCCAGCCGGAGCTACACTCCACTCCGGCCAGGAGGCATTCAAATGCAGCTGCTCACAGGGCTCGCGCCTGAAAATAAAGTCAGTCTGGAAAACCCAGGGAGAAACCAAGCTTGAGAGGAGCCCTGGTGTGGCACCTTGCCCCTGCCCAGCCCTGCCAAAAGCCACAGCCCCAAGGGAGAAACTGGCAGAGCCAGCCAGAGTGCGTAGAGCTGCCGGGACAGGGGCGTGCAGGAGCCAGGATGGGATCTCCCCAGGGCCTCTGGTACAGCTTTATTCTCATCCACCAGAAGGAAGAGTGATGGAAGGAGCAGAGATGTTCAGGAAGTGAGGCGTGCTTCCTGCTCACTTCCTGCATGCTTCCCACTCACCACGCTTGGTGGGACACTGTCATGGAGCTGGGGCTGGGCAGCAGAGGCAGACTTTCCCAGGAAGAACCTCAATGTGAAGATGTCAGCTTGACCACCAGCATTGGAACGCTGCCCCATGACCCACCACATCTCCATGGGCAGATGGAGGTGCCACTGTTCGCCGTGGTTTATGGTCTCGGCCATGCACTGACTCAACACTTGCTACCAGATCCATGCGCTGAAAATCTAGTTGTGTATGGACACGCAGCATTTCTTCTTACTGTTGCTAATGGGATATCAGCAAATTACAGCATAGATATTTTAATAGTAGACAGTTCATTTAATGAAGGGACTTAACAAACTAGTTTGCTTCCCAACATTTGCGTATGTCATATTTGCTCCCTTGTCCATGCAACAAATGAAATTGAAGCTACTAAACGTTGAGAAAATAACAAGTGTACATAAGGAGTGCACCTGCGTGTTAAAGAAACAGCCCAGGCGCTGCTTTTCCTGGCGCAGAGGCTGCCAGCAGGCACACACTGCCGCATGTTTCCCCCTCTGCTCATCTGGCAAGGCAGGCTGGAGGGCAGCGCAGCCGGGCACTGCCGGTGCCCCATTCCCGGGGGTGCTGACAGTTGTGACAACCACTGCATCCTGATGATTCTTCTTTTTAGATCAGCTTTTATCAAAAATAAACAATTCTTTTAAAAGGAGGCTGGCACTGGGGCACCAAACTGTGACAAAGGCCAGGAAGGCAGTACTGAGGATGATTAATGTGATTTTTCCAGGAAAAAACTAGCAGTTCTCCTATGTCTAGGGCTCTGCCAGGGGGGTTGTGGGAAGGACAAAGGCACTTGGTGCCACTTGCAGCCCAGTGTTTTGTCCTCAGAGGGCAGAGCACATGCTCGTGAGAGGTCTGACTGTGGCCTCATGCTCTGCCCAGGTCAGGCTTGGGTGGACACATGTCAGGCAAAGGTGAGAGGTTGAGGCACAGAGTGCTCCCAGCCCCTTCACAGGTCCCAGCTCTGTATCCTTTGGTCATTAGCCCCCACGCCTGCCTCTAGCAGACCCAGCTGCCTCAGCCCAGCTGGGTGATGAGCTCTGCTCATCTCCAGGGTAGCTAAAGAGGACATACAATGTACCCTGACCAGTGACATACAGAGTCCCTGGGGCTTTGATAATGTCATATATCCGTTGATTCATCATGCTGCACAGGCACAGAGTGGCCTGTGCCAGGCACATCTGTATCACATGTGGCAGCTTCTGCCATTATCGCAGCCTCCAGGTGAAGCTGAGCAACCCCCCAGCACCCCAGGAACACTCCCAGAGGCTGTGCAAAGCCAGGATCCCTTCCCCTGGGTGGATTCAGGGCAGGTTCCCAGAAGGGGCACCCTATCCATCCCAGTGCAGATGTGTTTTGCTGCACAGAGCACTCGTGTAACGATACAGGTGCCTTCGCTTGTGGCCATAGCGACTGGGCTTCAGCTGCTGCCCAGGGAGGGAACGAGGTTTGCGGCTGGAGAGCTGTAGCCCTCGCTTGGAGCTTGTCCAAGGAGCGCTCAACATCTAAGCTTTTCCCCCACTTCCTGCTCCCAGAGACCGGAGGGAAAAGCAACGAGCAAAGTCTTAAGCAAACATTCGGGGAATCACAAACTCTCACTCTCTGAGCACGCTTTGGCTTAACAGCTTGGTGGGGGACGGCGCGCACTCAATGCACAGATCAGGAGATGGAGATGCTGCCCCACAGAGCTTGCAGTTATCTGCTCCGGCAGGGACGGGAGAAAGTGCTTCCACACACTGCTTTGCGCCTTTTATCCTGGTCCGTCCCCTGCTTTTCCAGGCCACAGCATTTTCCAAACTCTGCTTTATCCCATCCCTGCCGCTTCCTTCTAGCGCTACCAGCATCGCTAATAATAACAGCTCTAAATTCTCCTCGCCTGGCACTCAGTCGGTGGCAATGGGCACTGTGCAGCCTCACCTCATCTCTCCATGTCTCCCGTCTGTCTGCGGCAGTGCGTGTGCCCTTAAATACATAAAATGCGTGGGCAATCGTGCACCACTCCCTCCTCCCCTCCTTGTGCAATTCAGGATGCAATATCCAGTCCCCTGGCTCTTTGCTCATGGGAATATCATGCCCGTCCCTGTGGCAGGCAGAGTACCCAGGCGGCTGTATTCCTTACCTCTCAAAGGAGCCAGGAGCGCAGAGAGAGCTGGAAATAGCCCTGGCTGACACAGATACCTGTGCAAAACAGCAGGGGCCTGCACTTGCCTTGGTAATTGCATACTGCATGGAGATGAGTCACCCGCAGCCCCGCTCCCTGCCTCTTGCTGCATGGTGCGGGCAGGATTCACCGTGCTCAACTTGGTACCGTTTTGCTGAGAAAGTGCTGCAGCCCCTCCCCACCCCGGCTCCGGGAAGGGGGGCCCAGAGCAGAGACGGTGGGCGGCAAGGATAGGAGGGAAAGGATTGGAATGAGAGCATCTTGCGCCTTTTTAAGCTCTCGAGATGCTTTCAAGTGCCAGGGAGGCTGTGTGAGCTGTGATTTTGCTGCATTATTTCTGTTGCTAGCCATCTCCGCACAGGGAGATCCTGCATGCAGGATAGCTGCTTGCAGCAAGCAAGCGTTCCCCAGTGCCTGCTCTGGGGGGACTGAGTGCACAAGGATATCACCCACAAGGGACTAAGGATCCACTGGCACCAGCCCTCAGCTCTTCCCAGCTCAGCCCAGGGTTCTCTGAGATGAGTCCCCTTATCTCAGCCACCTGTACAACCACAACCGAAACAGACAGGGAAGGAAGCAATGTGTTGGTTTACCCCAAACTCCCCAGCCACAGGAAGAAGACCCCACCAGAGGAGCCCTCCATCCTCCTCAGCATCCTCCTCCCCGTGGCAGGGGGCGCAGAGGCTGCCTCGCTGCCAGCAATGGTACTGTCAGGAGGAGATTAATAAATAATTAGCCGGCAAACTTCCACCCGGGAGCTTTGTTTCTTCTCCTCCAGTGGTGCCGCCTGCTCAGAGAGTGAAAACCAGGGGGGAGCGGCTATCTCTGGGGAGAGGGCCTGGAGTGGGTGGCATTTTCCCTGCCAGGCTGGCAGCTCCCTGACCTCCCCCAGAGCTGACTTCACATATTAAAGGGCTGCAGGAGGGAGGTGCAGGAATAGGTAAAATCAATGAGAACCTATTTGGCGGGATAAAAGAGCATGGTTTTATTTATAGCGCTGGCTGGAACTGAAGTGTCTCCTGTTCAGGAACACGGTGCCAAGGTGCTGAGGAACAGCAGAGTGGTGTTTGCATGGGGCTGGGAGATGCTTCAGCACACACTGGTCCCAGCACCCCAGCCTCCAGCCCCACTGAGCCCACAGACCTGTCCCCACTGCTCCCCAAAGTGCTGTAGAGCACCCCCGTGGAGTGGTTTCTGCTCTAACACCAGTGCCTGTGGTGATGGAGAGCTGGGAACTGAGAACTGTCCCCTTCCCATCACTGGTAGCTGGACCGGTGGAGCATTAGCTGGGGACAGTGATGGCCACTCACCATGGGGGACGCTCGGAGGAGAGATGGTGAGGAGGACAAAGAGGGGATGCTGTGGGATGAGGGCCTCAGTACAGACAGGAGCAGCCTGGCTGGTGATCACCCTGGGCTGGGAGCCACAAGGTGGGGAGATGCCCACAGACATCCCTGCCAGCACCGGCTGCTTGAGGAACAGACAGTCCTCACTTGGCAGAGTGGGGGATCCAAAGCAGCTCCCTTTGCTGCTTGCCCCCTTGGCCAGCTCTGCTGCTGCAGGGGGATAGGGACCTGCTCGGTGATCGTGGCTTGTCTCCAGGAGGAGGCAGTTAAACAGAAAGAGGAACTGCAAACAGTGATGCCAGCAACCAGACTCTGAGCAGCCACGGAAGAGAGGCAGGAGGAGTTGCCCTGCTTGGGGCCAGGGTCAGCAGAGGAGGATGAGGCTGATCAGGGTCTCAGCCACCCTCCTCTCTGCCCCTCGCTCCTCCCAGGGAGCAGTGCAGAGGAGCAGCTGGCAGCAGGATGATGGGGATGGAGGAGGCATCCCAGCTCCCAGCACCATCCAGCCAGGCTGGGGCAGGGAAGGGAGGCCAAGCAGTGCCCCCAGGACCAGAGGACACCTGACAGGCAGGGATGAGGCAGGCGGGCTGGCAAGGGGACAGCAGGGTGACATCGATGGGCTATGACAGACACTGTCAGTGCAGACTGAGAGCCGCCAGTGGCATGGTGTGGCAGGGAAGTGAGAGCGAAAGAGTAAGTGTGAGGGACACATTCCATATGGTGCAGCTCCCTTTTGGCATGCCAATGGATGGCTGGTGCCACCACACCAGGCTGCCTCTGGGGCAGCACATGGGGATGCTGCCTTGAAACAGCCAGGGGAAGGCTTGGGGCTCCTCAGAGGGGGGTCAGGAGGGCTCTCTGACAAAGAGGTTCTTCCCCCAGATAAAGTGAGATACAGGGTGAGCTGAGTGTCCTGAGTAGCTGCTGGGCTCTTGTCCCCAGGCTGAAGGGGACGTCTGGCCCCACTGTGACGGAGCAGCCTGGGGAGGAGGACAGGCTGCTTTAGCTACTGCGGGAGTGCTGCTTCCCGCAGACAAATGAGTCACTGAAAATGCCATAAGGAGGCAATGGGCATCCTGGTCTCCTTGTTCAGCCCACACAGCTGGTGGGCAGCATGAGCCATCGCGCAGGAACCTTCCCTACCATCCGCTGTGCTGCCTGGCCTCTGCTGCTTGCTCCGGGAAACTCCCATCTGTTTCAATAGCTCATCCACAATCCCCTTCTTACTCCTTTTCTCTCTTCGTAGCTTTCCTCTGCAATAACTGTATGGCTTTAGCTCCACAGCTTGTGCAAGGCTGCAGTTTTGGAGAGGAGCAGGCTGCAGAGTCAGATGGGCTGGAGCCCTGCACAACATCAGCCTGTGTGTGGGCATCCCCCAGATCTCAGTGCCGGCCACAGGCTCCTCTGCCAGAGCAGCCCAAGCGCCGGTTTCCTCTCCAGGGAACAGAGCTGCAGCAAGCTGAGTTTGGCGGCATGGGGTGGGAAAGGACCCTCTGCCAGGTGCAGTCCAGAAAGGAGACTAGGGAGGTCTCTGCCACAGCTCAGGCAGGTATGGTGCCCATATATGAGGGGCTTCCCTGGCACAGGTCCCCAGTGATGCCTGGGGATGTGGGAACGGCAGCCTCTAATTAAGCACAGCCACAACTCAGCTTCCTGGACAAACTGGAACTCAGAGCCAGCACCCACTGGTCCTCTGAAGCCACTTTTTTTTTTTCCCCACGTCCCCTCCAGCCCAAGAGGCCACATCCTCAGCCCTGTGGCAAAGAGAACATCGGACTTAAAGCAGAGGGACAGGACAGTTTCCACACAGGCTTAGGGGGAGCAAGTGTCTCCCAGTGGTACATTTCCAGAGGCTCACTCCTTGCTGACCATTAACCATCACAGAGCCCTCCTGCCACAAATCAAGGAGGAGGAGGAAGAGGAGAAAGGGGAGGAGGAGGAGGAAGCACAAGCTCCCAGGTGATCTGGAGCTACCGGACACAGAAAGCATGGAGGAAAAGCAACACTAGGTCCCTGTACTTGGTGACTTCAGGTGAAGGACAACTCTGAGCTGAGTGTCGAGCAAGGCTGAGGGGAAAGAAAAGCAGAGCTTGTGGAAAGGAGCCAAGCAGAGAAAGTCAGTGAAACCCAGGGACACAGCACTGCTAACCACTGCTGCCTGTGGGGAGCGGGGCCTCTAATTAGCAGCCCACATGAATGAAGATTGCTTTAGGGGAGGACTTTGGGAGAGCCACGGGGGCACCTTCCCTTTTGGCTGCCCCCAGTTCACCCAACCGCCGGCTCAGAGAAACCCAGCCAGCAGAGAGCCCTCTCCCCTGTTGTCCCCAGGGAGAGTGGCTGCCGGGGTGGCTGTCCTGGCTGCCACGCAAGTTTTCCCTGGGGCTGCATTTAATTTTAGTGCCCAGGAGAGACTGACCCAAGACGGGGGTCTGGCGAGGACCCACCAGAGGCTGGGGATGTTGTCACCCGGAGAAACCCCATTTGCTGCTGCCTCTCACTGCTGGCGCTGATGGTCCTTACAACATTTTCTCATCCACAAACAGGGGCAGCTGCAACACGAAACCGAAGGCGGGAGTTTGCACAGTGCGGGGTGTCTCCTCTCCAGCCCCGCTCATTGGCTCCTGCCCCTGTCCCACATTTGGCCTTTGGTAGACTAAGGGTACCTTCAAACCCTGTGCCCTCCTGACCGCTGGCCTAATGACATTACTCTCTCCCTGTTGTTTTGAAAGGGCATTTGCAGACTTTTCCTGTTATATTTTACCTTGGTAATATTATCCCTAGCCCCTCCGGGCTTAGCATCGAGTTGCCGCGGCTGCCTGCAGCGCCGGCACGGTGCTGCTGAGCCATCCAGCCCAGCCAGAGCCGGCAGGCCAGGGGCAGGCATGGGGGGCTCGGTTCTGCCCGACTGTGGCTGACACCTCTTGGGAGCATATAAATCCAGAGAGCAGCAGAAGCTGGAGCTCTTGGCAGCTCTCTGGCTCAGAAAGCCGAGATTCTGGTTTAAGAGGAAAAGCGTGAGCACTTAGCAAAACTGCAGCGGCTCTGACAGAGAAGGGTGCACGTGGGGAATGTAACGTCCCCCTCGCACCAAGGCACTGAAGTACGGTGGATTGAACGCCTGCTCTACCCACCGTGGGTATTTCTGAGGTTGCCACATGACTGACTTCTAAGGAGGTGAAGACAATACCAGCTATAACATCTTGTCCTCCTTTGCCTCTTTCCTGGTGCTTTCGAGCCCTTTTTATTCAACAAATCCTCCCAGAAGCCCCAGGGCACAGGGAAGTGGTGTGATCTGTGTTCTATAGGCGAAAAAATCCAAAAGCACAGAAAAACACTTGGATTGTGCAAAAGTCCAGAGCAGTCAGGAGCAGAAGTCGGAGCATGTTAACACTGACTTGCAGCCACGTGAGCAGCTGTACTTCGTCCTCTGGGATCCCACTGAAACCCAGAAGTAGCAGCAAGTCCACCCCTCCGAGATGTCCCCATTTCCCTCCATCTCTGCTGTCCTCCAGTCCCGTCCTGGCATGAGGGCAGCCTGACCCCAACATCCCACCCAGTATTGCCCTTTTGGCTGAAAGGGACCCTAACCCATCTCTGTCCAGGGGAGAAACAGGGCAGGGCAGGCTGGGCTCTGCTTTCCTGATGTTCCCCTGGTGCCTCTGGGCTGCCCAGCCAAGCCCACCGTGTGGGTCAGTGCTGCAGGGTGGGCACCTCACGGCCCCACAGGCTGCCATCAGCCAGGGACTGGAAAGGGTTCATCTTCAAGGAGGAGGGGGGAACTGTGCTTGCTCACACACCAGAAGGGAAAATGTATTTCCCCGGCTGTGCATGGCTTGATTTTAGAACAGTAATTTCACAAGCAATTCCCATTAATGGTTACTTCCTATTTGAGTAAAACTGGTATAAAGGAAATCACTAGATACTTAAGAAAGAACCTCACCTTTTGCGCAACAAATTCCTCCCAAAAGACCACTTTCATGGTGAGACCTTCCAGTCCTGCTGCTTCCTCTGATGGGGCAAACATCCCTCCTGTTCTCAGTTCCTCCTCTCCTCTCCCCATGGAGTTCAGCACCTGCATCTTCTGCAAAGGAGGGACTGGGGGTGGGAGAGAATGCACTCTGGGTCACCAGCCAGCAGGGTCAGCTGGGAATTTGAGTCTTGGTCTGCAAGGAATGGCACATTCCCCAGAGGAAGGCAATTTCCTTCCCCAGGCCCTTCCTCTGCCAGAGTCACAGCCTAGCAGCGCCATGCTCTGTGCCGTGTGTGCTGCGAGCTGCAGCCGTGCATCCTGGGCCACCACAGCCCTGGGCTCAGACCTCCCACCCAACGGGAAGAGAAGTTTCACTGCTGGTGGAGCAGCTTGAAAAGCACCTTGGGTAAGCATTTCAATGCTCTTCCTCTGAAAGAAGAGCAAGGCAAGGATGTGGAGAGGCAGCAAGCCTTTCCTACCAGAGGAAGAATCACCTTCTGTTCACCCATCAGAGCCCAGCGCAGTGCTTTCCACCTGGATCATTCCACACCTGGATCATTCCACATGGCTTTGCTGCGTCAGCTCTTTATGCACAAAGCATCTCACAGGCCCGTCTGAGCCTCACATCTGAGGGGATGTGAGGATCTGGAGCCATCAGGCTGCAGGTGTTGCCACTCGGTTGGTTGTGTACCAGCTAATTCAGGCTGCTGTGCCAAGGCCTACTCTTTCCCATGGGTAAGTAAATGGGACATTCATGAGATTTTTGGTCCCATCATTAATTATTTCTGAAAGGGCTTTTAGCATTATGCCTCAAAACCCCAGATGGAAAATTGACGTGCGTGACATCAAGACACTTGCAACAGCAGCAGGATGAGCATGGAGGCAAAACTGAGGGAAATCTGGAGACTTTTTGCTCCTTGTTACTCTTTGCTCTCAGCCACCTGGCCCCACTCCAGTGCAGAGCCACTGAGCCTGGGTGTGACAATCAGCCCAACACGCTGCCCCCAGGGTTTTGTATCTCTCAACACGGGGTGATCTAGGGACTGTTGAGCAGTACCTGGTGATGCTGAGTGTCCCTAATTTTAAGGGCTGGCACTTACAAGGTGTGCATAGCACTGCTTAAAGTGAGTGCTCAGGGTAGGTGCATGTTCTGTGGGACGGTGATTGTGCCCCACGTGTGGCTGCAAGTCCCACGGAGCACTCTGCAACCATGAGTGTCCCCCCACTGAGCCTGGATGTGACCCTCAGCCCAACACTCTGGGTGCTCCCACTTTTAAGGGCTGGCATGCCCCATCCCTGGAAGTGTTCAAGGCCAGGCGGGATGGGGCTTTGAGCAACTTGGTCTGGTGGGAGGTGTCCCTCCCCATGGCAGGAGGGTTGAAACTCGATGATCTTTAAAGTCCCTTCCAACCCAAATGATTTTGTGATTCAGTGATTCTCTTAACCCTCAGTATTCTCAGTAAGGCTCACACACTGCACCGAAGTTTGATGGAATCTGAGTGTCTCGGAGGTGCACAGGGTCACCCTTGCTCTTGTTTCTTGACACCTCTAAATGCCTCTTAAACTTAAGGTCCCTTCCAACTCTAACCATTCAATGATTCTAAGGTGTGCATGGCTATGCTTAAGGTGAATGCGTGTCCCACAGCAAGCTGCTTGTGCCCCACATGTGGCTGCAAGCCCTGGGGGACACTCTGCAACTGCAAGTCTGTGTCCCCCCCTCCAACCCACTGAGTCTGGATGAGACCCTCAGCCCAACACACTGCACCCAGCATTTATACACCTGAACTCGGGGTGATCCAGGGACTGCTGAACAATGCCCAGTGGTTCTGGGTGCCCCCACTTTTAAGGGCTGGCATGCCCCATCCCAGGAAGTGTTCAAGGGCAGGCTGGTGTCCCTGCCCGTGGCAGGAGAGTTGGAACTCGATTATCTTTAAGGTCCCTTCCAGCTCTAACCATTGTATGATTCT
>VXBW01005530.1:4881-44991 GCA_013400375.1 Thinocorus orbignyianus
AGAAAGAGTCTCCCTCCATATCTCCTGTAGGGCTCCTGAAGGTACTGGAAGGCCGTTGAAAAGTCTCACCGGAACCTTCTCCAGGCTGAACAGCCCCAGCTCTCTCAGCCTGTCTTCATAGCAGAGGAGCTCCAGCCCACTGAGCATCTTCATGGCCCACCTCTGGACTTGCTCTGACAGGTCAATCTCTTTCATGTGCTGAGGACTCCAGAGCTGGATGCAGTGCTCATCAGAGCAGAGTAGAGGGACAGAATCACCTCCCTCAACCTGCTGGCCAGGCTTCTTTTAATACAGCACAGAATACGGTTGGCTTTCTGGGCTACAGGTACGCATTGCCAACTCATGTTGAGCTTCACATCAGCCAGCACCTCCAAATCCTTCTCCTCAGGGCTACTCTCCAGCCAGTCTGTATTTGTGCTCGGGGTTGCTGTGTCCCAGGCACAGGACCTTACCCTTCACCCTGGAAGGACCCTTCTCCTAATGCGGCATGACCCAACTACTGCCTGTATCGGCCAAAAGGGCAAAACTTTGAGGCCCCAGAGATGCTCCTGGGCAGGTTCTGCATTTCCTCCTGACCATGGTGCATTCAAGATGCATGGACAAAACTCTTGCTGTCTCCGTGGGAGGTAACAACAGGATAAATATCACGTCCACCAAGCTTCTTTTTTGAAGAAATGGATGCCAAAGTCTGTAATTTCCTTATAGGCAGTTCAGTCATTGCAGCAGTTTTCTTCTCCTACCAGGTAAAAACACCTAAAAAGGATTATAACTGGTTCAGTCTTTCCTAACACCAAAAAACATTAAAGAAAGGGACCAAGGCAAGAATGACGTCCTGATGGCAGAGAATAACACCCAGACAGTCCTTTCGTTTTCTCTGTGACCTCCCTGTCTGCTCATAGACTTTACTGTAACTATTTGTCTCAGGTTTCCTTCTTAAAATCTCTTTCTTTTGCTAGTAATCAGGGCAATATAGAGTATTTTTTTAGACCATCTGGAAGCCACAGGAAACATCAATTAACTGCATATATTTGAATCATAAGTGCATTAGCCTAGAAATTTCTGCATATTCTAAAAACTAAATCCTATAAGGATTTTAAACTGTGCAATATTTAATTAAATGGTAGCCCCAGAGCATGGGGATCAGAATCATGGCCCTGGGCCGTGGTGCAGTTTGCCACAAATCCACATAAGCCAGTCCCCACCAGAAGTGTAACTACAAAGTTTTCTCACATAGTTAGCTCACTGTCTAGCTGGCCCAGCCACATCACAAGCATTTCATTTATAGCTTCTTTGGAAATGCAGAGGGTTTTATTGGATGTACCTAGCAAAGCTGCTGAAAAATAGAGTAAGTGCGCTCCCTATTGACTAGAAAACCCCAAAGCAGAACTTGCCAGTTTGATTCAAGCACACTGGTCTAAAATACCAGCAACGCCTTCAGATTAAGCCAACTCCTTTCTTTGTGCACCTGCAACATGCCAGGATGTGCGTAGACCCCAGCGCAGCTCTTAGCTGGACTAGTTCAGCTGCAGTCAACCCACCCATGCCTCATAGTGCAGCCCTCGGCTGGCCTCATCTCGCAGTGAGAAGGTGTAGGAAAAGGAAGTGTGCCATTCCCACCCCTCCTGTGAGGAGCATTGGCTTTAGCTTTGATTCTTGCCTTTGCTTCACAGTGTCAAGCAAGTCACCATATCTCACTTTACCCTTCTTTGCAATCAAAAGCAAGACTTGAATGCAGTTGCTGGTGCACAATACTATAAACTCTCCTGAAGCCGTAACGAGCAAGGAGATTTCCCTTCCAGTGAGGGCAGTGGAGAGCCCAGCACATCAGTTACCAGTTGCTTCATTCCCTGGATCTCTGGAGAGTGGTGGGGAGCTGGGAGGGAAGGGCTGATGGCTCCGCTATTGCTTCTCTGGCAAAGCCCTTCAGAACTCTGACCTGCGCTTCTTGGAGGGCAGCTGTGCTAACAGGAGAAATTTCGGAGAGACTATAATTCTCTCCTGGAGTGGAGTTGGCCACCTTTAAAATGGCATCAGGCCTATCGCTCCATAGGACACCCAGTGGGTATTACCTCCCCGCAGCCAAGGCCCCGGCTTCCAGCATAGGTGGGCATGGGAGGGTGTGAGGCATGCAGTCCTGCTGCAGTTGAGGAACTGCTTGTGCACCACAGCAGAAGAGGGCTACTGCTACTTTTCCAACTACCCTCTTAGGGAGTGCCAAATAAATCAGAAAAAATCTAATTGTGTGGCTGAGGGTCAGCCTTCAATACCTGAGTGTACTTTCATCTCTTCTGGGTGCTAGTGGAGTTAATCTCTTTCCACAGCCTAGCAAGGAGCAGCACAGGGTCAACTTCGCTCTGCAGACAATTTCATCCTGGGCAACCCTGGTCCAGGGTTCTCCTGTGAATGCTCCTTCTGGGATTTGAAAGATATGAATAAGGAGAGGCGCTGAAGTGGAGAGTGTATTTGCCCGGTGCAGGTCCTGAAAAATTCACCTGACATTGACCAAGTGGATAAGGAGTTGGCTAAGGGGATGTGGCAATGGCTGATGTAAAGGTGGGAAATACCGTGTCAGAGAGCAGTTGTTAATGGAGATCATTTGAGGTGGTAGCAATTAGAGTTTGCATTAGTGATCTGAAATAAATATTAAGGACATTATTAACAGCATCTGTTGATGACACAGAAGTAGGAGGCATCATCCATAGTGAAAAGAATTGGCAATGCAGTCTGATGCAGTCTGATAAGGACTGAGTGAACTCGAGGATTAGAGTATTAATAAAAATACAATGAAATTCAGTAGCACAATCTTCAGGGTCATGCAATAAGGAACTGATATCAAAACCTTTTTCTATAAGCTGGGAACTCATCTGCTAGAATTGAGTGAAGTGGAGGAAGACCTGTGCATATGAGGTGATTATGGAATGATTATATGCTGCCAATGTGATGTAGCTGTGTAAAAAGAAAATGTGGTCTTAAGTAGTGTCAGGAGAAATACTAACTGTTGTAAAATGTGACAGTGAAATGTCATCCCTGTGGTATACAACAGTCCCTGCTGAAGACAGATGAACTGCACTGGGAAAGATGCAGCAATCAAGGGGGAAGAAAAGCAGTCTTCTGAGGGGAGACCCTGCGCACTTTGCCTTGTACAGCCTGGCACGATGGAGGAATATGACTCAATCTGTGCATAACACAGGCACCCTGTACCAAATATGGAGAGGAGCTATGTCCACGCACATTGTTTTTTCAAGACAGAATGGGTGCAAAACGGCCATTAATAAAGTGAAACTGGTAGTTAGGAGGTCAGAGCTCTGGGAATGAGCCGATCCTGCAGATGTGTGTCCACAGAAAGAGAGGAAACACGATCCTGGAGTGCCATTGTCTGCCCATTTACAGCGTTTCAGGGATCTCAAGAGTCTCAGTGCTGCAAGGATCAAGCAGGACTCCCTTTGCAATCGGTTAAAAAAAATAATCCTTGTGTGTGCTAAGTTTTGTATAAAACCAGTGCAACAAATCCTCAATCTTCCCTGGCAGCACAGCTGGATGTGGATCTCTCAGGCAGACACACTGACAGATGAAAAAGGAACAGAGGGACAATGCATGCAGCCTCCTCTGCTGGCTGGAAGAGTCCGTATCACAGTCCAAATGCAGCAGAGAAATAATAGCAAAATAGCTACAAGCTCCTCGAGAAGAAGTCTAGGAGAAAAGGGGTGAATAAGCCAAACTCACTTCTGAACTCTAACGCCAATCTAAAAACCATACACCACCTGAGTTGGTTGTTTTGCGGGAGACCATCACACCACCTGATTGCATTACCTTTTGTAGTGATGATGGGGATAGCACAGACTGAATGTCTTTCTACCAGTCATCCCTTTGATAGCTGTTAAAGTGATCCTTCCCTAGAGACTATCCTGCTCCCCTCTTGTCTGTGGTGGTTCAGGTACTTCCTGAATCAGAGATGGTTTCTTTGTGGAGGACTCAACTACCAAGGAGGTAGCTGTATTGAGTCCTGTTTATTGCATTAATTACTCTGCACTTTGAGTAGAACAAGCGTTTCACCTTCATTTTAGATTTTTAATTGTTAGGAAGAATGGGTTAATTTCAATAAGTTAACATTTTACTCTGTTTTTCCTCTTTACTTGACCTCGGTTATATTTTCAGGTGTGCATCTATTTTGGAGAAATGTAGCTTTAGATCAACTGGAACATTTAGCAAATTTACATCAGCTGGAGTGAGCTGTTTTCTCAAAGCTGGTGTATAATTAATTGCTGATACATAGTCTCTAGGTGGGGCCTGATCTAGTTCCTCAGCAGAGAGCACACACAGCTCCATTAACATCATACAGCTGAGGCTATGTGAACCACCCTTGAGCAGAATTAATAGGCAGTAAGCGGGGGGTGCAGTCCCCCTTCAGGAGTCCTGTGGTACCTACAGTACAGGAAACACTGTAAGATGCCACGTACAGGCACACAATCACTACCCATATCATAAATGAGCACTGCCACATGTTCAACGCTTGATATTCCTGCTCTGAAATTTAAAACAACCAAGGGTCATGTCCATTGCTAATACTCTCTAACAGTATGACTGAGTAAAAGGAAAAATGGATAACAGATGGCTTAGTCTAAGTGAAGAGCTGTCACACAGAGAATACATTTTCACTGTATCAGGTGACTTAGTTTTTTTGGTTGTTCACGATCATTAGTGGCATTACTCTCCGAACGTGATGTTTCCCATTCTACACAGGGAAGCATCTTCTTACAAGAAAGATATCTATTGGTCTTTCCATTGTTAAAATAGCTTTTTCACCAGTTGAAAAATGCGATGTTTTGCTGCAAGTTGGCTGAAAAAAGAATACTTATTGAAAGGACATGTCAAAGTTTCCATATCCTTTTTCCAAAAATAATTGTCTGTGGTGGTGCATGCTCTGCACTTACAGGACTTAGCAGCCTATCAGATCTTTATATTGTTAATGTTGTGGCTGGATAAGAGCATTTCTAAACTGTGGAGATAGTTCACTGCTGTCTCTGACAACCTGAAGATTATCTTTGGTAACAAGTGAATAATGCATTCTCTCATTATTTTGAGTTCAATGACTGTAATTTTTTCCCTAAAGCTGTGAGGGGGGGGAGGGGCAGAGAAGTTGAAAGTACTCTTTAAAATTATTTTTTTCTATTATTTTTTATCTGAAGTTGTGTCATATTATGCGTGTTAGGAGATAATTTGGTCTTACCTGCCACAAATAACAGAAAATAACTCAATCGAAAGATGAAATACTACACTGAGATTGGCAACCAGACATGTCCATTACAGAAAGGATCCAGCATTGCAATATTTGGAGAAAGAACTGGGATCGCCATATAACCCATGTTTACAACTCAGCCCAGTGAGCTGCTGGGATCTGTGGCTCTGATCCAGCAAAGCACATGTTTAACTCTAAGCATGTGAGTAATCCCATTCACTTCGTTTGTACTGCTTACACACTGCAAGATAGACAAATATTTGCATGAGTTGTTGGATGTGGCTCTTACTGAGCCAGAAGGAAAGAAAGATAGGTGATTAGGCAGTTTCTCGGGGAAGAATGTTTTACTTTCTTTTTTTTTCTTGTTCCTTCCAAAGGATGCTGTATAAATGACAACGCCAGTAAATGTTCACTTAGTGTCTGGATATACTGTCACAGAATCTCTTTTGGATGATAGTGACAGCAGGTTTTAAGGATTGTCTCATCTGTTCTTGTTAATGTCTGCAGGGTTTTGTTTCCTTTAGTTTAATAGATACCAAGACTGGAAGAAGTTTTAATGTGTGCTTTTCATGGTGCTGTCACTTATTACAAAGTAAGCCCTTCTTGTGTCTTGTGAGAGTATGATGAGGCGGTCCTTATATAATGAGGAATTTTTTTTCCATTAATATAGGTACCTGTGCCCATGTGCAATACAGCTGTAGCTGATGTGTATATGTGTTTATGTACATAGGTATTTTGAGCTGGGAAAAGCCTCTGTTGACTGCACACTTGACCTCCCCACTGAAATTAATGACGTGAGGTGCTGTAAGACACATTATTTCCATTCTTGCAGCAGGGTGAGCTTGCCAACGTTCACATTACAGGAACACCACCTGACCCATCTCCACTTACAATGTGCACACGAAATACATTTCACAATTTTACTACAGAGTGCGTGATTGCCTCCGTGGGTCAACGTATCATCTTTCATGAATTCCAAAAAGAACAACACCTTCTGGGCAGCAGCCAAAATAAGGACTGCTGAGGAATCTGATATTTATTTCATGTTTGTATCAGGAGTCAGCAGTCAGATCTTCTGTCACTTCACTCAAGTTTCTTACCCTGGGTTATGGGATAAGAAATCAGTTGCTCTAAGCAAAGCTGTGTAAAGTTGTAGAAGACAGTAAAGTTAGAATATAGCAGAATATAGAGCATTTTTTGAAATCTCCTTTTGTAACTGGTCATTCTGCTTAAAATAGAATACTATCTCTTTCACTTATCCGTTGCTTATGTCAGCGAAACACCAAAATACATAAAACCAGATTTTAAAATTTTTTGCATTCACTTCTGTGTAACAGAGTTCACTGCAGAGACTTGTTGGGACCTCTCCTGATTTCTACATTTCTTATGAAAAGGTTCTTTACACCCTTTGCAATTTACAATTTACTTTTTCTACATAGATGCACCATGTTTCAGTGTTTGCTCTAAAGACTGAGGAAGAGTGCAAGACAGCAGTATCCTGATAATAGCTTTACTACCTATTGCAGCTGCAGCTGGTATAATAACAAATTATTTCTTCCAGGGTATATAAGATTTTTTTTCTCTAAGAGCTCTGATGTACAATGAGATAGAGAAGGCGGTGAGAAATGTCATATCATTTCCATGATTTAGAAAAGTATAAAGCGCTTCCCAGTGGGCTGAGTCCAGCTTATCAAGTTTTAAATTAACCATCACTGTACTGAAGAACATATCATAGATTGTCCTTCCAAGACCTGTTAAAACTGTGATTTAAAAGGTCACATAAATAAGATCACATGCACAGTTTTAACCCCCAAATTTTAAGCCAATGAAAGTCCTCAGATGAAGTCTAATTAGGCACATGAGCTGCAAGGGAAATGAAAAACCCCAAACATTTTCAGTGGAGTCAAAATTCCAGTTAGAAACTCTGAGACCTTGGTCCTTATAACAAACTCCTCATTTTAATCACAAATTTTCCTCATTTATTCACTATCTAGTCTTATATGACCTGGACCTTTCTCTTACTGAAACATGCCTAATTGCCTTAATAGTGCCAAGTTCTTGATTCAAGAATGTCTAGTACAGTAAGTACCACAGGCCAATCATACAGTGCATGAAAAATATTTTTACCAACTTGAAACATCTGATCAAGTGAAATTCTGCTTATGAAATGTCCTCTTTGTTGATTTGAAAATGCTTGACTATCTACACAAAAAGCATAATTGACACGATAACTGCTGAAGTTGATGAGAAGAACAGTCATAAGAGGGTTCTTTTGTGGTTTTATAGAAATTTGTTTGCATTACTTAGACTTCAATTTCCTTTTTATTTCTTGTAACAACTCTATTAACCTATTGTTAGTCTTTAGATCTCTTAAACACTTTTTGCAATGCTTTTGTTCGAAGGCAGTCATTATAATTCAGTTCACTGTAAACATTGCCAATAACTGTGGACAATATTAACTTTTAGTTGTTTTCATATCTGGAGAAATATTATCATCATCTCACAGATGGGAAAACTAACTCTCTGGTATTTATCTTTATCTGTTCTCCTTTGCTTTAATCTATTATGTTTTCACATGTACAATCTGCAGTTTAGCAGCCAAAAATGTAGTTATTTCAGGAACAGTGAGAGTTAAATAGCGAGTACTGTAAAGGGAAATTTAACATAGAGCCTTCTTCCTTGCCATCCCACCAGCCTCTGCTTCTCCCATGAGCTGCTGCTTCTCTCCTATTGTACCAACATTACTCATCTCTGACCTGTTCCCCACCTCAGACTCCTTCAGCAGGTAGTTTCTACCACAACCCAGGGAATCTGTGAGCTATGCAACCACTCCATGAAGGAGAGTGAGTCAGCCAAGAAATATCTGAGGGAAAATAAATTTTCAAGATACAGTACTTTTGAAAGGATAGATATGAGTTATCTGAATCATAGGTTATACCTGTAAAAATACGGCATCAAAGAAGCTCCCTTAACAAACATTCTCTCCACCTCTGCTTGCACCCTTTATCTGACTGAGAAGCAAATTAAGTTGCAGCAGCAGAGACAAGCAGGAGAGCTGTTAGCACAACACTGAGCACTTCTGAATCATGATGAGCTGAAACCCCTGAGGACCACCACAGCATGAATGCTTAACAGAAACAGTAAAAATTCCAGTTCAGATGTGCTGTGTTTCTCTTTTCAGAGTCTACGTAGGAGCTCTCCAACAGTCTCTTAAGATCTCTGGGCTAACAAATTTCCTGGACCAGATCTGTAGTTGGTGCAATGTGGATCAGCTTTCCTCACATTAATGGACATTAGGCACATAGGAATAACCAGACCTCCTAGGTTACTTATTCTGTTTTCTTGGCATTACTGTAACCTTGTCATCCAATCACCGACATAAGCTTGTCACAATCCATTTACTTACTTCATTTGGGAAATATTCAAATACTTCAAAGAAATTGATTATTTTTTTTTCTTTTTATAAATTTCAACTGTATCAATTCTTCCCTTCTGAGGGATCCCATACATGCAAATTATGGTTTCTTAAATTGTTTTCCAACTACTTTCTCTCTTTTTTTTTTTTTATTTTTTTATTTTAGGAAACATTATCCCTAGCCCTTTAATTAACCACACTGCCCATCTGCTCTGAGCTCTCATCAAATAACACTATTCTCGCGGCTGTGCTCTTCATCTAGTGTTCAGGGCTATCACACTATCTGGCCTTCACGATAGCCAACCTTCTGTTCCAGGCCAATGAATCATCCCTGCTTCCATTCCCATGACTCTCTTGCTCTTAGGCCCTTTGCTATTAAAAGAATGCTTTCTTTATAAAATCATTATTTTGCTCGTTAGCACAGTCGGGATGCAGCTTGGTTCTGAGGACTCTCTTAAAAAGCAGAGGCAGGAAAATTAATGTAATAATAGTGGCAAGTCAGTAGATGGCTCCAGTACAAGCTATTGCAGTAAGTTTTTGGGTCTAGGTAGGAGGGGTGAGATCTTGCAGTCCTGCAGCTTCCTTTTTGGAGACTGGGTTCATATCCAAATCAGCTTCTGCTCTGTGTGTGTTAGCTGTAGATAACTTGTCCAAAGAATACAGCCCATCAAAAAAACAAATTAGATATGGCCATGCATGTCAATTTCCATATACTTTTAAGTCAAATGTTAAGAGTAAGTGCTCTGGCACCCCTGATTATTTGGTCATAAGGATGACAAAATTAAAAATAATTACCTCCAGCTTCCCTCAGCTCATCCCTACTGATCTTACCTAGAGTTTGAAGGTTTTGGGGGAGGCTACAGCTTTTTAGTATCCAACTGGAGCCACTGATCTGTCTTTGTTGCTTAATAATGTTTAATTGCCTTCAAGCATAAGAATGGCCATACTGGATTAGATCCATAGTCCATATAGTCCAGGATACTCTTTCCAACAGTAAGCAATGGTAAATACTAAGGAGAGCTATAGGAACATGTCAAGTAGCTGTGAGATCCCACAGATACCCCATCCCTCAGCCCTGCATAGTGTAGGAATATTCTAAATTGAGGTAGTCTTTACATATTCAGTAATCTTCAACAGGTCTCTCTTGCATGACCTTGTGCAGCTTCATCCTGCACCAATTTAAGCCTTTCACACCAACAATATCACACATGGAGAAGTTTGATAGCTGGTCTACACAGTCTGAGATGTGCCTCCTTTCATTTGTTCAGAGCCTTTCCCTGCCATCTTTGTATGACCTCTCTAGCTCTGGGATTAGATGACTGAGTGAACAAAAAGGCTCTGCTCCCCTTCTTTCTGCAGTTCATCATTTAAGAGACTTGTGTTGCATTTTCTTCAGTCCATGCACTCTCTGTCTATGTCCATGTTTCAGGTTCAATATTATGGCTAGAGATGCATCCTAGCCAGACATTTCACATCCCTGTGTGCCTTGCTCACTTCAAGCAACTCAGTAATCAGGATACGCTACAGCTTTGCCCCAAGACAAGGGAAACTGTGATGCAGTTCATGACATGTCTTATGAAGACATTCCCTCCAGCTCCACTGCACTGTCTAGCCCCAATAACGGGTTCTGTCTCAGACACTTGTTCAATTCAATTGTGGCCCATCAGCAAAAGCAACTTTCATCACAAGCTGGAAGCAGGTCTTAGGCTGTATTTCCTTTTAGGCCCAAATGGCATTTAGTGCCATTCAAAGGCAATGGTAGTTCAGGAAGTTCCTGCTGAGTAATCAAGGGCATCAGGCACACGGCTGTCTCCTGTACCTTTGGAAATGTCTAATTAATGATAACATGGGGAAGGAAGGAAGAGTGTTTGCTGCAGACCCTGACACACCACTAGTTCAAGTATAATTAACTCTGCCTGTCCATCAGAACCCTGTTCCCTGCTTTGTGTCTTTCTCACTCCTTCTGCTTTGTGGGCTCCTTCCCTTCTTCAGGTTTGTGCCTGACTCTGCTCCTTGTGCCTGTGGTTCTGCCCTTTGAGGCACATGTTTCTTTCCTACCCTCTGAACTTCTTTCTGTGGTGTACTGATAATTGCCCAGCCACAATCCTAGATCTGCCTTTAATAAGAGAAATAGTTAGGTCCCCAGAGCTAACTTTCTGCAAGGTAAAAGCCTTATCCAGAAAGATGTGGTTACCTCAAAATCATTCTGTGAAGAGGTCAGACTAATACTTAAATACTGAAAGGAAGGGAGACTGGCATTGGGCACACTGTATGTGTTTAATGCAAAAGCTAGCATGTTCAAAACTGTTTCAGGTCTTCTGGCTGTTTTGTTATGTGGACCTGTAAGTCCTGTGAGACTTTGTGCTGAACTACAATAAACAGGAAACATTAACAATAGCTCTGAGACAAGAAGGGTCTCCTGAAAGTCTAGGTCTTTGGCTGATGCTAATCACAGTCATTCAACTGAGTTTCAGGGAACCATGTCAATTACATCAAAATTAGCCCCAGCTCACAAGCCTCTTGTGGAAAGAACAAATGATGGGGGAAGTATTTTATTGTCCAGATGAATGTTTTTCCTAGGTCAGAAAAGAGCTCACTCTCCAACATCTTTTCAGTCCACACTGTAAATATCCCGTTTTGTTGGCATTTTTGGATCACTCAGAGGAGGTGCTAGGCTGGTACATCCTCTGACAGACTGGACCACCCAAATAAGCATTTCACCAGGGAAAAAATTATTCTCTTCTGTGACAGTTCCCAAGAAACATCTGATTCCTAGTCTGCAAAAGAAACCAAAATAGCCTGGTACCCATAGACAGCTTTGGACAGGAGTACAAGTGCAAAACTGCAAGGTAGAAAAAACCGCAAGTTACTAAAGTAAATAAGCATATATTTCCACTTCCCATATGTCATCTTGCTCCGTTCAGCCATCACTTGTCCCCACGTCTTCTTTTTATTCTCCATTTATTCTAAGAAGAGGCAAGGGATTTTTTGTTTGTTTGCTTAGATAGGTGCTGGTACCTGTTAGAGACCGGCTCGAGCTCTTGGCTGCCCTTAGGTGCCGCTACAGCACAAGTAAATACATCTTGGTTTAGCTTGGTCGTCTTCATGTGTGAAACCTCGCCTTTGCGCAAGCCGCCATAAGAGTTATGGATGGAAAGCACTGAGTTCATCACAATCACACCAAACAAGAGTCATAAAATTCTCACAGCTCCCAGTGGAACAGGTTGCCATTTTGAGGTTCCAGAAGTATGATCATTCCCAAGCTGTTAGTAGGTACTTCTTCAATGCTTAAGACATTTGGATTATCTCTCCTTACTAGAAATGGGCGCTCACAGTTCATTTGTCCTGTGCCTTGTATGGACAGCCTCACAGATGTCCACTTGCTTGATCAAACACTTCCCTACCTTCAGCTTTGCAGGCATTGCAGGTTACAGCTTACTCTTTCAGAGAAGTGCCAAAGCACAGAATTCTTCAGACTTTACAAAGGATGCTAAATGTAGTTGTCCTTCACTTTCACTAGTGCAAGAAACACACAGATTGAGATGAAACAGTGAAAAAGTAGTTTACAGCTCCAAGTTCACCACTCTTGAGTCTTCTGTGGGTTTTGGTTAGTGATCCTGAGGATGGCCCTCACTGCAGCTCATTGCTTCTCCTATGGATCCAGGGATCTCACTTTCAGCATCCTGTGTAGCCAGCTTCTCTGATCCTCGCCTGTGAAAATAGCTCCTTTGCTATGAAAGGTTGCCCTCCTGTTTCTCTCTTCTGCCCCAGTTTCCTCTCCCTCTTTACATTTTTTAAAGTGAGAACATCCTGGGTTTTTTGCTTCCCCATCTGAAGATTCTCCTTTCTTTTCAGACTACAGAGTTTCAGATCCCAGGCCAGATTCATCCTCTGAAACTCTGATGTCCAAGTAGAGCCCAGGAAACAGCTTATTTTCCATGCTGTGTGGCATTTTGCAGTGATAGGGGCAGGAAGAGTGAAGGCATCCCAAGGATGCTTCCAGGGTGCAACGTCTCATCCACAACATTCAGTGATGCAGCAATCTCATGAAAATAACCCAAACTCATCAGTTATGCACAGCATTCCAGTGAATAAATTAATGAGGTTAAACCAGAGCAAAACTCTGTCCCGGAGACAGGCAATGACTTGCCCACACCACTGGAAAAACAGAATTTGATGTATTTCATGCCCAAGGATATGCAATTTCTGCCCCTGAAATCACTTCTTAGAAGGAAAGAGGTAAATTAGTGCCCCGGCTTTCCTCTCACTGTGGGTAGAATTCTGCCGGTGTTTTGGCTGAGGCACACTTGTAAGCTAGGTCAAAATTGTTTACACGGGCATCTCCTGCCTGCCCATAGAACTACTCCAGATCATAGGGGCTGCCACCCAGGACCAGGCCAGGGGACAATCTAGGCAGCAGCAGAGGCCAGATCCTGACACATCAATACGTAAGACCATGCCAGACATGTATGGCAGAAACCAGTCTTATATAGTGCTTTTTCCTGTGTGTTCAGTCCTCTGGGGTTAACTCCATACAACCGAGGCCAGAACTAAGGCAGTGAGATCTGTGGGTATGGAAGGAACCCCTCCAGGGATCCAAGTACCAAGTCTTGGTGCCTAACGTTGTGCATCCAACTCTGCAAACTCTGACCAAAGTATTTTAACTAGATTGGGTAAGGGCTTGATTCTCATATTGCTTCCTGTGCTTTTTTGCATTGTTACTTCTAAAGTTATTCAAAACATCTAAAGGAGGCTGAAGCAATTACATTGCAACTAAAATAAAGTCCTAATTTTGTAATCCACTTCCCTCCTCACCCACACAGAAAAAATCCACTATGAAATATAGTGCATGAGAAAATACAGAATATTCCACCAACCCTTCAGCAGTGCATGTATGAGCACAGCCCTGTCATAGCCAGCACCAGGCCAGAGTGCTTTTCATTAACTCAGAATATATATGGGCAGAAGCTTGATAAGCAAATAGCAGTGTTCCCAGCACCCTAGCCAAGCCCTATGAAAACTAAAAACAATAAATTTATTGAAAGCTTTTTTAAAATAGGAGGAAATTATTACTCATTTGAATTCTGTTCATGTTAAGGTCAATGGTCTTTTTTTTTCAGATTCTGATTGTTAATATTAGATGAAAGGACATTTCCTTTACATTGTATTTATGAACTCTAATGGCACAAGGAGGATAACAGCCACATACATTGCGCACCAGAAACATTTCTGAATATTGCATTGTTCAAGAATTAGTTCATTACTTTTTTTCCTTTGACCTTTAAGTTAAAGCCAGGGTTATTTAAATACATTGGGTCTGATTCTGGTTTGGAATGCAAGAAGAAATGATACTTTATTTTTATCTCCTATAAGTTTAGTGTGTGTGTGTGTGTGTGTGTGAATACATGGTCTCCAGTCAGTCAATGTGCCCTTAGACTATTCACAGGGATAAGAATATTGTTTGAAAAACATTGGTCTGAAGGGATTCATTTCTCTCACTTTCTGTATGACAGACAAAATTTACACAAGGTTGTAAGATGAGGACAGAGCTTCAGTATCTTCTGTTGATTTTAAACAGAACAATCCTTATTTGTGATCCTAAGGTCAAGCACTGCAGCATTTAGCTGAATGTGCCTAGCTCTGTGTGCTAAAAAATACCTATGTCGCATAATTTTGTGGGTATTCAGAAGTAAATTTTTGATTGTTTAGGTGAGAGTTTTCAAAACACTGCACAAACACAAAATTGTGGGCTTAGATTTCCTGGGGCTTTCTGCTAACAGCAAACATTATTTGACAGCTGAAGGTAGCCCCAGAGCTTTTTGTGTTGTCTATATATGGATTAATTATTCACAAAACAACATACTCCTGGTGACATTACCATTGCCCAAGAAATTGCCACCTTCCACTGTCCTGGTGTTACTGTCATTTCATTTCCTCATTAATAACAGTCAAAAGCTTTCTGTTCACGTGGAGGAAAAAAGAAGCAAACCCCTCAGGTTTGCTTGCACCTAGGATTGGATATTGGTCAGAATACATCGTTGCACTAGGTGACTGCTAACAGGGTCCAAGAGGTTATAAAGAGTGTCAAACCTTCACTCGGCTGTGGAGTCATATGAGATTTGCCCTGGTGTCTATGTGAATAGGGCTTGGCTGTGGGTATGCCCAAGCGCTCTCTCCCTTTGCACCAGCTGCAATGCTGTATCTTTGTCAGCAAGATAATCCAGCCACACGCTGCCCTCAGCATTGCTGTCAGCTCTGTGGCTTCCACAAGCCACCTGTGAGCTGGTAGCTTCCTGTGTGAGGTTCTGCCCACCTTTCCTTGCAAATACAGAACACCCTCTTCAGACCTGGGAAGGGTAGAGAGGTGGCCAAGGCCTTGGGGCTAGCAGCCCCTGCTTCAGCCCCTTGCTGGTGCTTATCTCTGCTCTCCATCCCATCCTCCTGGCTGATGCACTGTTTGCTCCAGCAGCAGTTGCACCTCTTTGCTTAGATATTGCTCTCATGTTTCTGGTGAGAGTGATACCAGAGTATGTCCTCTTCCTCCTGAAGGCACAACAGCCTGCAAGCAGAATGGCCCAGCTCCATAAAATGGGAATCCAACTCCTTGTCCCTCTGTCTTTTCTTTTAATGACAGAATCAATTGTGGCCTCCTATTGCCATTGAGAGCAAGCTATTGTCTGGCAGCACATCCTCAGACGACACACCTCCATCAGAGCCTTTGCACTTCTGATGAAAGTTGAGAGTGTTTTGACATCTGTGAATGGTTTAGAAAGGTTTGGAAGTTTCAGAACCATTTTCCATCATAACTGATAACAATACAGTAGCAGTCCAGTAGCATTTTCAAATTCAAAAAAATTCCATTCTCGGAGTTCAGCAATGAACTCTATGTTCAGGTATCACTGAGAAACTTTAAAATATGCAAAATATGCAAAAAACCCCAAACCAGCATTCTAAAAGAATGAGACAGAGATCCTTTCACTTTCTAATACCCTCTGCTCACCCATGATATTTAACAGTAAAGCTGTGGAACAGTTTTTCAAACAATTCTAGTTTGTGGAGAATTCCACTAATGTTTTAGTTTCAAGTAAAGTTTTAGGACCTCATTCAGATTTCAGAGTTTTGGACTAACGAAGGCATGGGTAGATACATTATTAGTTGTGATCTGGATACGCACAACTGATTTCCAACTAGTAATAACTTTGTGGTAAACAGTCATAGATTTTGTTTACAGTAAAATTTTCAGGAAAGGCATCTGGGGGTTGCTTTGCAGCCTTTTGAAACAGGATAAAGAACACTATTTTTCCCGTTAGCCTTCAAAGCTCACGTATCTAAGGGCACCTTAAGGTAAAAGACGTAGTGAAGGTGTCACAAGGCTGCCCCTGCTCAAAATAACAATAATACACAAATAGTTCAGCCTATTGAATAGGATTGGGTAGTCCTTTGTACTTTTAGTATTCCACCATCTGTCATGTTTAAAAAGAAGTACATGTAGCCAGAAGCACTGTGAAAGATAGGCGGGCGAGGGAGCATGACCCCTGCTTTTGACCTTGATGCTGAGAACTCACATCTCAAAAAGAGATCTAGGACTGCAAACCTGTCATTAGTCCTGCCCTTCAGAGGTAGACAATTGGCAGGGCACAGATTCATCTCTGTAAAAATGAGAAGCTGTTGTGAGGGGCTTAAGGGGGATGGGAGAACACCAGAGAACAACAAATGCGAACTTACTTCTCTCGACCCTCCTATCAGCATTTCCCTTCTCTCATTTCCACACCGAAGGCAGATATAAAGCTGTGAAAGATGTTCAAGATGTGGCATCCATTTGGAAACTTCCCAGGCAGTTGTACTAACATGTTTTTAAAAACTGCCTGTAGGTCTTTCATCTGGATTAGCTGCACATTCTTTCCTTGACTCTTTTTTTGTACTGAAGAGCTCACTACCTTTTATCCGCTGCAGAACGAAGTTCCCCTTAAATCCCCACCTCAGAACTAGCTAATTTACACAATAGAGGAGACTTGCTTACCACTGCTTTTGCATCTGTATTTACACATGGAGGGCACCTGGCTCCAAGTGAAGCTTCTTTTGGGGATTGACTTCCCTTTGCAAATCAGGAGTACATTCCAGAGCTCCACTAACTTTAAGTTCACACTTAAAGTTCTGGCTTATTCATGGGAGTAAGGCAAGCAAGAGCTGGCCTCCTATTTGAATTCACATTTGAGCAAGGTCTTTTTCTTTTCTTTTCTTTTCTTTTCTTTTCTTTTCTTTTCTTTTCTTTTCTTTTCTTTTCTTTTTCTCTTCCCTTCCCTTCCCTTCCCTTCCCTTTTTAAATTCTAGAACAACTAAGCAGAGTTTTCAGAGAAAGGACTGGTGGATACATCACACCAATCTTCTTGTTCTAAGCTACATCTCTTTCACTAGGCTGTTTTGTTATTAGTGAAGAGGAAAATAACATAGATGGGAAAAAAAATCAGGAAGATCTATGCCAAACACATAAAGCTGAGGTGTTCATGTTTTACAAATTGTTTCTTTTTCTGTCTGCTCATTGATTATGGAGATTTTGACACTGAGCCACAGAAAAACAAAAGCCACTTTGCCTGCCTTGGCCAACCTATCAAATAAACAATCTCCTCTTTCCAGTCTGTTTCCAGTCCCTTCATTAATCCTTTTTTCTGCCCAGTTTAGCTCTCCTCTCTGATTGTCTTTCTGATGCTTTACCCAAGACAAGGATGATGCCTACCATACTCAATTCCTCTAAGAAAAGAGAACATGACAAGAATCTACATTTAGACAGAAACCTGAATGGCTGGCCTTAAGTAATACTGATATTTCTGTAGTAATATATACAGGAACTGAAATAAAAAGCTAGACATTTGGCTCAGTAGGGCCAGTTGCTTGTTTTCAGATGTGGCTGATAATTAGTCTTTCAAAGGAAGATGAAAAAGCACTGTATTACACTGAGCCACGGTCTAATGCTGCACCAAGGAAATTTTTCCTTGACCTTACAAAATCAGCAAGACATGTCATGCTTATTGTGGTATTGTCTTAATCCAAATATCTACAAATGTTATCAATCAACATCAAATAACTGAGTCCTACTCAAAGTCCGGGTCAACAAATCTGCATATGATACTATGTAATTGTGTCATTGGTCATGATATGTTACCCTTTAAAAATGTTAATTTTCCTTCAATTTGGAAAGTTTGAAATATGATTGTCTTTGACCCAGCAAAGAGAAATGAAATAAGACCAGCTGGGTAGGTCAAGAAGGAGATGAGTCATGTTACAGCCAACTCATCAGGAAGGGCCAGGACTACAGGACTAGAGGACTACAGGAATTAGGACAGCTGAGTGGGAGTAAAGCAATTGCAAGTGTATTACACTCATTTCCAAATCCCTTAAAATGGGCTTTGGTTCTTGCAAAGACAGGGCTAAATAGAAGTCAGCAGAAAACTGGTAATATTTTTTTTGGAAGTTCTTGACGAAAGTGGAAAAGAAATTGCTTTTAACACAATGTTCAGTGGAAAATGTCAACCCTTTATTTGAAAATAGGGGATGCTGTCTGAAAACCCAGAAGGTTTTAGCAGAAGAATTGTTGCAGCAAAGTCCAAACTAATTTAGGGGAAATGAATCTATCAGAAATGTTTTCAAAAGATTTGTTGCCCTGACTTGATGAGAACTTTTTGGATTTTTTATTCCTGAAGTATATTATACAAACCTAAGTCAATACGCTGAAATACTGGCAAGCATTACAAACAATACATATGCTTTCATTTAACTATTGATAGTATTAATGGTAGAAAAAGCAAACTGTGCTCTTTTACACAAATCTGATTACTTCCACTTACAAATATGGATTTGCTTCAATAGTGATCTTCTAGAACATGACACACCCTTGAAATGCTTCACACTTTTCCCCCTTATAAATCATGTGTAAACTCCTTCCCCTGGCAAAATCATCTGCAGTACTGCTCTTGATCACTTCCACCATTTCTGCCTCTTCTCCACTCACTTGATACTATGCTATCCACAAATAATGTCCTAGTGATGTCTCAAACCAAAGCAAAGAAATTGCAAACCAGCGACAAAACCTCCGAGTCCACAGGACCTCAAATAATGTTCTAAATATAAATGTGCGGCATGCCAGTGGAATAATTGAAAATTCAATAAAGTCAATGAAGATCGGGTAAAATTGGAGGCAAGCAAAGGCAGGCAAAAGTCTTTGGATTAAGCACATGGGTTTTCTGCTCTATGATTTTGCCTCAGGTTCATTTTGAAGTTTATAAGGTTGTGTGTTTTTTTAATTATAGCTCCAGTGTTTGAGGTTTTATTGGGACTTTTGGGGTTTCTTTTTTTTTTTCTGGGTAAAAAGAATATCAAAATATGATAAATGCTCGAACAAAGTGGCAGGAAATATTTCCTGAAACCAAGAGAAACAAAGATGAAGATGAAAGTACTAGCAACTCACATTGCTCTTACTAGTCACTCCAGTGCAGAGAGTAGTTTCTTTCACAGGGAACAAGAAAGAAAGCATGTACAACAAAAACATTTCCAAAGGACCAAGGACTAGCACAGTATTGCCCACTAGATGAACTCCAATTAGCACACTACTAAATAGCTGCACGGTGGGATGTATTTAAGTATCACAGAGCTTCAAGAGAGCAATGAGTTCTTCAGATCATTGATGGTTGTGGAGTCTCCATCCTTGGAGATACTCCAGACTCAGCTGGATGTCACCCTGAGCAACCTGATCCGACTTTGAAGTTGCATCTGACTTTGAAGTCGGCTCTGCTGTGAGTGGGCAGTGAACCAGGTGACACCGAGAGGTCCCTTCCAGCCTAAGTTGTTCTGTGATTCTCTCTAAAGCTGCTCAAATTAGTTACCTGGATAGCTAGAGTGACATAAAGAAAAACAGTGATAATACTTTAGTGTAGAAGCCATGGGCAACAACATGAGTGAAGTCTCTTTTTCCAAAGGTGAAAACAAGGTGTGAGAGTTGTTAAACTCATGATGATCTAACAATATAAACAAGGCAGTTGTTTGGAAGGCAAGGTAGTATCTTTTCATTAAACCAACTGATAAGGGTGGAAAGCACAAAGATAAGGTTTGGGGCATGTAAGCCTTTTTCATGTCAGGTCATCTTCAGTTGATCTTGTAAATAATCATAATTACTGCAGTGCTAAACTATGCAGAGATGGTGACTCTATGTATATAATTACTGAAGAAAATTAAGAATGTGAGATTAAGCTTTAAAATGCCTATTAAAGAGATGTACAGCCTGAAGCAAAAGGAACACTGAGTTTGTTTTGAAATATAACAGTGTAAAGGTAAATTCTACAAGTTGGATTTCAAAAGTAATTTTAATTTACAGGTTAATGTTTCATTTCCTTGGAACACTCTGGTTTTCACAGACTATGAAACTACTGTTCAGTTAACTGGAAATGGTGGCGTCTGCTGAAGAGAAGCCCTTGGCTGGGACAGCAGAGGACATTTCAGATGAGAAGTAAAAAAGTTCTTTGCTAGCAGTGATGGCCTTCAAAGAGCTTCCTAGAGCTGTGTTTACGTTGTGCCAGCCCTGTGAGTCACTCCTTTACACAAGCAATAAATGTATCCAGATTATATATATTTAAAAGCAAGAAGCCAGGCTTTATACCTTGTTTTTTTAGAGATGTCTTATTTCTTCAACAGTTCAACATTAAGACATCCCAAATGCTGTGTGGCAGCTGTGTATATCCTGCATTCAGAATGCTGTCTGACCCAGTCACAACTAGTCTGTAGCTTGGACAAATCTGAACCTCCTTTATTTTTGCACTTAAACTACCCTCTAGATAGTTTGTTAAAAGGTCCCTGACATTCAGCTGCAGAAGGAGCTACTTGTTTAGAATCTGAGGAGAATCCCAAAGCCTCCTTCCTTCTGGTTCTTGACTGTCTCCAACTCCAGGCAGCTCAGCACCCCTCTTCTGCTGCCTCTCTGTGTGAATTAACTAAGGGTGAAGTTATCTTGGTTGTGGGAGGATTGGGTGGGGGTGGGGAGGAGCTTGGGACTTGTTTCCAAGTGCTGGTATTTTTAGAGATTCCAAGGCTGTATGACAGGTGGGCTAAACGTGTCCACAATGAGTTGTGGATGGAAAAGGCACAAAGGACCCACATCCAAAGCCCACTGAATCGATGGAAGGAGCTGCAATAACCTAATCTGATGAAGTACAGGGCAATGAGATGTTCAGGAGCTGAAGCCTTTGATACATGAGCCCTGTAGCAAAGATTCCCTGGATGCCATGAAGGTGAATTGAGGTTAGCAGGGAGCAGATAAACACAGGAGGGATCAAACTTCCATCCACCTGATGAGGGAGTACAGTTTGCTTTCATCTAAGTGGGGCCCTGTGTTTTCTAAACATTTCAGATGTTGTGTTCTTGTTTTGGTTTGACTTCAGTTATTAAAAATGCAGCAAATGAAACCCCCAGAAAAGAAGCGGGAGGGAGAGCTGCTCCCACATTTTCACCTCTGGGTGGATTGCTTGACCTGCCCACAGACGCACCTCCAGTGACTAACAAAAACATAAATCCCTGTGGGACAAGGGAAGATACTGGTTCTGGGTACTAGCAGAGCATGCCTCAGGAAAAGGTACGAAATCATCCCCAAGCAATCTCAGCATTTGTATGCAGCCCCAAAGTAATTGCTATTTTCTGTTTATCGCCTGGGTAAAACACTTCATTTCAGGGGTGCTGCATATTTGAGTTCCTACTTATCCCAGGTAAAACAGCCGTTTTGTTCTTCTTGCAGCTGCATCCTGTATACTCAGGGGTGCTTTATGCACACTCGGATTTTCCCTTCTTTTCTCTTTATTGGCGTCATTTTGCTCACTGAAGAGCTATAACAACATTTTGTTTATGCAGGAAACAATGACATATACCAGAGCTACCATGATCATCCTGTTATCTGTAAGCAATGCTCTCCATGCCTATTTTTCAAAAATAGTAATTCAACATTTCCAGACCAAAATGGCTTAAAAACTCATTAGTTTACATGAAACTCTCTAGCCTTTGGTAGGCCTGATATTTCTCTCAGTATGATAAAGGGTCTGAAATTCATCCTCAGTGAATTATGTCTATAGGGCATCAAGGACTCATTAGGAAGGGAGAGCAGTTCCCTGTAGCTCACAGCTCGTGATCACAGGGACATCTGCACTGGGTGCTCTGCCTGGAGAGCAGAGGCCACAGGCAGCATAAACCACTTCATTCCCTGTTGACCACCTATTTCATGCATAGTTATTTCAGTGATGGACCAGGTTCAGCACATGTTTTCTGCAAAGCAGCAGCTGATGGAGAACATTCTTTTGATACCTACACAAACTCCAAATCTTTAAAACTGTGGTCTTTTCAGTATGAGATGAGAAACAACATCTTAACTGATGTATGACTTGTACCTAGCTTCTTGTGACTATTAGTCTTTGAGTGTCAAGGCAAGACAAATGCAGGTTAGGAAGATGTGTCCATGTCCAGACCCTACAGACACCCTCAGTCTGGGCAATGGGTGATTAACTGAGTTAAGGGTGTTACAGGGAGATTATCTGTTCCTGTGAGCTACCCCGGCATATCTGAGTAGGGGGTGGCACAAAATACAATCAACCTGAGAAGTTTACTTGAGCAACAAACCCTAGTCTTTCTTATCACAAGCAAGTTTTGGCCCAGTCAATGCTTTGAAAAAAACAAAACAAAACAGGTCTACCTATGTGGCTAGTGTCTGAACCAGCCTGTGTATAGTCCATGCACACATGGGCTTGTGCATACTGTTGTCATGACTCAAGCTGTTCAAGAAGTTTGTTGATGAATTTCTACATGTTATTCTACTAATAACAACCTACTGGCTGAGTGTAGGTAATGGGTGCATTTGCTCAGACTATAGCATGCAGAGGGCAACTTGGATCACCCTTTCAGCAGCTTGCAGTGATGGGACTACTGTAAGAGACTTCAGCAAACATGCTGCACACAGCATCAGTTAAAACTGTCAAATGTGTCCTGGGTCCCTGTGACTAGCCCGAGCTTTGGCATTTCAGCAGAGATTGGATTTTGTAGCATGTCCATGGAAATGTGGGGAAGTCATCCTTGGTAAAATTCCTTACACCTTGGGGTGAACTGAGATCTGTGTACACATTAATCGGAGGATTTGGCTAGGAGATTGAGGCATTTGATTCCTGATCACTCTAAGGCCAAGGAGAGCTGGGTTTAATGCCTAGTCTTCCACAGACTCTTTCTCATGGGCCACATAGCCTGGCTGGGCACTGCTGAGTGACAGGCACCATCTCCTCTCTGGTTATACCCTGGGAGACTGGCAGGAATTATATAGCATCCCCTGTCTGCCCAGCCCCTTTATCTTCTCCTCCATCCTCCATCTCTCCAGTCCTGTGCTTGCCATCTCGGCCAGTAGTCCCAGGAGCTGTGGCACAGCCTGGATACTTCATGGCTGTACTCCTGGGCACACTCCTGGGTTTAGGTGGGATGGCTACAAAATACTGCTCTTCTAAATTTGTGTTGCTTGCAGTCTCCCCCTCTGGCTGCGCCTTTTCCAAGGAACACAGGTAGGTTTCTTAACATTGCACTACCTACCATAATTAATTTAAAAAAAAAATAAAAAGAAAAAAATCACACCTTTTGCCTTGTGCTGGGAAATATGTGGGCCTTGGAGGGAAAGATGTATGTTAGATATATTCAGCATATCTGCGTGTGTATATATATATATATATGATTACATTTATGTGTGTATGTATAGCTTAATCCTTGCATGTAGGAGCAGGCTAATATGCCTATTTTTTTGAAAAACAAACATTTATTGCTTACTTGTCAGGCATATTCCTTTATGTTTTTTTAACTTTGCCAGCTTAGAGTACAATAGTACATTGGCCATCTGTGCAGAGGAGAAGAGGGGTCTAATGAATAGACAAAGCAGGGAATGATTGACTGATTGGAGCTGTTTCCCAGTATCATTCATACCGGCCATACAATGGAATCACTCCCCATTTACACCACTGGAAGTGAAAAGAGAATCATGTCTGTTTTGAGTTCATTCCTCAGAAGCTCTATCATCCTCCTGGGCAAAAGACTTTAAAGCACATGCTGCTGAAGCCAGGCTATCTAGTTTATTCAGAACGTGCCTATGCCTTTCATATGTGCTAGTAAAATTAGCTTCTCCTCGGCCCCTCTGAAAGTGTCACACAGCAGACGTGGCCTTTGTATAGGGCTACGACAGTTTGTGTCCGGACAAACTTGTTTATGCAACCCGGTATGCCCCTTCCTTTTTTTGTCCCCATGTATAATGACAAAGTTCTAAGCACATGGGCAGATCACTTTCTTTCTCCTTTTGTCAGAGTACAAATTTACAACAGCCTGTTTGCATACCGTGCGCTGGATTTTAATCAAGTTCACTGTAAGGAGAGATAATAAAAATGAGAACCATGATTATTTCACAGTTGATTTCATTTGAATAAAGAGCTGCTCAATAACAGATGGTTTCTAGAGCTCCCCTATATGTGAGCTGCCATGATGTTGAATAGTAAGAAGCACAAGAAAGTGTGCTGCTGCAGTCTTCGGGTCCTTACTTTGTCTTATCTATATTCATGTTTTATTCAGAGAGGAAATTAGATTCCACACCATTTTTTATTCAGAAGAGAAGGTTGGAAAGGGATAATATACAGTATGTAAACCTGCCAGCTTCTCTCGGATCAAGTCCATATCCTTCTACTCTGCCAATACAGATTTAACAGTATTCTCCACCAGCAAAACACCTTATTACGAACAGAGCTTATACCGGGAAAATGGAGCTTTTGGCAATGTGACTTCTTTCACCTACACCCTCAGCCCGGAGGCAAATGTGTTCTCCCCGAAAACCAAATGAAGGGGTTTTTGTTTTAAGGCCTGCGTGAGGAAAGGATGTCCCTGTGCACTGCCTGATGTGGCTGTACCAGCAACTCTCTGCAGTGCAGACCTGAGCTTGGAGTCTCACTGGCTTTCCATTTTTTGGTTGCTTTTGCCATATCTGTATGCTACAGTATTACACAAAATTGTTGAGGACTTTCTTTTCAGCATTTTGCTCTGTGGCAGCTGTGCTCCTCTGGCATATATTGAGGGACTATATAATCTGTTCAGAGCAAAAGTGCTTGCAAACTCTTCTTTGTCTGCAAAACCAGAGGTCTGCTGGTCACAGCTATCATTTATTACCCCACCTTGCAACATCTTGGTGATGTATCCTTCTGGAATGAGTGTTATTTTCATCAGCAATTTAGAGTAATTTTTTTCTTCTTAAACAGAATATTGTTTGTCCTCCCCCACCTTTTCTGATGTCCCCCTGACTGCATACTTACCTGATCCCAGCTGTGTTATTCTGACTGAAACCCTTCTGAGCCGCAATGGAAAATCATTGACTTGATGGATTAAAATGCTAGGCTTTGCAATGGGAAAAAGTTTTCCAGAAAAGGCAAAAATCTGCAATTTCTGAGCATCCAATTAATAGTTAGGAAGGTCAAAATTTGTAGGGAGAAGGAGTGACTTTTATTAGACCACCTGTTGTGCTTGAAAAGGTTTGACAAGTTTTCAGGCATACAACCGAACTTCAGTTCAGAAAGTACTAATCTTCAAAATTAGGTACAGCTCAAAAATTATTGCTCTGAGTTCAGTTAATACATTGGGTAGGAATATCACCTGAATCTGTGGCTTGCTGGTGTCAGAAAGTGAAGTCCAGAAGGGCCGGTGTGGTTCAGAGGGAAAGAGGCAGGTTATTTATCACCTGAAGAACACAGAGGTATTTGCTGAGAATAGTCACTGAGGGATTTTGCATCCAATAACGATTAAAACCAAGAAGTAAAATTTCAGCTCCTCAGGCCTCATTAATGGGAGTCTTTACTGTGGCTTTAAAATGCTTTGAATTGTGCTCACATAAAACACATTCACCTTCTAAGCTTTTGGACTAAACTTTTTTGGCTGTTGAATCATGGGTTCAGTCAGTGACCACCTGTGACTCTTGGGATCACTGTGATTATTAGCTTAGGCAAATGCACTTGGCTTCCATTCCCCCTTCCTGCCTCCATTTATCCTGCCGGGGTATTCACCTGTTGTGTATTGTCTAAATCCTCGATTAGGAGGTCTCTGGGTCAGGACCTGTCTTTGTGTCCTTTGTTAGATCTCTTCAATATTAATCCCTTTCACATTGGCAGTATATGAAAGGTGGATTCTTCACAAATTCTTATTAAGTACCCAATTAATAAGAGCAAGAGCGTGTTAAGAACACAGCACAAAGACAATGCTTAATTCAGATGCTGCATGAGATCTTGATACTGCTGATACTGTCATTTGAGTGAACTGTCTAAGGCAGCGGATAAATTCTATGATGAGCACAAGGAGAGAATTATAAACAGAGCTAGATTTTTTTTATTTATTTGGAATTGGGTGTGTGTATGAGGAAATAAAACCAACAAATTATTCCCTTTTTTTTTTCACTATATTGCATTTATACAGATTTTATTTTAGAAATTCAGACATAACTTGATTCTGGGAAAAAAGATAAATTGGTGTAAACATTAGCTCCCAAACCTGACCATAATCAGAGGCTTCATTCTGCTTTACAATTTCTGTAGAAGCATACCACAACACAGAGCCTTTTACGGCCATTTGCAGGAACTAGCATCCTCTCCTGCACAGAATCTCTCTTTTTTAAGGGACTCATCAGTTCCCAATGTGCCAAAGGATTAATGATGATTAATGAAGACCCAAAATCTAAGTAGAGCAGAATGCCTAAAAGCATCAGCAAGGAACCTTTTGGCAGACAGGCACTAAATAAAAAGGGAGTTGTATTAGTCTGAGAGGACAGCTGAGAGCAAGATGGGTCTTTGGGATCTGTGACAACAGGGAATTGGTAAGAGCCAGCTGACACAAGATCAGGCAAGATAAAGGGAAAGGTTGGGGTAGACCTAGCTGAGACAACAAGTTGAAAGAAAACCCTAGGTTTTACCTGAAATGCCAAATGAAATAAGGTGCCAAGCTACAATTTTCACTTTCAGAATAGATGGCTCCAAGGCTCTGGAAGGAGGCTTGCAACTGAGGTTTCCAATAGATCTATACTGCAACATGCCGAGCTATGAAGCCTGAATCCACTTCCACATCCATTCCCTTTCAGACCTTCAGATTTCCTTCTTCCTTCACTTAGGTCTCCTCAAATATAACACCAGAAAGCACGAGTGCACACAGAGGGCCTTGAGTTTCTGACTCCGCCATCGCAGTGCCTTGAAAAAACATTCCCACGGTGCACCTCCAGCTGTGGCTGTGAGGTGATAAAGGCTGGCCTCTGTGCGCTCCCGAAGAGGCTGGGTGCTCATTTTGCCATTCATTGCCCTGTACAGCAGCCTTTAGGCTGCTCTGAATGGTAACAGGTGCTTCTGGCCCCATTGTGCCGCCCCAGCTGTCAGGGATTTCGGGGGACCAGTGAGTGAGATTGTGTAGGAGTTGCTTTAGTGGCTCTTTGCCATTCAGGAATTCTTTTGCGCCAAGGGAATCCTCCAACAGCTGTTTGGGCTGGCTTGGTGACAGCCTTGTGCTGCCCGAACTAGGCAAAGCAGCCCCAGCTGGGCCAAGGATTTGACTCCTTGTGTGTAACTTGCTTATTTAGGCCTGTCGCCCTGTTTCGTAGGTAATCTCTGCTACTGTTGGTGAATGCAGCAAGCTGCTGAAGCTGGTGGCCTGTGCCAAAGAGCAAAATACCAACTGATGTAATTGGAATTTGAGATCTGCAACGCTTGAAAATTCTGCCAGAAACCAGTTAAATGAAGATGGCATCTCATTAAAGGGAAGAATGGGGTCTCTGTGCATGTTTTCTGTCCTTAGTCCGGGCAATGGATCTCCAACAAGTTCCCTCTGCGAAAGATAAGCGTTTGAAAGAGAGGATGTAGAAGAGCCTGATCTGTGGGTGAACTATGTAGGTGCAGCCCTAGTGTACTCAAGGATGTGACAACCAGGTGACGCAAATGAAGACCTGGCTGACAGCTGCATGTCCCCTATAAACAAAGATTTGCTTTTCTATACCATACTTTTGGTTCATGCATATGCCCTGAATGTCTTTCCTCATCCCTTTATGCTATTACCCATTCAGTAGCCACGAGGAGCATATCATAAGGCCAACTAGCAACAGTGTCACCATATCTACTAAGTCATGACTGGCAATGCACGCTTCGAGGATCAGCTGTTTGATTATCCAGAGAGCATGTGGCTTTACTCAGCTGCTTCAAGAAAAAAAAAAAAAAAGCCAAGAAGGACAACTGACTCATTGTCAAGAAGTGTGAACAATGAGGCAAGAGGGGGAATCCACGTGACTGGTTTCTGAGTATGGTCCTTCAGTATCCAGTCAAAACAGAATTGACTTGAGCTATCTGATGACCTGCATATGTAAAAATATTTGTCCTCATTCCAAAGGGAGTAGGACACCATATACTGTGAACGGAACAATGCACGCAAGCATTTGGAAATCCAAAATGTGCCTTGTAGTTAAGTCATATGAAATTAAGTATCTCCCCCAATACACAAAACAACAAAACTGTGAGGAACATAAAAGTGGTATAAGACAAACTCTTTGCTAGTGAGCAAACTCACTGCTTTTCTGTTGCTCAATATGTAAATACTGGAACATGTTAAGCCACTGCAGCTTAGAAGGAGATACTTTTCTGGCCTTTTTCCTGTATTTTGCAGTGTAATGGACCTCAGCAAAGCTGACAGGCTTCTTGAAAGTGATGTTCCTTGTGGGACATTAAAAAGTCTTCATGCGTTACACTAGGCAAAGCAGACAACTATCTCACTGTCTTGCTCTGAGTGAAAAAGGGACTGCTTTTTATATTCAGTGCTACTAAAGGATATGCTTTATTCCAGTAACTGAATGGAAGAAGGATATGCAATAGAGATAGACATCATCTAGAAATTGTGGTATTTGCCATTATTTGAAATACATCTCCCTCAGGAAGCTGGTAAGAATATTCACTTCCCTCACCTCTGTTACAAACACAATTATGGAATCACGCGGCCTGGATTCATCCCCAAAAGTAATGCTTTGAAGGGACCTTCCCAAGAGAAGAGAGGCAAATGTTGTCCCATGGTTACCATCTATTTCCTCCTGGACCTTAGTGAAGAAACCACCTGCAGATGGTGCCCTTATGGGACACGCCTGGATGGATGGGTCAAGGCAGGACCACCAAGCAGCTTTGTCCCAAGGACAGTGTACCTGCAAAAGATGGAAAGGACTGGATCCCCACCACATCTCCTGCGCTGTCTCCAGGCTGTCTGCCAGGGTGCAGGGGGGAAGTGTGGGTGTCCAGCTCCTGTGGATGAGCCTGACTTTCTGCAGATCCCCTGGGATTTGCAATATCCCTGGAAAACTCTCAGATGGGAATCGCCCACCTCTCTTCTTACTCCAGCCCCAGTAATGAGACTTCACCACATGGCAGACAGGGGCCAGGACTTGAATGATGGGCGCCCTCCAGACAATGGCTTACCGGGGTCTTTGGCATCCCTCTTTCCCACTGCTGGAGAAGCCAGCTCCCATCAGGGGAGCCAAGCTGGGGGGCAGTTTCCCACAGGAGGTGAAAGAGACTGTGGGTGTTTGGAGCCAGGGCTTGTAGGTACTCAAATGCAGAGGGAGGTAAACTTCATCTGCACCCGGAGCCAGTGCATGTGGGAGTTGGAGGGAGGGAGAGAGGGAGGGATGGGCTCTCCCTGAGGTGATATCCTCCCCGCAAGAGACTCTCCAGGGTTTTTAATTGTAGATTGCAGAAATCTTGGTGATTCATAGATAAATGTTACTCTTCTTTGAAAGAAAACGATCCCTTTATTTTTCCCCTCGGCAGGCTAACTCTAAAATCTTCTTCTCCCATGAGCACTTTATTCAAAGAGAGAAGACTCCTCTTTGTATTAAATAAAGGCCCACTGGCTGTAAGACATTGCACCAAACTCAAAATAAACGTGGACAATATTGCCAAAAATAATAATAACAAAAAAAAGAGTGTGTGTGATGTGAGAAAACATTTTGCAAGCAAATTAAAATTAGGAAAGCAAGAGGGAGCTTTCCTGAAGTAGAGCCCAGAGAACCTCTTAGGGCAAAGTCTGAGTATTGCTGGCCCAGCTCCTGCCACTCTTGCTTCCACGCTACACAGAGTCCTGTCAGGTCCGCTGGCTCTTCCCCACCACACAAGATACCTCCTTCACCACATGAACTGGCAGTCTGAATCCATCCTACTGCCCCCATTGCCCCACACCAGAAAACATGACAACTCTGTGCAGGGAGGTTGCTGCAGATTTACCCGGTTTCAAAGTTACACCATACTATAAATTAGGAAGAAAAGCTCCATGCTGTTCCGAAAGTTTAAGTTTTTGTCATCGCAACCGGCTTATACAGGAAGAAGGCCAGCTATTATCTTATTATCTTTCAAGTAGTGCTTTTTGTTAGCTTGAGAGTGAATAATGTCAGCTCACTGACATTTCTCATGCTTTAATAAAATGCAACCAACACTTTGGGAACAGCATGCATTTACATTTCCTCCCTCAGTCTCAACCATCTTAAAAACCAGTAGTACCAAATGCTAGGCAGTTACCATGACCAACTGACAGTCACTGGTGATGATGGATCAGATAGAATACTGTTTTCTCAACACTACTTTTATCTCATACTTTAAACCACCATCAAATAATTTCATACATATTTCTCTACATATTGCAACTTGTTGTAGGGGCTGGACTTGGATTGACTTTTTAGTTAATTGCTACTTCACTTTATATTTTATTTAAAATACACCAGTTCTAAGAAGCTCTGCTAGGAGGTCATGTCTCAGGTACTGTGTAAATGTCGGCTATGTATTCATTTGCTCCTTTCTTTCCTTTTTTCCTTGTTAGGATTTGCCTTCAGGCCATTCCCCCTTGAGGTTCAGAGTCCTTGAGCCTCTGTTCCAGCTCCTTTATTTTCCAGCTGAGCATCCTACTATCCTCAGTGATGTAGTTCCAAAATGCACACACTTCTTACAGCTGAGATAAGAATCTTTGGGGTTTTCTTTGAGTAGTGTCTCTTTCTTCAGCCTCATGTAAAAATGTTGTTGCTCATAGGCAACAAATCTGCAGCACTTTGATTCACAAATTCATCTCCCCTGTCCTTGCGGACTTAGTCCTGTAATTGGATCCAGACACAGAAGCTACATGTATACCTGGTAAATTAAGCATGCCCAGCAGTGTTCCTCGGCACTGCAGCCAGTTGGCATAGAAAAGGCAGTGTCTGTGCTAGCGAACTGCCTAGTTAAAAATATTCATGTGGTAATCACTTACTGGAAGTGGTCCCTTGACTGGTTGAAGTGCTGTGCCCAGGAACAGAGTTAGAATGGTCCGAATTCATGTCAGGGATGCTCTAACAGCCTTCTAGTGCAGGCAGTCACAGCCCAGCACCTGGGGATACTACTGCCATACCTAAATTTACTAGCCCGGCTGTTGCTGCTTGATTATCTTAAAATAGCGACAATGCTGTGGGAGCAGGCCATAAGAATCAGCCCACTGCTTTATCTGGGTAGAGCAATCCCCATGCGACAGCATGTCACTGGTGGCTCAATTGTGTGTTAAGGTACATTGGTCTTAAGTACTGTAAAATACACATGAAGCTTAAGCCAGTGCTAAATAACTAGGTAGGTAGCTAGGTAGGCACCTAGGAAGGTTGGTAGGTAGATAGATAGATAGATAGATTTTTTTCATCCTTCGGCTCTTCTCCAATGTCTAATTAGAGAAGATGAGGTGGAAGGGACCTCAAAGGGATCTCAAGCCTCACTGCAAAGCATCAACATAAAAATTCTTATACCAGGTCACCCATGAGTCTAGGTGCCCCAGATCCCTGTCTCTGACAGGTTTGTAGAGAGTCCAAAGCAGGGCACTATGCAATAACCTGTGGGCATAGCCTCCTCCCAGCTTTTAGCAATCAACAACTTCCTTAGCTTTGCATTCAATAGACACTAAAGGTATTTTTTCATCATGAATGTTTCTATTCCTTTTCTGAAACCAGTTATATTCTTGGCCTCCATAGCACCCTGGGCAGGGAGTTCCACAAATGCATCAGATGTGGTATGAAACAGTATTTCTTATTGTTTGAGTTTGCTGCTTGATCATTTCTTTGCATGTCTCCCAGTTCTTCTATTGTAGGAACATCTGTCTTTATTTACCTTTTCTATGCCATTTGGGATTTAAAACATTTTTCTCAGATGTTGCCTTTCATCATTGCATTTTTTTTCCATAAGGAAGATTCCAGTCTACTTGTTCAGTTCTTTGTACAGAAGTTATTTCTCCCTATCATGCCCTATTCTATCACAGTTACAGATCTAGTCTGGTTCAGCTTTGTGCTTCTGAGATGGGAGGACCAGACCATTTGAATGTTCTTGGATTTAGGTAATGGCTTAATAATATTTATTATTATTATTATTATTATTATTATTATTATTATTATTATTATTATTATTATTATTATTATTATTATTATTTTTCCAATAATTACTAACATCCTGTCTTTTTGATCACTACTGACCACTGGTGGTGTGATAGTTTCATGGGACTGCCCCCAGTGGTTTCAGTTTTCCTTTCCTGATTGGTAACAGGTATATTAGAAGGCCTCATCACATATGCAATATTCAGATTGTTTTTATCTGAACTGCATTACTTTGCACTTTCCAATACTGAATTCCATTTTCTATTTTATCGTTCAGTCACTCAGTAATGCCAACCTCTTCTGCAACTCTTTGCTGCCAGCCCTACTTTGGACAGTCAGGTCCTATCAGATTTGATGGAAAGCCCCTGTGTCGACTCTTCAGTCAGTCTTTGATTCCTCTCTTTTAAAGACAATTCACAGAAGACCAAATCCATCCCTTTGCAGGCTCTCCGCAACCCGCAGCCTATGACCTGTTTCTGTCACGCAAACAGAAATCTTGTCATAGACTTGCTATTCTGCAATTGATATTGAACTAATGAATTAAATCTCTTATACATGTTCCTGGGAATAAGATTAGACTTCTCCCACTCTATAAGCAATATTCTGTGCTTCATTGGCCCCATGCAACAGTTTTCATCTCCACGTATCAAAGTACTTGCAAAGATGGGGGAGTATCAATGTCTCCAGGTGACAGCCAAAGAAACTGATACCCCTTTTAGCAGTAACAGTATGCAGTGTTCTAGAGTGGCCTGAATGCTATTTGTTGAATAAATTAGTTAATGAGTAACAGCAATAGTTGCTAATTAACATACCCAATGAATATTTATGCTGGCATTTTGCCAGTTGTACATCTTATACAATGTGTCTTTCACTCTCATTTTCCCCTTATTTATTTCATACCATGAACTCCCATTGGAAGCGACCTGTTCTGGCTCTGCCTCCCCAGCATCTGCTCGAGGAAAGCCAGCTTCTTCTTCCCACTCTGCAATGGCAAATTACAACCAAGAGTCACCCCCAGCCTCACTGTGTCCCTACTTCCCAACGGAGCAGTCGAACAATGGGCCCTCCACAGCACCCCTGGGGTTTACAGAGTCAAACTGTGTAATGGAAAGAAGATCCCAGCAGATGGAGTGAAACAGAATGGACAAGTAATCTGTAGAGTTCAAAGGTACACCTGCACATTTTTTGCCGCTGTTGCAAACCAGCATCAGAAGAGGTGTGACTTCAAAACATGTGTCCTGCGATATTTAAAGCTCCAGAAAGAAAACCAACAGCTTAATTTCAACATGTAATCCAGTCTGCAGCCTGCATAGCTCCAGGCCCATCACTGTACCCCACAGGCTGGATTAGCTTCAGTGCCCGGAATAGCCCCAAGCGTGTGCATTACACTCATCTCACTAATCAGGCATCTCAACTCTGTACTCCCTTGTAGGATGATGAGGTAAGAATTGGTGTTTGCAATTCAAGAAATGAGGGAGTCTGTTGGTATCATCTGTCCTTTAGAGGCATCCAACACATCTTTGGTCCAGAGAAGAGCACCATACAGGCACAAAACCCAAAGCTTGATGGCTTGTATCCAATACCACCCTTAGAGATGGGATGCTAAGTATTAGCCTTGCATTAATTTTGCCCAGATTAGTAAAAAGCTAATGCTAACTGTGAACAGTAAAACAACTAATGCTGGTTGTAAAGAGTCATAAAAAATCTCAGTCCAGCAGTAACTGCAATCTGACATTAGCAAATAAAATAGCAAATAAAAGTTTCATGATAACAAATGCAAACTCATGCTTATGGGGAAAAAACCTACCCTAGCAATGTCTGTACAGTAATGGACATTACATTAGCTGTTACCACTCCGGAAAGGCACCCTGCAATCACTGCAGATAGCACTGTAAGTGTGTAACCCAGGGTCCAGCAGAAGAAAAGAAACTCTGAAAATAAAAAACGAACATCAGGAACCATTAGGAAAGAAACTGAGAAAACAAAAAGATGCCTGTCCCCAACACTGTGTTGCTCGGTATGCTGATGATGTGTGCCCTCTTCACCACTGCAGGCAGGGGTGCTTGCTGTGCCTAGGAAAACAGAGTAGGAGACCAGAAAGGTTCATAGGAGATGAACAAGAATGATCAAAGCTATGGAAAGCCTTTAAATTAAAGAAGTATCATATGGGCTGGGACTGTTCAGCTAGAAAAGCGACCACTGGGGTGGCAGATGAGAGAGGTATGTGAAATCAGAAATGGCCTGGAAAATGTGATAAAAACGTGACTCTCACAGAGCAAGGATTGGGGAGCCTTTGTGCAATTATAGTGTCAGGTTTAAAGCAAACACACCCAACGCATAACAACACTGTCACACTCTGCTGCAGGATGTCGTGGAGGCCAAAAGTATGAATGGGTTCCAAAAGCAATTAGAAAATTCGTGAAATAAAAGTCCATCAAAGACTCCTAGGCTGCAGAGACGAAGTTACAGCCCTGGCTCAGGAAGTCCCTAAACTCCAGATTTCCAGAAACTGGACGGATGAAGTGGAGGAAATATTGTTGTACTTGCCCTGCTCTTGTACGCTTTTGCTGAGCATCCACTGTGGGCTGGTCAGAGGCAGGATATGGTCTAGGTGACCCCTTGGTCTGACTCAGCACTGTTGTGCCTGCAGCCTGGCAGTTTTCCAGCTGGGCTAATTTACACCATGGCTGTTTGGAGGCTGTATTTCTTCATGTCCTGCTGTCATGTGGTATTCAGGCTACCCGTAAGAGGGGATTGTCTTTGCCACTGAGAATAGACCCTTGCTGGGATCAAGTCAAAGAGGCAGAATTTTTAGGACACAATGATCAGAGCTGAGGAACTTGGTACCATGAGGTCCTGACATGTAGGTGCAAAGAAAAAGTGATGGCAAGGACAAGATCTAAAACGGATCTTCTGTCTTCTGTGGCCAAACCAGCACTGGCTATCTCATTGCTCTGGCAGGACCTCACTGGGGTGCAGGAAATCACACTCAGATCCATTTCTTCTGAGGCAGGCCTCATCTCCAAACTGTGCCACACAGCATAGCAATACAGATGTGTTAGGGATTTCAGATCCACACCATGCCCAGCACTTAAACACTTTCTGCAGACTTCACCTTCCAGCAGGCTGTAACAGCTCTGGGCTTCGCACTGCAGTTCCTCATGAAATGAAAGAGGAGGCAAGTGTCATTCCGGGCTCCAGCCAGACTTCCCAGCCTTCTCATGGCAGATGCACAGAGCTGCAGGAGGTTCAGATAAGGCCTCCTTCCAAAAAAAACCCGACCGTCCTCCAAAACCCAAACCATTTGAGCACCCAGGTAATGAGCAGCACCTGTGCACCTCTAGGCACATAGCAGCACTTCCCAGAGGAGCCCGTGGAGCTGCTCCACATGCTGGAAAATATGCCTGCACTTCAACATTTTGCTGCATTGGCATAAAGTTGTGCAGAAAAGCCCTCCTTTGCTTCACATGGCAAAGCTACAGTATTTGCGAACATCTTGCTGCAGATAAGCAGTTTAAGTGCATTGTAGCAGTGCAGCTGTTTTTGAATTACTAAAAATCTCAGCACTACAAGCTTTGTCTGTGATAAGACTAATCTTCTCTTCTCATCATTATCATGCTAGAAAACATGCTGGAGGCCTGTATAATCTGACTCATTTTTCATTAACCATAATTGTGAGAACTTGCTTTCTGCATGCATGTTTGGGCAAAGATTGTTTGCTAGTGACTTTCTACAATTATTTTACTCCCAGAAGTATGCCAAAATTAATTTATTTTCTTGATTTAAAAAGTAAAAAGGGAGTTATCCCAGGGAAAAAAAGAAAAGGGGAAGAAAAGAAAGTCCCTGTTGTACAGCATGACTCTGAAGAGTACAGTAACAGCCTAAGTGGCACGATTTACAAAGTTAGAGGTACTGAATCATCAGGCTTCAGCAATCAGCTTGGTGTATGTTGCTTCCGTGAACGTTGCTGTGACAGATGAAGTCCCAACACACCAGCTCTCTGTGGGGGAAATAAGTAATGACATGTATTGCAGATGTATCTTCACCTCTGCTGCCCTGTAATTAATACAAGTGCAGTTCAGGATTTGGATATCCTTTTTTTTTTCCCTTCCACTTTTACCAAATCCACACTGTCTATTCACTGATTACTTTTTAATTTACAGGCTGTCAGAAGTTTTCCTCACTTCTAGGGACAGATTTTACTCCTATTAAACCAGTAAGAGACCTCACAGGAGGTATGAGACAGGGGCAGGAGTTGGAATGGGAGCTGTAGAGGAAGCTCTGCACTGCGGAGGGTGTGGAGACTGAACACAGGCTCTACAGAGTGAGCCAGGAGCTACGGGGCTCAAAGAGCAGAGCCAATGTTTGCAGATGCAAAGCAGACCTGATGCTGATCCCAACCCTTTCAGATCCCAGTCTGATATGAGAAAAAAATATTTCATAGTCTTTCCATTAAATACCTTATCAGTGATGTTAAAGCATCTGGAGTGACTGAGTGCTAAGGAGGATATACACTGCTCATGAGAGACGTTTATAAAGAGGAACACCTAAGAACACAAAACCAAAGATATTATTATGGCTAATGAAACAAAGGCATTTGATTAATTACTGACATTGCAGAAGTACATTTTTAAAAGTGATTACTACAACTAGAGATGTCAAATGTGATAATATGCACTAAACAACATACAATAGGGCTGGAGAAAATTTATGAGATTCCCCTGCATCTTGGCTGCAACTGGGTAAGTTCATCAAGTCCCAGGAGTTCACAGGAAGAGACCTGAAGAGCTGTGAGTCTTCTCTGAGCCCCTGGAAGCCACATTAACTAACCAAGACCACCAATGACACAGACAGTGTACTGAGTCTCCTAGGAGGGACAGAAGGCAGCAAGGTTCCTGGGCTCATGGCCTGTTCTCAGTACAGGGGGTGCAGTGGCTTTGGCCTGACCAGAATGTCCAGGGAATTGTCCAATGGGAGGAATATAGGGCATCCACAGCACTCACACTTTGATGTGCCACTTCTTCCCAGCAGTCCCCATGGAGTCATTTGGGGATGATGGGACTTTCTGCCATGGAAGGGCAAAACTGAGTTGTTCTGAAGGACTTCACCACGGGAAGACCTCCAGCACATGTGAACTTAGTTGTCTGCTGTTGTTTTCCACCACTCTGGATGAGGTATGGTGGAGTCATATGTTGCCTTCCACAACTCGGCCCTGCACAATTTGCTTGGGGAACACCGTTACACATAAGCCTCATCTGCTGAAGGAGAGGGAGTGCATCTGGCTTCCATTTGCTGGTGCAGCCCCAAAGAGATGGAAAAAAACTGGTCCAGGGAGAGGAAGACCTCTGAAGAAGGGCTCTTGCATTGTCCTTCTTCTAGAACAGGATGTCTCAAAAGCTGAGGGCTTTTGTCACTTGTGTTATAGCCATAAGTGTTGGAAAATGGATAATATTTCATCAACATCTTATACATTACCAGTTGCTGCACCTGGGTGAGATTAGTCACCAGCAGCTAGCAGAGCAATCTGGAGAAACACCACTATCTGCTGCCCTGTCATTATCCTCTTCCACACACACCAGTCCCTGGCTGCTATCAGAGAGCACCGACACATAGCCAAAACTCAGATTACACAATGCATGTTAATTTGTAAGCTAATTTTGCTCCCTTTGCTCTGTTTGGGCTCTGGCTCTGAGTTCCTGTTCACAGTTAGAACTAGCCACGCATATTTAGGCAGCAATGGTAAGGAGGGGAGAGCTCAGGACAGGCAGGCAGCAGAGTCTTTAACATTTCCACCTGCATTCAAGATGAGGACAGTACCTAGAAACACTGTTTGTCTATGCATTCTGCATAGAAATACAGCTTTATTGATTGCAGGTAGAGCTGCAAGCAAAGCATTTCTAGAATGGCAAACAAATGGTGATCACAGTAAGAAAAACAAATAATATTTAAAAAAAAACGATCAGATATAAGAAGACAACTTGCAACAGCAAACAGTGGGGATTTGTCTAAGGGCCAAAAACTTAATCCAATGTTGGTAGGTGCTCTTGGACAACTGCAACATAAAGATTTGGAGCCAGATTCTCTGTTGGGGTGGGCAAGCAATGAAGTAAATTGCTTTAATCTGATTTATAGCAACAGAGACTCTCTGCCTTTAAAAGCATAGATCCCTCCAGAAGTGCAAGGGGCATCTTTTATGGGTTGTTGCATGACAACAATTCCTTACACACACAGAAATATCTCAATGATTTCATTGGTAGACATATGCCTGTAGGGATGTTTGAAAAGATGAAAAAAATAACAATAACCTTAAGATATCTGTAACAATTGCTAATTTCCAGCTACCTTCTTTTTTAATCATCAAGGCTGGCATATGTTGACATTCCTTTATCACTGCTGTTAAGCAGATTTGACTATCTCTGTAAACTACCACCTTCATATGCCCCACAGGGGGTTTTTTGCATTTGTATGACAGCTCCACAACCTTAACTGTGTTGCCATGAGCTAACGACACCGAGTGTAACGTAATAGGTTCAGATAAAGGTGCTAAAAGATGTTTGCAGGTGCCCTTAACACAGTGGTGTTAAAAGGAAGATTCCAGGTGCTGCCCTTGCCAGCAGAGGTCACTGCAGAATGGATGTGTCAACATCCACCCAGAAACCTTCGTAAGTCAACACAAAGTGAAATTCTTCCTTCTTCCTCGGACATGCATGTGGGAACTCATTAAGTCTTTTTCAAAAAAATATTTAGACTGATGGAGCTCTGAATCCCAACAGTGACAAAGCCTCCAGGTAGGACACTGGATCTCCCCAGAGCTCCAACGACCAGACACAATGAATTTCTAACACTCACCTCTCCCAGCAGACCAGATCACACTTATTTTAGGCGAGGGCACTCACTAAACCCAAAAGCAACACATATTCTCCAAATAGCAATATATTTTAATATCATTACTAGCATATTGATTACCTTTGATAGTAGACCTATTGTTTAAAAAAAGGGGGAGGTAGGGCGGCTATTTTTTAATTATTATTGTTCTTTATCTCAGTTTCTGAGGCCCTTATGTTAAATGCTGGAATCTCAGTGAGATTCAGTTCTGTTTACCCAGTATGGAAACATTTCTCTCATTCATTTCTCTGGGGTATATAAACACAATGTGAATATGCACCATATGGATTTCCCAGTGCACCCAGGGTCACAAAAGGGTTGTCAGAGCAAGGACTAAAGTGGATGGGATGAGCATGGAAGATCAGCTCTGCTGGACATTCAGTTTCGTCACGAGAGCTTTGATGAGGATCATCTTACCTGCCATGTAACCCTGCTATGAGATCTTTTACCATGAGCTCTTCTCCATCTTCAGATATTGAAGAGGAGATTCCGGGAAGTCATCCACCCTTGATTTAAAGAGAAACTGAGAATCAAACTTTACTCCAATAAGTAGTGGTTAATTATCATCTTTTTTTTTTTTTTTTCATTTGACTTCTGTTCTGGATGTGTCTAACATCTACAACCAAACACTGTATTTTATTATGGGTTTATTTTCTGCTTGAAACATCTGTTGCATTTTCCCCGTGCTCATACTTGCATACCACAAGCAAGTCACCCCTTAGCCTTCTTTCAAAAAGACAAATTCCACTGAGTTTCCAGTCTCCCACCATAAAGTTTTCCAGATCTCAGATTCCTTGTGTACCTTTCCCTGATGCCTCTCCAAACTGACAAGATCTTTTTCTGAGGTGCAGACTTGAAAACAGGACAGAGCGTTCCCGTGGTAGCCCTGTGTTTTTGTGCACAGAAATAAATTCAGGTCGTGGCTCCTCCTGTGCATGTTCAGGACATTCTGCACAGCGGCAGCGCACAAGAAGCTGACATTTGTCTGGTTCCAGCAGTACGCGCTGGCAGCCCAGAAACCAACCCCATCCTGGGCTGTATCAAAAGAAGCGTGACCAGCAGGTCACAGGAGGGGATTCTCCCCCTCTGCTCTGCGCTCCTGAG